>PVKZ01000334.1:0-600000 GCA_004027375.1 Macroglossus sobrinus | reverse complement strand
AAAGCTTCATCTGTATCTGCAGTAGCTCCCTAGCGCTAGCATCACCACCTCAGTTCCACCTTAGATCATCAGGCATTAAACTATCAGAGGAGCACACGTCTCTGGTGCCAAAAAGGTTGAGGACCAGTGCTCTAGAGAAGATGTACTGGTTATTAATACCACCTCAAATTGTAATATTATACTAAGATTTTACAGACATATATGAATATTTTAATTAATTAGTTAATGCTATTTAATTGACAACTCACTGTAAAGCAGACATAAAGTGAACCTGTTGATTATTTCTTTTATTTCTCACAATTTCTTATAACTCTTTTTTTCATTGTCTGTAAATTACTTGAAAATACGTTAGTGTAGATAGCATAATGTAAATATGCATTGATTTAATTTACATTCTAGGGGATTTTAGTTAACATTTGAAGTATATTAATCAAGTGTCCACACTACAGGGCCAGTGAATATAGATTTGAAAGACCCTGATCATAAATCCACACCACATAGGCCAGAAGCAAGTTAAAACGAGTCTTAACATTTCTCTGTCTGTATATGTATACGGGTTTTGTCAGCTAACAGAGACGTTCAAATATTTTTCATTGAGGTGTGTTTTTCAGTATATACAGTTTTCTAGATATTATACTGGTACTTCTGCCCTTAATATAACTTGGAATAAGAACTGACAAAGCCAGCGGCCTAATACCTAAATAACACGTTAAAAAAAAAAAAGAAAAAAAAAACATTTTATCTGTGTTGCATCAGTTAATGGAGAATTCTTTTTCATGTTCTAAAAAGTTAGCAGGGGGTTTGTATGAGTGCTTAAAAGCATTATTTTAGTATCTACTAAGTCAGACACTCTCACTATTCCTTAAAAATAATAAAAACTTTTATTGACTCTCAGATACCTTTTCTCCCATGTGAATTTCCAAACATTTTATCCAACATAACCCCTCCAAAGATTTCATATGTCACATTTACATATAAATTTTGAGAACTGATTTATTATATTATCAAGTTATTCTATTTGAGAGACATTACATTAAATGTGACTTTAAGAATTAATATCATCATACTACTAAAAGTTTCTGTTCGAGATAAGATGTCCTCTTAGGCTAGACAGAAGCAGTATTGTTTAATGGCTACGGACATGAATCTTGAACCAGACTACCTCGATTCACTATCTGGCTCTGACATTTCTCATCTGTGTGACCCTGGGCAAGCTATCCTGCCTCTTTGTATTTTTATTTATTCTTCTTTAAAAATAATAATATAATCTGCTTCATAGGAGTCTGTGAGTACCAAATAATAAGTGCAAAGACTGGCTTATAAGGAATACTATATAAGTGTACTTCAATAGAATTTCATAGCCTTTCTTCATATTTATATGGCACCATTCTTTTGAAAGTTACTCATAAATCTCTTAACAGCATTCATTGTTTCAGTGGGTGAAAAAGTTTTCCCTGTTTTTTTTTTGTTGTTATTAGTTATTGTTAATGTAGAGAAAGCTCTTGATTTTTTATATTGACCTTTTATCATATTTCCCAAATTCAATAATACTAAATAACATTAGTGATAGCATCTGTATCTTTTTTCAGGCTTTAATAGAATCACTTTAGCTTTTTAGAACAATGTTTGCTATGGGAATCTTCTTATATATTTTATTTCTTTTCCCATTTTTTTTAGAGTTTTTGATAAGAACGGTTACTGATTGCTATTAAATGTTTTTATTACCATTTGTGTAATGATTATATAATTTTCTCTTGCAATACTTTGATATTTTTCTTGAATTTTTTAAATTGAATTTCTGAAAGAAATCCTACTTGGTCATAGTCTTGATAAACTGCTAAATTCTTGAGAATATTTAATTTAGAATTTTTGTATTTATATTTATGAGTAAGATTAAGCAATATTTTTTTTCTATACTATCTTTATCAGATTTCATGTTAAGCTTTTTTTTCAAGAAACTATCTTAAGCTCTTTCTAACATATATTTTCATTCTAAATGACCTGTTATTTGGTATTAACTCAAAAGTAGTTTGATTTGGACAAATGCTTATGATATTTCATTAGAGGAAATTTATGAGGACCACCTCTAGTATTTTAAGTCTTTCTTCTTCATATTCAAATATTTCTATGTTTTATTCATTACTCATAACTTGGATGTGTTCTTCAACCAAAACAAATCAAAACAAAAAATACCCAACTTAGCATGAACAAGGTATATAGATTCTGACTCCAAGTTTAGATTATGGCTCTGGCAAGACCGATACATAAGTGTGTCTGGAAGTTCTTACAGACACTGAAAGAGACAATTAAAAACCATGATAATGCCAGTGACACGAATTTGAAAAAGTAATGATTGACCAGCTGCCAAGCTCTTTACAAAAGTAAAAGAAATCAGAGATTTAACAGTCAGCTCCTTCATACAATTGATATTTTTACTTTCATGAATTTATCTTTTAAACATTCTTATATTTTATAAGTGGTAAGAGTTTCCTTGGTTATACCTTAGAGGATAGATTTCACTTCCAGTGAAACAACTGAACTAAGGGACAAAATTACCTTAATTGCCTACTAAAGGATTTTCAAAAATTGGGAAGTGACCATTCATCATATTTCTGAAAAGGAGCTCACATATTTGTATTAAGTACATAATAGTCCACACTTGCAATCTATACAACTCTGTCCTCCATACTTTTGATGGTTTTGTAGAAGATTTAGTTCTGAACACTAGGAGATGCCTGAGCACAGACTCTTTGGTCTATGAAGGTAAAATAACAAAAAATTGTCCAAGGAATCATGGACTTGATATGCTAGTTATGCTTTTTTGACCAAAAATAAATATCTGTTAAATCACAACTATACATCTAACTGATTGATGATATGATTAACATATCTTCTTCAATTATTTTGCAATAAATAAGTAGATAGTTTTTAGAAATCATCTTTGTGCTAAAAATTTTGATCCACGTTTCTTCTGAACAATAGTCTCATATATCTGACTACTTCCCACCTATGTGCAAGACTCTTAGGAAGCATAAAGCTTAATATGTCCCAAACCACACTGTGGTGTTCCTGCACATCTATCCTTCGACATCTTTTTGTGCCAGTCAGAAACTTCACAATCATTCTTAATGCTTTCTTCTCTCTCTTCTCTCATGATCAATTTCCACTTCCTCTCTATTTTGCTTCCTAGATATTTATTTTTTCTTTTCACTCTTCTCCATATTCAGTACTACCTCCTCAATTCAAACTTCTACTGTATTTTGAATGGACAAAAAACATATCACCCTCCACACCATCTAATCCTATTTGAATTATATTTCATAGTTCATCCTATTCTAAGTGAATCATATTTGTAAATGCCTATTTCATTCCTGTGAGTAAATTCCATCAATTTTGAGACAAAGATCAAAGACGTAAATAATGCCTAAAAGATGTGCATTATACAGCCCTTGAGATAACTCCAGATGTACCTTCTCAATTCTTACCCTCGGCCTCTGTGCTTTAGCCACACTGACCTTTTGTTCATTTCCTTGACTGTACCAACACTGTACATGTTGCCCCCTTTCTAAGAATGCTTGATATTCCAATATGCCTTTAACCATATAATTCTTATTACTACAATTTGTAATTATACATTTTATTTTTGTAGTTCTTTATGAGGTATCTGAGGATAGACAGCATACATGTTGGGTTCACCACTATATATCCACACCTAGTGTTTCCAGAATTAGCAAATCATAATAGGACGCATATTTTTCTTTTACTTCTCCAAAGCTTATGCAAGTTTATTATAGTTTAAATTAGAAAATGGCTGATTACTTCCCTCAATGTTACCTAGTAAAAATGATTCTGATGGGTTCCATCTCATCCTGCATGGGACACACTCACATTAAAAAATTTTTTATTCTTCACTTGAAATTTAAATTTAACTGAACACGCCATATTTTATCTGGCAACCCCAATTATGCCTAAGTCAGTACCCACAATATCAGAGATGTTCAATAAATATGTACTGAATAAATATGTTCCATATTATAAGATCCATTATTCTTAAGCACTTTTTAAAAAAAATTTTTACAAGGTATCAAATTGAAAAACTTTAGCAAGAATGGTTTAAAAGGGCTATGAAATAGACAGATTTTTCTAAAAATTGTAGTCCGGATACTGTTCAGGCTAGCAAATCAGCTACATCTAAAAATGATAATGGCACAGTCTACAATGAAGCTTGAGTACAATAACAAAATCTTTGATGTGAGAGTAAAAGTAACTGTGCTAGCTCTCTGTTTCCATGTCCACAGTGGCCCTTCGATGCCCTGCTTTCCACCCTGGGGAGTGGATAACAGTAAAACTACATTATTCAGCCCATTTTCCTTTAGCTTTCACCTATTTTTAGATTGGGAATACCATCAAGAAATAGGATGGGAGTGAGAGAATGAGGTATTTGTTTATTCCTTCATCTCCCTCCCTGCCACAGTATGGTTTTCATGGAACTGCATCCTTCTATAGATAAACTCTTATAGAGTGGCCCCTCTTCCATTGCAACAGTTTTCTTAAGCAGGCCCTGGTTTCCTCACTCTGCCCCTTCAGGTTTGGAGGTGGTAATAGCTGTCTGTTCTTCAGCATCTCTAGGTGTTTTAATATGCCTTACTGATTCCCTTACCACTGTCCACCATCCAATAAAAGCAAATTTGGATTTCGCTATGGAGAAAATTTATCAGAAAAGACTATTGTAATAGGAGAAATAAAAAGAATGCCTTGACTGTAAGACCTGAAAGAGTCTTAGAATTCAGGCAGAAAGAAGTTTCTTTTATAGGGAAGAGTAAACGAGGTTTTAAAGAACCTGATATAGTGGAGTAGGATGAGTCAGTGGTATGATCAGATAGTTGAGCAGAAAGTATCTTTCCTTCTAACATCTTAAAAGGTTGTTAAGAAGGAGTTATTCCACAATCTAGTGCTGGCTCAGGCTGAGTGTGGGTCAAAGTTTAGGAGCCAGAGGGAAGGTGGAAAGTTAACTAGTGTTTGGTCAAGTCAAGTTAGCAGGTACTATGTTCAGACTGGTCGTTTGATACCAACAGTTAACATTTTAATTATGGGAAAACTTTCTTCTATGCTGCGGAAAATGACATTTGGTTCAAAGTTTTAAGTAAAATTGATCTTGTTTATGAGGAGCGATGCTTATGTTTCTTTCAATGGAATTCATTTCATTTTCATATTAAAGTCACTGTTTTTCCTCAAAATACTAATTACTGTCTACAAAAGTGTATTGAATAGGATTACATCATGGTTCTTCTGGTTATAATTTTTTTAATAAAAATAATAGGTTGTTTTGAATGCCCTTGGTTGTAAAGAAGTGACTCAACATATCTCAAGAACTAAGACTGAAGAAAATATATAGGTAATCAGAGGAGACCTTATCATAATTAGAGAAAATAGAACAATACTGTATTAACATGGCACATTTCAGGAAAGAGCAGATTCACACTTGTTGCAGTCTAAATAAATTACTATTATGTGTGGGAATGAGATAAGAACAAAAGACATTTGATATTTTGATGCAGCATCATGCATAAGGAACTTCTTCAAGAGACAAAATTCCAGTTCCCATTTTGATACTTATTAACTATGGTTATGTGGGCAAGTTCATTTAAACACTCTGACAATTACTTGCAATTCTTGTGAAGATAGAAAGTGATATTAGAATTAAAAGGCTCATAATCTATAAAATTGGAATTTCAATGCTATATGTTATTATAGATAATTAAGTGTTCAATCAAAATGAGGACATGTGACCTTACATAGTTCTGATTTGACTGAAATACATCTGCTTCAACCTGTTCTTGAAATCTTAAATAGTAAGGATTAAATGATTGTATTCATTAGAATTTGAATATAGACCTGAATCTTGAATTCTTAACTTTTTAAAAATGTTAACTTCTCTCTTCCTAAACTAATTGTTCCACAAAACTTGCAGTAATCAAGAAGTACTTATTTTAATAAAGATACAATACAAATCATATTAATAAAAATATATAGAGGTACAAACATATATAAGCCCCTTCAAAAACTCATATCTTATTAAACTGTTTATTTGAGATAATGGTATTCATATGTGAGAACTAATAGGAAATGTGTATTGGCCTCTGCCCCCTTATCCTGGCACAAAGCCCTGAAGCCCTGGTAATTTCCTAAATGATAAAAACATTAGGAGCATCTTTTGTTCTAATATTTGGTATTTGACCCCAGTTCCTAACACAGTACTTCTGAAAATTTTGTAATTTCCTAGGTGGTAGGAATGTCTTTTGTTCTAATAAGGTGGCTCTGGGTGGGCTCCTGGATGGCTGCCGAATGAAGGTTGGTCACTGAAAAGACCAAACCATGATTAGATGCTTGGAATTTTTAGTCCTGCCCTCCCCCATTCTTTTGAGAAGGGAGAAGGGCTTAAATAGAGTTAATGATGGATCATGCCTATGTGATGAAGCCTCCATGAAATTCCACAAGTACAAGATTTGGAGAGCTTCTCAGCTGGTGGGCACGTGGAGGTGCTGGGAGGTGCAAGCTGAGAATGCTGGGAAGCTCCATGCCCCTTCCCACAAACCTTGCTCTAAATATCTCTTCTATCCGAATGTTCATGTGTACTCTTTATCATATTATTTTATAAGAAGTTGGTAAACATAAGTAAACTGTTTTCATGAGTTCTGTGAGCCACTCTAGCAATTAACTGAACCCAAGGAAGGGGTCATTGGACCCTCAGATATTCATAAGCAGCACAGGTGACAACCTAAATTTGCAACTGGCATCTGAAGTGAGGGGTTGGGGGCAGTCTTGTAGGACTGCGCCCTTAACCTGTGGGATCTGACGCTATCTTCAGACAGTATTTGCATTGAGTTGAATTGCGGAACACACAGCTGATGTAGCAGAGAATTTCTTGGTGGGGGAACATCTCTAAACATTTGGTGATTAGAAGTATCAGATATAAATTGTTTTGTGTGAGAGTAAAGAAAGAATCACAGGCAGAAAGAAAGACTATGGGTTTCTCTACTTTCAATATGCAATTCTACGAATGAGAGATCCTAGGCACACTCCACCAAATTTCTCTCAACAGTTAAATATTGCAAGACTTTAGTGTAAAACTACAACCAGGATATTAGCATTAATGCAATCATGGTACAGAACATTTGCATCACCACAAGGTTCCCTCACATTGCACTTTTATAGCCCACTACTACTTCCCTTCTACCCTCAGCCATTCTTTTTTTAATTTGAGCATCCATATTTGTATTTTCAGTATATAGAAATACAATTGATTTTTGTATGCTTATCTTCTATCTTGTGACATTACAAAACTCACTAATTATCTCTAGTAGAGTTTTTGAAATATTTGTTAAGATATTATTTGTAGATAATATTTTCACCTGCAATATGTGATAGTTTATTCCTTCCTTTCCAATTCGAATGCCCTTTATTTTGCTTTCTTACTTTAATGCTAGATCTACCAGTATTATGTTGAATATGAGAGATGAGAGAGAATAACCTTACATTGTTCCTGATTTCTTGGGAAAAACATTCATCATTATGTACAATGTCACCTGAAGTTTTGCTATAGGTGATTTTATTAAGTTGAAGAAATCCTTATATTTTCTGAGAGATTTTTTTATGAATGGGTATCAAATTTCATCAAATACTTTTTCTGCATCTGTAAATATGAGCATGTGTTTTTACTTCTTCAGCCCATTAATGTGGTATATTAAATTGATTAGTTTTCTTTCTAATATTAAACCAATCTTAGATATCTAGAATAAACCCCACTTGGTAATGGCATAAATAATTTTTTATTTGTTGAATCCTATTTAGTAATATTTTGTTAAGATTTTTTTGTACCTATATCCATTAAGATTACTGGAATATAGTTCTCTGTCTCTCTGTCTCTCTGTCTCTCTCTCTGTCTCTCTCTCTGTCTCTCTGTCTCTCTGTCTCTCTCTCTCTCTCTCTCTCTCTCAACTCTTTGTCTCATTTGATATCAAGATAATACTAGCCTAATAAAACAAATTGGGAAGTGTTTCCTCCTTTTCCAATTTCCAGGAGAAATTGTTTAAAATTGACATTAATTTTTTACACATTTGTTCTAATTATTCAGTGAACCCATCTAAAACTTACTACAGTGTTGTGAGCTTTTAAATTATGAATTCTATTTTTTAATATTTATATTACTATTAAATGATCAAAATCATATTGGGTGAGTTGTGGTAGTATGTGATTTTCAAAAAATTGTTCCATTTTCCATTTTATTTTAGATGTCAAATTTGTAATTGTAGAGTTGTTCATAATATCCCCTTATCTCTTCAATATCTCTAGTGATATTACTAGTTCATTCCTGATATTTGTAAGTTTTATTTTTCCCCTTTTTTTAAATCAGTCTTGCTACAGGTTTGTCTATATTCATTTTTCAAAGGATAAGCTATTGGTTTTATAGATGTTTTGTTATTTTTGTTTTGTTTTGTTCACTTCTATTCTTCAGTATATTTTTTTCTTCTGATTGCTTTGGGTTTATTTTGTGTGTGTTCTTTCCCTAGGTTCTTAAAGTAGTAATTTGATTATTGATTTGAGATTTTTCCTCTTTTTTAATGTATGCATTTAATACTATAAATTTCCCTTTTAAAAGTGCTTTCACTAAATCCCACAAATTTTGATATGTTGTATTGTAATTTTTATTCAGTTTAATATATATTTTAATTTTTTTTCTTGAGACTTTCTTTTTTGAACTATGAACTATCAAAATGTGTCATTTACTTTCCAAGTGTTTTCTGTTATCATTCTGTTGTTGATTTCTAGCTTGATATGGTTGAAAAACATACTGTATAATTTCAATTCTTTAAAATTTGTTGCTGTTTGTTTATGACCAAGGAATGATCTATTCTGGTGTATGTTATATAGGCACTTGAAAAGAGTGCATATTTATGCTTTTGTTGGGTAATAGTCCTATAAATGTCAATTGGTTCCTTTTATTTTCATGGTGTTGTTGAGTCCTTTTATACTCTTGTTGCTTTTCTGACTCTTCTATCAGTTGTTGAGAGAGGGCTATTGAAGTCAGCAATATAATTATATATTTGTCTATTTATCCTTTCAATTTTATAAGTTTTATTTCATAAAACTATATTTGTGGATGTATATTATCTCTCCTATTTTATCAGTCTTAGCAACAAATATTTTGATCTCTCTTCTTCAGTACATCCACATTTAGGACTGCTGTATCTTCTTAATGGATTGACACTATTATCAATTTGCAATGTCTTTCTCTGTCTCTGGCTATTTTATTTGTTACTTTATCTGATATTTAGATAGCCACTCCTGGTATTTTTAATTAATATTTCCTTTTACTTTCAACTATTATATCACTAGGTTGAAGTATATTTTTTTAAACAGCATATGGTTGTAGCATGTCTTTAATTAACTCTTCCAATTTCTCTTTAATAGGTATATTCAAAGTATTTACATGTAATATAATTATTAATGGAGTGGGGGTAAAGTCTACCATTTTTGTTTTCTGCTTGTTGTCTCTCTTTTATGTCTCTGTTTTATTTCACCTTCCTATGAGTTACTTGATCATTTTTTAGAATTACATTTTGATATAGTGTTTTCTTAATCAAATCTCTTACACAGCCTTTTTAATGATTGTTCTTGGTATTATATTATACATAAATATCATCATCGACTGGTGTCATCATTTTACCAATTTAAGTAATATGGCATCTCCCTTTATATTAAATTGCTGTTTTATAAGATAATTGTCTTAAGTGTTCTCTCTACTTGCATTTAGAACAACATCAGGTACTTTTATAATTCTTTATTTAAATATTAAACATAATTTAGAAAATTAAAAGAAGTCTAGTGTATTTGCCCAAATTTTTGCTTGTCATGCTCTTTCTTTCTGATGTTCTAAGGTTTCTTCTTTTACCATTCCTTTTCTGTTTAGAAGATATTCTTAGCCTTTCCTTCAGAGTAGATTTTCTGACAACAAATTATTTTGGTTTTCTTTAATCCAAGAATCTTGACTTCCCCTTTATTGCTTAATAATACTCTTATTGAATACAGAATTCTGGTGGGGTAAATCTCTCAATATTTGATAAATTCTATTTTTTTAATCTTTCTGGGTTCTATGGTTTCAGTTGAGAAATCAGATAATATTCAAATTATTTTTTTCTTATATGTAACGTATCATTTTTCTCACTGCTTATAACTTTTTTTTTGCTTTAGCTTAGTTTTCAGAAGTATTACTATAATTTATCTTTGAGTAGATCTTTTTGGTTTTGTCCTGCTAGTGATTCATTCAGTTCCTAATTCTGTATGCTTATTCTTGTTAAATTTGAGGTTTCAGCCATTATTTCTTTGAATACATTTTCAGCTCCACCTTCTTTCATCTCTCCTTCTTAAAATGTCATGAATTGAATGGTCCCTGCAAGCTCTGTTCATTTTTCTTTTTTTTCTTTTCTCTTTTCTCTTTTCTCTCTGTGTTGTTTATATTGAGTAATTTGTTGTTCTATCTTTGTTGACCCCCAGGTGGGCAGCTCCTTCTTACTGCTGTATGGAAGTGGAAGTCCGGACTTCCCATATGGTCTCCATTGACATTGCTAGATGCAAGAGGGTCATTTAATCCTAGTGGAGATAAAAGTTCTGTTTTCTCACTCAATCATTTATTTTAAGGAGTTTATTTGAGCCAAACATAAAATATGCCAAGGAGTAAGATCTAATATTCTCCAGGAAATAACTGTTTTGTAGTTTCTTTGATGCATTTGAAATTAAAGAGGGCAAGTAAGGAAGATTATAGGGAAGTGGGAGAAAGTAAAGCAGGGATTAGATTACAGAATAGTTAACAAGATTATGTGCTCTCTTGAGGGTGGTTATGGTTTATTTCAAAGGTATGTTAACACAGATGCACAGAAATGATGAACAGGGATTGCTCAAGGCGAAGATAAACTGTTTACTAAAAAGTTATATGCCTGGGTTTGACTACCCACCATGACTGTCCTGGTTAGGAATCTATGAGCAGATAATCTTGTGAGGTTACATTCCATATAATCCTTTTTTTTTTTTTTTTTATCTACAGTTCCCCATTTTGGTCACAAATCAGTCCAAAGGATGTACTGATGACAAATCTTTTGGTCATATAATGTAGTCTCACAGAGATAAGAAGGCCCAGTCCTAGGAAGTCTATGTCTTCCTGTTGGCCATTGAGGATGTGGCAATATTGTAACCATGGAATCTAAGTTGTGGCCAAATTCTATCCAAAAGGGAAGGACAAGTAAGTGGAAGACAATCAGGTCTTATGGACTTCATTGAGAAAAAACATTCTGGATCATTTCTATACTATGAAGTATCGTGATCCAAATTTTGTCTTCTGCCTCATTTTTCTGTATTTGGCAACTAATATAACATTTGCATAAGCCGTGCCTAATTATTCTTTTTTGACCCCATCCTGGCAAGAGTGTTGAGATGCCTCATTATAGTCTGGCAAGAATGGACACTTAAGCTCTCCATTTAGCCTTTGCTGGAACGGGGGAGAGGGGCACAATTTTTTGTGTTATTTGGCTACAGAATAGAATTTGCTATTTCAAAATGTTCTGTCGTATTAGGCTGCCTCCATTCTGGCCCTTTGGCTAGAAAGAGTAGGCTTTTGTTGAGTCTTTTTCTGGTCTGCAACCACTGGCTCTCTGGATTACTAGCTTCTTCAAATTTAACTAAGTCTTCAATATATAAAACAAAAAGAATACCCAGGGAACTCATCACCACTTTATTATTGAATTCTGAAGTTTCCAGCCAGTTTTCCCTCTTTTATCCGTGTTTCAGAATCTTCTGATGTTATTTTATATAAAATATCCAAGGATTTCTGCTGTGTTAAGTGGAGGAAATCAAAAAATTATATCTGATACAATTATATTAATAATGTGCATTCAGATGTCTTATAAAATGCATTAAACAGTATCTTTTAAAATGTCTTTTATAATTAATACATGCAGTTTTAGCCAGCAACCTCACCATCTCTAAGGCTGCTTAGTTCAAGAAACCTCTAGAGAAATTAAGGCTTCAGAATCTGTATTTCAAAGTACCAGATCTGCTTGAGAGGAAGTGACAGACCCAGGCCAGACCAAGCTATAGTGTTCTCATTTACTGCACCTCAGGGCCCGTCAAAACCCTTCTCACTTGGTCACATTAAAAAACAATGATCAGTCTTGTCTCAAACTAGCCTGTGAAAAATTCACATAAACTTTGAAAAAAGAAATATGTGTCCTATAATTAAATTTCTCAAATTTTAAATATGAAAGTATGACACCTTCTTTTGTTTGTTTTTGTTTTGCTGCCCATATGTAACTTAATTTTTTCATATTTTATATTAAAAGATGCATTGTAAACAGGAGCTGACTGAAAGATAGTATCCTCATTTGCCATCATGATGAACAATCACACATGTAGCCAAATAATAAAGGTAGCAGTCTTTCTCAAAGCAATTTTATTTAGTCACCTCTTCAGCAAGGCTACCTGCCTCTGGCTTGAATATATGAACTAATCTAAAACACACACACACACACACACACACACACACACACACACACACGTACTACACTTTACAAAAGCACCTGAAGTAATATATACTTTTTAATTATTCCTAAAGTTTAACAAGGAATTACAAACTATTTTGAGAAATAAATTACTAAGAGAAAAAAGAGGTAAAATAAATAATCAGAACTATGTAAGATTATATATCCTATAATTAAACTGTTTCAATTAAACCAACTAGTCAACTGAAAGGAAAACCAAGTTTTCTGGGAAGGAAGGAAGGAAGGAAGGAAGGAAGGAAGGAAGGAAGGAAGGAAGGAAGGAAGGAAGGGAGGGAGGAAGGAAAGAAAAAGATAGAAAAAGAGAGAGAGAAAGAAAGAAAGAAAGAAAGAAAGAAAGAAAGAAAGAAAGAAAGAAAGAAAGAGAATAGAAAAAAAAAAGAAAAGAAAAGAAAAGGAAAAGGAAAAGAAAAGAAAAGAAAGAAAAGAAAGGAAAGAAAGGAAAGAAACAAAAGAGAAGGATCATTTGGGGTATACCTTTCACAAGCTCAAAGTAAGAAGTGCTCCTTCATATTCACTCTCACATTTAATTTTCACAAGACCATGAGGTAATCATTATTATCCCAAATGTCCGAATGGAGGGCATAAACATTTAAATTCACATAAGTAATCAGTGGCTGAACTGGATTCAAACCCTGCTTTATCTGGTAGCATTGCTTATATTCCTTCTACTCCATCTCCAGAAAACATTACTGCAAACTTAGATATGAGTAATATAGGTGATATTGCTCATTTTTTTCCTAGTTATTATACATATCACTTAACATTTAGCCTAATCTAGAGGTTCAGTCTCAAACTTAATGTTTGGGGAAAAACCCAAGAACTAAAAATTATCCCCCATTTCAATGAACGATTTAATCATGGAAGATTAAAAGAGCAGGGCATTAGTGCTAACAAAAATGTATTAGACATAAAAAAAGAGGCATGTAATTAGTTTCTCTAGCCAAACCTTCCATACCATGCTCTTCTCATTTTCTATAACCCTAAGAGGTGCATATCACAAAATAAATAGATTGGTTCTGAAGATAATTTATCAAAATAGGAAAGAAAAAAAGCCTCAAACCCCAGTTCTTTTCTCCTGGGGTATTAAAAAAAACGTTAAGAATGTAGTCTTCCCCTATAGAGTTTAAATTTTATATTGGCAGACAATAATTATTCTTCATGTTATAAATGCAGTAATCCATAGAGAATGAGACATTTTCTCAGAATTGTTGTACACAATGTCATTGATGGGTAAAATAATCTATCTGAATTGCAGGGTCTTTTCCATCTGGAAACTCTTCAATCTGGAACACATTAGGTTGACAGATATTATCTATATTTGACCTGTTGTATCAAGATAGCTTTTCAATATGGTTTTAAAATATTCATCATGGAGAAGAATTACTAAAATTTAAAAAGTAGAACCATCATTACATAATATTCATGTAAACCAGTATTAGTCTCTATATGCTTCTTTGTATCATCTCTTTATACACATACAAAATGGATATTTAGTGACTATGATTTGGCAACATTGAGGACAATGAATTAAAAAGTTTATTTTATTTGAAAGCAAAAAAAACACCCAAAATTAGATTTAGATTGAGCTACAAACACAGATTTTTCTAAAATTCATCAAACTAAAATAGTTACTCACCATGATGATATAGAGAATATGGACAATATCTTAGGGAGGCAGCAAAGGAAAAAACAACTGACACTGACAGACAGTTTACATGACCAAGTGAAAAGTATTCTACATGTCTTTTTCACAGCTACTTATCTTTTCTCTACACACATAAATATGTAAGACATGATGGCTTAAAGATCTAGTAAAGAAGGTAGACAGAAACAAAATCTCAACCGTCAGAGCCATATAAAACTATTTTATATATTAAACAAACAGGTATTCTGGATGAAATCATAAAGTACCTGTTTGCCCTCACTCTTGCCTCTTGCTCTTGCGCTCTCTCTCTCTCTCTCTCTCTCTCTCTCTCTCTCTTTTCTCCTAATATCCATATTGAATTGTTCTATCTCTGGATAGGATGCGAGCCTGGTACAATCAGGAAGTTTGCAGGTGGAGAAGAGGTCTCAGTCATGGGCACCTTGTGTTTTCCTAACTTATATTTGACTTGTTCTTCCCTAGGAATTCAAGGGTGGTTTCTTCTCTTTTGGTCAAAACACAGAGGTAGGAGGAAGTGGCAAGAGTGATAGAGGTCTATGGGTTAGAGAAGAATGAATGGATAGGTTAAGTAATACTTAAGAGGTACTTTCATGGTGATCTACTGTTACTGCTCTCAGAAATTGTCCAAAGATTTGCAATGTTCACACTAATACTTCTCTTGTGAGTGTTTAGTGAGTTCTTTGGGTTTAACCCCTTTTTGCCTATTTTTTACATGAAATTTCTGAGAACTGAAACAAATTTCCAGTCTCTATAGTGAGGCAAAACAAAAATTATTTTGCTACTTGTTCCATACAGTACTTGTTTCCAAGAAGATAAACAAATTAAAACAGGATACTTTTTATGGTAACAGCTTGTACTTTAAGACTATTCTAGTACTCAATTTGTGCATCAAGATTTGCTTTCTGACCCTCTGCTTGTCCTGCTCTTCAATCCGAAGCTATTATACCTGCCCAATCCCAAGTAGCTGCTGCCTTAAAATCACCCAACCCAGCTCTAAACTTCATCTATTCTCTTCACGAACTTTCCATTTTTGGACACTATTAAGATTTTGTCAAGGTGGTATTCTTCCTTGCTGTAATAAATTTAATAAACTCAGCTTTGTTTTATGAACAGGGTTTTCTAGAGATGTCTGGGGGAAAAGCACAGAATTTTGACATCCCTTTGACTCATGCTGAGGCAGTTGTATTCTGGCTGGTTACCTGTTTCTTCCTCAACCCTTCATAACTGAAGCCTTTCACTCCTTTTAGGCAACCCTGTTGCCTAGAACCTAGAATGGTAACACCTGGGCTCTTCTCAGCTGTGGATCACGTTTAATCTATAAGAAATACTTTTGTTTGGATAAACCCATAGTGTTCAAAGCAATCTTTAGCATTTAGATGCTTCAGGGAAAAATCCACTACATTCTTCAAAAACAATATAGGGAAAGTGTAAAGCTCTCTAGCCTCCTTAATGTCCATTTCACAAGGCTTGGGGTCAGAAGCTACCATAGAAATACATATCCTCCCTCTTAGTATTTTACAACTCAGATGTCTTAAAATATATATTCTCAAAATCCTCAAATATCTTTAAAAAAAGAGTCTTCACAAATCTTACTTTAATTCCTAATATATAAATTTCTTATATGAGTGAGAATTTAAAGTGTCTAAAGAGCTTTGGCTATTGGTGTTATGTATCTTTTACAGCACAGTTTGTTTTATAACTCATGGATTATAAATAACAAAGTTATCTATAATCTTAGGGTCTTAGCAGAAGTAGTCATTTCAATATGAATGTTATAAAAAAGCTCATTTCCCCTGATGGCATGCCTCTCCTTCTTTCACAGTAACATAGTTTGGTTATATATCCTGCAGACCCAGCTAAAGACTAAATTTTTTATTCTCCCTTGTTGCTGGTTATGATCATATATCTAGATTCTAACCAATGGAATTTGAGCAGAAATAATATGTACAATTTCTAATTTCCTGTAGAAAAGGCCTTGCTTATTCACTACTATTTCTCTTCTTTCATAAGAACTGGAACACGGACATAGCAGAACCCAGTTTTAGCCAATACCCTAGAAAATGGACTAATGATAAGATGAAAGGAAAATGGGTCTCTAAAGAACCAGGTCAGGCATAATTTCTCTGCTCTATATTACTAACCTGTGTGAGGAAAACAGTCTATATTTTTGTCCATGTGTTACAATGGCCCAACCTGCATACTAACCAATATACTTCCTGTTATATATACAATAACAGGATTAACATCTAAGCACAAAGTTGTCAAAAAGAGGGTAATTAATATAAGGAGAGATTTATAAATGTTCAACTTAAGTGCTTAATAAATGTTAATTTAAAATAAAACTGTTGCATAACTTATAGAAGAAAGATAACCTGATTCTGATTTAGGGGATACAACAACTTTCTGACCCTTATTTTCATAATCTACTACATAAGAAGATTTTAGTAATTGGTAAAGTGGCTCTAATTCAAAAATCTAGAATTCCCAATATTACATATGTGTTGGGAATGACAGCCTGTCAACATCATTCTTATACCCTTCAACATATACCTACCTACAAAGCTACAACTTTCCTCTAATTTTATGTTTTTTTTTCCTTGTTTATTTCATTCAGCATTATTTATTTAACAAGATCAAGAACAGAGGATCCATAATTGTCCTGTTTCTGACTCTCTTCTATGGCATTCTCAAGTACCAGTTATAGAAATAATTTCCAACTGACCACATGGTAGCAAAAGAAAAATAAGAAGAAAAGACACACCTGTGATATTGATGTTGTTTTTCAATTCTATGAAACTAAAGTGCTCAACTTGAACATAAACTCATATTCAGACATATCTCTAGTATCTGATGAAAGAGAGAATAGATGTCCAAGGCATCAGTTTGCTTGGAAATTTTTTCTTGAAAGAAAAAGAAGAAATGGGAGTGATTGGAGAATCTCTGGTAAAAAGAAGGATGGGTGCAGAAGGGTGGAGTGGGCGTTCTGATGTCTGTTCAAGACACTGATTGACCTGGCTTAAATAGAAATCTGAAGTATAACTTAAACTCTTTAGTGAAAGTGTGCAGGCGAAAGTAAAGGAGATGCTCTCATGAAGAAGTCATGAAACTTTGGAAAACAGTCAATGCTGCTTGAGTGACCAAATGACAACACACAGAAAAGAAAAACAAAACTATATAGCATCAAGGACACTTGGGAATGCAATGTCATTTTGTCATCTCAAAGACTTCTAGTCTAAAGAGTTGGAATTGTTGAAAACCTAAACTTATCGAGCATTTTTCAATCATTTCAATAATATTCATATGGAAAGTGTTTCCTAATTTAGAATATGGAAGCAGGGATGTTGGTTTAGACTGTGCATAGAATAAATTTCCACAAAGTGGTTGGCATCTTAATTATGATCATGGAATTCAAATATTATATTAGTTACCCTAGTAGAAGTACTTGGTGAGGACAATGAAAATGTCAGTCAATGCCACTGTAGCAGACTGAAGTTGGATTGTAAATTGGATTGTAAATCAGTCAATGCCACTGTAGCAGAGTGAATTTGGATTGAATGTTGAGCTGCCTAAAGGTACAATCATTATTTGTGAGTTTTCAAACATGTACTTATATGCCAAAATATCTTGCTGTTTAGCTGTTGGTTTTCCCTTTTGGTTTGGGCATAGTAAAGATATTGATGAATGCTATAGAGCATACCTTAGCAAACAAATGTGAAATAAAATAATGAATTTGAATGGAGATGGAGACAAAGTAGAAAATATATTTCAGAGGCAATGAATATTAACAGACATACAAACAGCCCTAAAATAATAAGAAAGTATCAAGTCTTTCTTTACATCAATCTCACAGCATCAAAAAAGTTCATTTAGCTTCCTGCTTTCTTTTACAATCTGTTTGGCATAAACATTAAAATGTGTCTTCTCACTTTTAATTTCTAAGATTATATAGCTAAAATTATATATCTTTAAAGTTACATTTTCCATAACTTCATTTCAGTGAATTCACAGCATTGATATTCATAAACTCAATCTTCGATATTGTCTCTTGAACCTATGCCTCCAAATTATATTTTTCATGTAGCTAGATTGCATCAATATAAATAACATTAAAATGTCATAATTTTATAAACTATTAGACATTTTTGCCATTTATTATTTCATAATTATTTATTTTTAATACAGGTTTTGCCCACTATCCAAAAGTAAAGAGCTTCCAAGAAATGGTGTAGGCTAAAAATATCCTCCAATTTCCAAAAGTTTGCTCTATGACACTTCACTTTCATGAAAAATCTATATTAGTACTGTAACAGCTTTTTTCATAAAAGTGAAATCTTCAGATTTCTCTTGGTTAGTCAAAACAAGTCCTAATGTTTTTGCTTTTTAAAAAGCAAAATGTAGTAACATAATCTTTCAAAAGGTGACAGACATCTGTATTCAGTCTAGAAAATTATCTTTATCTGCCTTTAACCAATCATCTTTCCTTTCTGTCAGAGAAACTCTTGTTCGTATAAATAAAGAAATCTTATTTCTGAATGATCTAAATGATACTTAATGTTCATCTATGTACAGCTCTGTAGCACTGGAGTACCATGCTTCTAAATGACAAAAAGAAAATACCTTTCTTATTATCCAAGTAGAAAAAATATAAAGCTTGAATAAACACAATGACTGTGCTAAAGCATTTGATTTATTCATTTATGAAACAGAGTCGCTCAGAAAATGCCTCACTGTTGGTGTGCCACCTTTCTGTTATATGGATACATTCGAATGTGTTCCCTTGTAATTCCAGAATGAATAATGGGAGAGAGTGAGGTGGTCAGTAATACGAAAAGCCATCATGGTGGGGGTCCCAGGGCCAGCTCAAATTGTGTATAAAAATTCTACTGTTTCTGAAAAGATTTATTAGTCACATATATGGCAACTTATTTCAGGCACATCTGAAAAGCAGCACAGAGCTCTCCACAACTTCTAAATAACAGAAAGATAGTGGATTATATTTTAGTTATATTTTGGGAAAATTTTTTCTAAACCTTAATAACATCAATAGAAATAATCTTTTTTTTTTTTTTAAATTTCTCACAGGTTCTGTGAGCCAGGAATCCAGCTGGAAGAATTCTCTCATGAGATTAACATCAGAGACTGGTTGGGGCTACAGTCATCTGAAGTAGTCACCTGATGCAGGGAAAGTACAGAATTTGCTTCCTAGATGGCTTACTCACATAGACAGCAAGTTGACACTGATAATGGCTTGGGACCTCTATTTCTATCTACTTAGGCTTTTTCACATGGCTGCTTGACAGTCTTTACATTACAGTCCAGTAACTGGTTTTTCCCAGAACACATGATCCAAGAGACCAAGACAGAAGCTATAATGCCTTTTGTGATCTTGCCTCAGAAGATAACACAGCATAACATTCACCGTGTTCTATTGGTCACACCAGCCACCTCTGATTCAATATGGGAGGAGATTAACTACACAAGAGTGTACATGTTAAGCAAGAGAGAACCATTAGGGAACATAACAGAGTCTGACTAAGTTTGTCATACTTTATAATTTTTAAGTTTTAACCATGAAAATGTAGAACTGTCTAAAAAGCTAAAAATTTCTACCACATGAGTTCTTCTCTATAATTAGAAGGAATATATGTTCTTTCTAATGTATACCCTTCCCATCTTTTTGACTACAGAGAGAAATAACACATACTTAATATTTTCATGTTCCACTATTATTATTATATTAGTTACATAAATTTTAGATAGTACTGGAAAAGTTCAGTGTAGTCATATATACTAAGGAGATAACTTGTATTGATTTAAGTTATTAATCAATGAGAATTCATATGGCCACCAATCTCACTAATTCTCTTCTAATAATAGAATTCCTAATGCACAGCAGTTAAACAGAAATAGTTTTACTGCATTTAAATATGTAATCCAATAGATAATACCTTGATCGTGTTGTAATATAATTTCCAAAATTGCTGTTCTTTAATAAGTTTCCTATTTTCAATTATTGAAATAGTCATTAAATATAGCAATGTTTGCTTAATAGTATTCATATATTCTTATGTAAATGAGCATTTTAAATTCCAGATTTTTTTAAATTGCTGAATGATAAGCTTAAAGGATTTTCAATTTAATTGGGAAGATAAACAGCACATGCTATAGACAAGTGACAGAGACAAGACACTATGCCAGCAGGGAAGAAGTAACATAATAAGGAAGAAACTCTTGACTTTATCAAATTTAGAGCCCAGAAGAGCTTTAGGAATGTATGAGAATTAATATTTCTATTTACTCAGAGTGAAAGGAGACAAAAAAAGGTTAAGAGAAATAAAATAAAAATGAGAAAATTTTTATTATTTCCTAAGAAATTTTCTACCCAGTTTCTTAATAACTGAAGCTTTATAAAGACAAATTTGGCATTAGAACATTTTATACTTTTTTCTTTGGAAAAAAGAAAAAGTGACGTGAGGCTGAATTTTAACTTTAAATGATAAAATGGTGTTTAAATTAAAATACAACTAAGTAATCAAAAAAAGTTAGACTTGAAAATTAGATAGTAAATTAACATGATGTATTATAATTATTGGGTTTTGTGTCTTTATTTTCTATTAAACTTCAAATTCCATCATTTGAACATTTATCTTATATTCCTGTCACCAAAAACACTGTCTAGCATGTAAACACTCAAGAAACACTTGCTAAATTAATTTTATAAATTATCTTCTAATTTGAAAAGAATTGGAGTCTCAGCTAACTGAATTTAAAATTTACTTCATTTCTAAACTACTATACATTCTGATAATTTTAGCATCTTCAATGTGCTGACTTTGGCAATTGACAAGTTTAGTTGTCTCTTTAGTTGATTAAAGATATTTCTAGTGTTATTTCTTATAGTTACTTAAGAAGTATATCATGTCTAAACACACACACACACACACACACACACACACACACATGAAACCATGGGCATGTTAAGAACTTAAATAAAACAGGACAAAAACCACCTTCTCTCCCACATCTTTAACTATACTCTAAAATCTATCTCTTTTAAAAACTTATATTTTTAGTTCTTGTAAATGGCTGCCTCCATTTCTCTAAATAATAAATTTTTATTACTTTTTCCAAATTTATTAACTTTAGACCATATTTATTAATTCTCAGTCATGAAAGAGTGGGATTTATTACATTTTATTTCCTCATTGTCCTACTGTTTAAAGTATTATTTTCAGTGATTTTATTGATCACCTTTGGAATTTTAACTAGACTTGTATTTCCTGTTTTTTTTTTTTTAACTTCAATTAGTATCTTGACTCCTTGTTGAGAGAAAAAGTCTTCCATGAGTTTTTCATGCCACATTTTCCTTGGTTCTGCCAAGAAGGCAAGGCCCTGACTGCTCTTTACCGAGGTTGCCCTTGGCAGAGAGCAACTTTGTGGGAAGTCTCTCTCTGGGGCAAAGAGCAATTTTGCTTAATGCTTCCTATAAAAGATGTGGGTTAATCAAGCTCAGTGTCCCTCACCTGTGATGCAAACCCACTGTGTGCACAGCATCCTGCTAGATCCATCTAAATAGCACAAGGGAGGAAAGGAAACACTGACCTAAACATCATGCCTACACTGTTTGCTATGCTATGAGTAATAAGTTCTTTGTCTCTGACCAAGGAGTCAGGTTTTCTGCCAGCATCTGTGGAATAGTAACAGGCTAACTTAGAAGTAGGATGAAATTGAATTGTAAACCTGGCACATGCATCTATATAAGATAACATAAGATGTGATTAGTTTCCCCGTCCTTTATACTCCTTCAGTTCATATCCAACACCAGACAGAAATCCCACCTTAGTCAGTTATGCTTTAACTTTTATATTACTGAGGTTTTTAACAGTTGCTTCTCATTATGAAACTTTAATTAACTTTCTGTGCTTAGTTTTCAATTGGCTGTGTAATCTAAAATCTGATAAACAGTTTACATAATTAATAATTATAAACATTTAGAGTATTAGAGCTTTATGTCTCCCTCTGTGTCCAATGTCTCACTCCTTGAATCACCCTAAAGAGACTTTTTAGAGCATCGCTCCTTCGATGTGAAGAACATGCCCTTCTTATGAAGAAAATCTATTATTTTCCTGATTGTCTTCCATTTTTTCTGTTTTCTTTTTCTCTACTTTTACTTGATTGTGATAGTGACTCTTCACCTATTCACCTGTTTATGGCATTTTGTTGGTCACTCTGTATTCTTAGATATTTGTTTATGTTCCAAAACTTTTAACTGAGTGTTTACATATATTTTCATGTTACTTTTTAATCTATAACAATTCTTTCTTGCTCTAATGTAGCTTTTACAACTGTCCAATTCCAACTTTATTGATATAATAGTTTGTTGCATCTCTTAGACTATGTTAGTTTATTTGTATTTTTTAGTTTTTCTATTTCACAAATTGTTTTTTATCCCAGGTTCATAGTTTTGTTTTGTTTTATTCTTTCTCTTTAACACTGACTTTTTCCTTACACACTTTTGATTTGGAGTATGCTGTGGCATGTCATTCAGATTTCCCTGTCAGTGTTGAAGGATTTATTCCCCCAGCTACTGAAATGGTTGTCAGCTGACCACTCTTAGCTGTCAATTACTGCTTGAATTGCCTTCTCTGGGTGTTCCACTTAACCAAAGCTCTTGTGCTTTTCCTGGGACAGCTCATATGTAATGTCTAATCAACAATGGAACATAGAGACTCAGAGCCCTGGCTCCAAAACTTTTGAAGGACTATCCCAGCTTCAAAGTTCCTACAAGGTCAGCTTCATCCTTGTTATAACTATATCACAACCCCATTTCTCCCTTTACCCAGTCCTGAAAACCTTTTCTTACACGACAGGTGTTGATCCCAAGAGCACTTCTCATAAACTTTTTGTGTGGTACTCTATCTCAGAGTTAGCTTCATGAGAAACTTACACTGCAATATGTGATTGTTGGTTCTCCAATATTTAAGAATTAAACCTAAGAGTGTGAGCATCCTCTGCTACTAGGTAAAATGGTAGGTGCCCCTACAATCTTTAATCTGCACTATAAATACTTCTGGGAGGTTTTCTGGCATTACATTAGTAGGGTTCCATTTATCAGATGTGTCAACCCTCAAATGCCAGAATGAGGACAGCTCTACTCTGGGCACAATAACCACTCTGGAGGTTTAACTCTCCCCCAGATTATTTTTAGATTAAGTCCCACTGTTTGTGGGATGCCTGGTAAATCCCTGGAATATAGAGGAATCATTATTTCTACATAAAGAATATTAATTAATTCTTTTATTTTCAACTCATTTTTAAAAATATAATTATCCACTACAATTATTTTCTAAAGCTTATTTATACTTTGAATAGCAGGTCAGTTCTCATTGTTACTGTAGTCTTCTCTAGAATATTCTGGGCTCTGATGTCCTTTGCTGTGTTTTCTGTATTAACACTCTCCCAATCTCTTTTTGTTGAAATGATCTCATTCTCTAATGGTACTCTCTTACTATTCTATTAATTGTGCTTAATACACATGTAATTTTATTTCGATGGGCTCTTAAAATGAATTAGAAGTAAAAAACTAGTCTGTTATCCTAAACTAAAACTGCTCATTCAATTTAAACAGTATACTACTTAAATAAGATTTCATCTTTGTCTATAAATTAGATGGCATATATAGAATGTGGTAGCAGTAACCCTGTCCAGAAAATCAGGAGGCTTCAGTTCTAGTTCAAATAATTAACTACATTATATTAAGCAAGTAAGTTTACTGGGCCTCACTTTTCTTGCTCAAAATGTTCATTCAAGAATAGCTATTTAAAATTTGGAGAATATTCTTAAATATTTGTGATGATTTCAAATTTAGATATAAAACAATAGTGAAAAAAAATCAATAACAAAACCAAAACTTATATTTTCATAACTACTGAAGGCTAATGTTTTACTTTAATGTTTATGGAGAACACTGGATTTGAATATCATTTAGATTATGACTACAACTAGTATTTAACTCTAATAACTACCCTATGCAAATTGAAATTGGCCTAATCTCAAGGGAAATCATTCATATTTATTGGTCCTTTAAATTACCCCTTAGTTATCTATTCCTCATGTGTCTGTAAGCCAGTTATTGACATGTCCCTGGGAACTCAACTTTCTCTAATTATATTTCTGTTTCTCAATCATTAGTGAATTTATATATTCATGTATAATTTGGTATAGAAGAGGAGCATTCCATAGCTTCATTTGCTCTTGATTTGGGCAGCTCAAAAAATGTTCTGGCCAGATTCCTTATTAAATGCCAATTAAGCTTATTTTGATGAATATGACTCATCAGCAATTTATTGAACATGGAAACAAATTATTTTTAAAAATGAGCAAAATTGGGTCACAGATCAAACATAAAAAGGTCTTTATTATCTTTCTTAGAAGATTTTTTGTCTAATAACTGAAGTGTCTAATACAATGTCAGCCTTTTAAATGTTAGTCATCTATATTATAGCTGGAGAAAAAAACACTGTGAAATTTCTGCTTCATTATATTTGCTGCAAATTATTACAATAAAGCTTTAGATTTTTATTGTGAGTAGAAAGGATTTTCACATAACTACAAATAGAGTTATAAAATTTCAAATTTCATCAAAGGAACTTGTTTATGAGCCAATAGAGACTAATAATGACCCCTAACTATGTGACAGTATTAAGCATTTTAGGCTTTCAAATTTACTTCATAAAACAATCTTTGCATATTCATTTTAATTAATGTTATAATTATTTTTCTAAAATAATCAAGTAGGAAATATGTAGAAACATCAAATGCCTTAATTTTAAGAAATCTACAAAACATAGATAATCTTAAAAATGTACTTGTGAATAAAAATTTTTCTGATCACCTACTTTCAGATACACTAATAAAGGCTACAATGTGCCCTAAAAATCATTTCTATAACCTGATACCTTTAACATTTGAAAGTAAATTTATACCTAAATAGAATTTGAATTTTTATAATTAGTTTAATTTAATTGAATAATTTAATTATGCCATTGACTGTAGAGCAAAACCTAGGTTTGGAAATTCACTTCACTGGTTAGTAACTATGTGACCCTGGGTGAGGTCCTTAACATCACAGTTCCTCAGTTTTCTCACCTGTAAAGTGGAAATAATAATTATTCGTACCTCATATGGGTCATGTGCAAATTAAACAAGTGTTTGCAAATTAAGTGCTCACAAAATGTCTGACATATAGTCAGCATGTAATGTATTTTCTATAACAATATAGTTATGACTATTACTTTAAAGAGTACATTTTCCTTTATATTATTATATTTTTAGATATTTATTAAAACAGTTTGACCTTTTTTATTTCAAAATTAATACTCTGACACCTGCAACTTTTTATAAAATCCTAGTAATTTTCAAATATTTAATTATCTGAATTTTATGCAAAATAATATTTATGTAGTGAACTATGTATGCCAAAACTTATATAAATCAATATGTAGAAAGTAATGACTAATAGGATGCTCCTTACACTTAAAGAGCTTAAAATTAGCAGATGGTCACCCACATAAATAGAGCAAATGAAGAAGTTTACTTTTAGTATAGAGATGTGATAAAAGCACAGGGAACAAAGGGTTAAAATTACAGAATTGATGAAAAAAGGTAGGTGATATCTGAGATGATCCTTGAAGGATGCATAAGATTTCAAGAGATTGAGATGAAAGGAGAGCCAGTCAGGTAGAATTAAAAAACAAAAACTAGAAAGTATATAAAACAGAAAGCACAGATGTATTGAAGTGATGACAAATCACTCAGAGGTCTAATCAAAATTGAGTTTAGAAATATTTAAAAAGAAAAATTCTCATAGTCAAAGATTAAGTAGTTATTTTTAATTAAACTGGTTTGAGTAACTCTTGTTATAATTCTTATACAAATATAAAATTAAAACCTTTACAAATTAAATAAAAAACTACCAAACCAGTAAAATTCATAACAAGAACATTAGTGCAATGTACTGAATGTGTATGTGCAAGCAAATTAATGCTCAAAATATAAAAGAGTTAAAGCCTAGGTCTTTTTGAATTTGACATATCTATGTGTCACCATACGCCTTGTGAAAAATCAGTTTCCCCACCACTCTGTGTCCAAACAACCAGAATACTCTTGTTTGTAAAGCACATAGACATCATTTAGCAATCATTGATGTTATTAAGTTATTTACATATTAACTCAATTTCTCTTCTTTTCTAATTTTCTTTCAACATTTAAAGCAGCCTTACTTGATGCCAATATAATTATAAGCACAGATACAAATAAAACATAACAATAATGTTGGAGCAAGACAAAGACAGGACCACTTCATAACTATGTCTGAACACAGATAAAACAGACAAACACAGAAAAAATAAGCCACAAAAATTTATCAAATATGGCACTCTCCCAGCTAATGACAGTGACTGCCGTTCCCTTATTCTCTTATCAAATTGAGTTTTAAGCTCACTCTGTTCTTCCTGAACCCCAGATAAAACTTATTTAGATACCACATTATAGACCTGCTCCAGTTTCTGAGAGTACCCAATTCAAAGCTTTACTAGACACTCAAAATCCTAACAAAAGGTATAGTCCTATTATAACAAGTTCTTTCTTTACTAGTTACTCACATTAGATGGTTATTGCAAGAAAGCACTAATAAACACCAATTTAACCACAGATGTGCTCCTTATGGTCTTTGTCTAGTGTGCATTAAGATAGATAGATAGATAGATAGATAGATAGATAGATAGATAGATAACAGATACATATATACATACATGCAAGCTTATATATGTATACATATCTATTTGTGTGTATTATATATATATATATATATATATATATATCTTTGTGTTTTATCTAAAGACTTTAATTTTCTCAAAACCTCAAGTGAGAGAAGTCAAGAACATAAATATTTAGATATATTAGGTTTATATTATATCACTGATGAACTTCAAGATCAGGCTAAAAACTTTATTCTAGAGATAATGGTCATAACCCTTGAAAGAAAGGAACGAACCAAAAGTTAGAAAAATTAATGGCTTATGTATACTACCCATCCAAACCTTTTTTCCTCTAATATTTTCTACATGCATTTCTATTATTGTTTTAGTAGGGGTTTTTTTTTTCATATTTCAACATTCAAGCTATTGAATGCTTCCTACACAGAGTATTAGATTTTTTTTCAGTTAAAGGATGTGTTAGTATTCTGTAGATAATATAACTTATGTGATATTTTTACATGATCAGATAAGTACCATTACCCCAGTATAGAAGAAAAATGTAGACATAATCCTCTTCCATTGAGTAACACTAAAATAAGCACAGAATTTTGAAAACTGTTTTAAATGTATAAATCATATTAAATAGTTTTACCTTTCTTTCCAACTACCTACTAGTCAGAGGCAGTAAATTATTACTGTTCCATACTTAATAATTTAGTGATAGAAATCCATTAACATCTAACATTATATTTTAGAACACAATAACCCTGAGTTCTTTTTTCAAATCTTTTTATTCTTTATCCATTATTCATATTATGTTGTAAATTGAGTTAACCATTCTATATATATTAATATTTTTTGAAATACTAAATTCTTTATTTAAAATCTGCTGCTTATATACAATATCTAAGTAAAATTCTATGGCAGAAGAAAGCAATATTTAAAGTTCAAAGTAACATTAAGATAATTAATATTAACAAGTGGGGAAGTACATAGCACTTGTAAAAACTGGTAGGAATTTCAAAAGATCTACTAAGGTGGTTAAAATCTGAGTGTAAGAAAATGTTATCTAGGGTATGAATAGACACTTAGAAACAAGAATCTACATTATTAATGTAGATAATACATTATGATGTATGAATCTACATTATAATGTAGATAATACATTTTCGCATTTGCCAAAAGTTAGTACTAAGACCAAGATTCAATATTTTTACTTCAACTAGTGAATTGGCTGATGGTTACAAAGATTCAAATGTCAGGCAGTCACAGCAAATCCAAATAAGCTCATGGCATCTCAAAGGTCTGGTATCAGTCAATAGAGACAAAGCTAAGGGTTCAAAAAGAGGAGACATATTATCTACCAAGATAGCATTACAGTAACATACTAAACAAGTAATTTACTGACTAGGTATTTGAGTCAATTGATTCCAAAGTATGAATTAGAGTTAAATCTCTAAGTATGGATAAAAGTGATCTTGACCACAATAAATAAGAAATACCTCAATAAAATTTAATTAAGATTTTTTATTACAATAACTACAACAATTATAACAAATTAAATTTTTGCTATAAAAATATTTCAATTGAACTAAAAACAACAGTGATTAATCTGTGTAATTCAGAATTATAAGGTTTTACTCATATGTCTTCTAATTAAGATCACTCGTTGATCTACCTGGCTTTTTATCAGATTAAGTTGGTATATAATTAACTAAATACCATAGAGTTTCTTTATCTTAGGTCTTTTAATAGTAGTGACATAAATTTGGAAAAGGCTAATTAGCTGAGGCATCAACATATATCTCAAAAGAATAAACTTACCACTTCATTTTCTCAACCATATGGCTGAGAGATCACACTAGACATGACCTTTCCAGCAGTGAGGTCAGAATTTTATTTATAAATAGATAATTGAAAATTCATCCCTCTGAGTTTCCATGGTACTGAAGAACAAAGTTTTCAGGGAGAGATATTTAAAGACCAAAGGGATAAAAACTCTTTTTTCAACATTAAACAAGCAAGTTTGGGAAGACTCTGAAATACTTAAGCAAAAATTATATAAAATTGTTGTTTGTGTGTATATATGTTTGTACATGTTTTTATTTACATCTGTAAATATAAAAACTAGTTGTAGAAAAACTAATTAAAATGTGTGTTTATAGATACCTTATTAAGTGAATTTTTCAACAACCCAAGTGACTTTCAAAGATATTTATTTTCCTAATATTTTTGGAAGTTTCAAAAAAAATTACCTACTCCCTCAGGCTTCCTCTCTATCAACAATTCTCCATTCTGGTTACACATTAGAATCATCTTGGTGATTATATTAAAATGCTGATGTTATGCTGTAACTCAGATTAGATTTAATTAGAGTGGAGTAGGGCCCTGGTACTGGTGTTTTCCAAAAGTTCCCCACATGATTCTAATATATGGTCAAGGTTGAAAACTGATCTAAAAATAAGTATGGTAGACAAAGAGATGTGTTCTACTCTATCTCAGATCTCCCTCTGAGAAAGAACTCTCTGTCCAGCTATAAGAATTTTCTGTTGTCACCCTTCTGCTGTTGGCTCCTTGAGTCTTGCCTCAACTACTAAGAGCCACTTTGCCTGAGATTATACTTTTCCCAGAGTATCCTACAAAAATGACTGAGTGAGGTGAGGGTACTAAGGTCCACCTATTTCAAGACAATGCAGGACCATCTGATGGGCAGAATTTACTCCACTTCTTTATTGAGTTGACCAAGACTTTATCAAATCTGCATCAGAATTTGACTTCCTTCTTCCTCATTCTGCTTCCTTCCCCTGCCTTTCACAGATGTTGACCCCAAATAAACATCTTATTTCCAAAACTCCATCTCAGCATCTGCTTCAGGAGAATTCAGCCTGTGACAATAGAATGGTAGCATGTTCGTGGATGGTATTGGAGATCTTTTGATTTTGCCTGTCCCTTATTGCTTTCCTAGTATCACTTTATGGTCAAACATGAAAATTCTAGAATAAAATTGCCTAGATCCATGTCCCAGTTCTCTGTGTCTTTGTTACCAATTATTTATTTCTCTGTTCCTCCATTTTCTCATCTATAAAATGTAGATAATTATTGTTCCTTACTGATAAGATAATTGTGAGTATTACGTTACATAATACAAGCAAAGTATTAGCAAGGTAACAGACATATTAAATGCTTCATAATTTTAGCCATTTAGCTTCATAAAATTTAGCCTGGGGAGATTAATTGTATGTGAATTGAATGGTACCATCTTTAACTCACTCCTAGATTCAGAGATGAATGTATGACACATAATTTAAAGTTTTCCAGGAAAGGAGGGCTTTGTTTGTTTGTTTGCTGTTTTATTTTTTATTTTTCCCTTGGAGTAGAATCTGTTTCTGTGGCACACAGAATAATGGCTCCAAAGATATGTAGGTTCTAATCCTTGACCTATGAATGTTACCTTAGATAACAATGAGACTTTGAAAATATGATTAAGTAAACATTTACCCATAAAGATATATGCACCCCAATGTTCACTGTAGCAGTATTCACAGTGGCCAAGACATGGAAACAGCTAAAGTGTCTTTCTGTAAATGATTGGATAAAGAAGAGGTGGTGCATATATACAGTAGAATATTACTCATCAATAAGAAAAAATGAAATACTGCCATTTGTGACAACATGGATGGATCCTGAGATAATCATGCTAAATGAAATAAGCCAGACCAAAAAAGTTGAGACCATATGATTTCACTTATATAAAACCGGAAGCAACAAATAAACAAAAACTCATAGGCACAGATAACAGTTTAGTGGTTACCAGAGGAAAAGTCATGAGTGGGGAAATAGATAAGGGCAAAGTGGATCATACATATAGTGATGGAAGGAATTTTTACTTTGGGTAGTGAAAACACAATGCAATACACAGATGATGTATTATAGAATTGTACATTTAAAATCGATATAATTTTATTAACTGATGTCACCCCAATAAATTTAATTTTTTAAAAAAGGGAATTTTGAGATGGGGATATTATCCTGGATTATCCAACTGGGTCTTAAATGCAGTCTTAGGTATCCTTATAAGAGGCAGAAAGGTCATAAGACAATAGAAACAGAGTTTGGTATCGTGTGCTTTAAAGATGGAGAAAAGGTCCACAAGTCAAGATATACCAGCAGCCACTAGAAACTGGAAAGGGAAAGAAATAGATTATCCCCTCAAAACCTCCAGAAGGAACCAGTCCTGCTGACATCTTGACTTTAGCTCAGTGAAATTGATTTTGGTTTGTGGTAATTTGTCATAGCAGCCATAGGAAACTAATACAGTTTCCAACCATTTGAACGACCTTCCTGTTTTAGAACAATTCCCCATTCTATGAAAATTGTTGGAAAGCAATTTATAGATAGAAAGAGAGATATTATTTTACTTAATTCTGGGAACCAAATGCCTGATACACTCAGGATTCTTGATGGTAAACCACAGAAACACATCAGTTAGCTTAAGCAAATATAAGGCTAATTGAAAGACTGCCAAGAGGCTCACAGAAATATATTGGCAGGCGTTAGCCCAACAACATATAAATCCTATCATGTAAGCTGATTTGTCTACCATCCCATTGAGAACCTAATCCACAGCAGCAATGACCACACTTGAACCATCTAAGAACAACCAGTACCTGGGGACAAGCTCATTGCCTTTAATGGTTTCTACCTTAGAGGGAAGCAATTTGTCATCACTAGAATGGAAATTGATTCTGATTTGGATTTCATCATTCTGCAAGCCATATCAGCTGTAGTCTTATAGTTTGCTTTTTATGCCATCATTTTATGCTAACTGCATTATTTATGACTAGAAAGTCATTGTGTAGCAAAATAAGTAGGTAATTAGGCTGGTAGTCCAAAGATTCATTGGTTTCACGTGGAAATTGTACATAATTAGCTAGTCTTATAGAATAATGGAATGACATACACAACAGTTAATAAAAACTCTAGATTGTGGTACTGCTCATCAACAGTTGTATTGAATTGAAAGCTGAGACTGGACTTGGTAGTTCACTGGAAGAAAAGGAAACAAGGAAATTATATTGCTGCTAGAGTTATGGTTATTGACAAGATAGAGGCTTTGTTCCTCCCTCTTGTAATCAAATCAAAGTTGTGACAGAAACACTGAGTAAACAGCAAGCAAAGTCATCTTGAATCTAAAGGAACAGAAGCACTACAACTAGGGAGAGAAATGATTAATCAACCTGCAATGGTAGAAGGTATGAGGGGACAAAGATGTGAGGTTGCCCAGTTCTGAGTGGCTGAGTGGAAATTACAGCAGTGGCAGCCAGCTGCTGCAGACACTTCTTAAAGGGGCTACAAGTGGGTTTTGTGATGATGGACCTGCTTGCTCTGAGCACCAGTGCCTGGTTGACTGCACCAGGGTCACCAGGGACTTACAGGGGGACACTGAGTTGTCTGAGCTAGGGCAAGAGGCGAGTATCTCTTCCTGACAAAAGTGCTGGCAGCATCCATTGTTCCTCTGTTGAGCCCTCCTCCTCCCATTGTGCAGACTCAGCACCGCCATAGCTGAGAATTCATCAAACTGAATAACAGAGGTCACTCTGCCCAGAAGTTTCCCTGAAACTCCTTCTACCCCAACTTGTAGCCCCATCCAAGCTGCATCCAGGTGTATCTTCAGAGAGTCAGGTGCTCCTTGCTGAGCAGTGCCGAGACTCATGGTGGTGGCAGCTAGACTTGGTTTCTGGAGTGGCCTCTTAAGGCAACTATAAGCACAGCATCTGTGGGTTGGTTGCAGAATCTTAAAAGATGGCCCTGGAAAGGCATAGGCTGCGGCTAACCTTGGTCTGCAGCTGAATCCCTCTCAGGACTGGACACCTACTTCACAAAGACATACTAATAATACTGGGAGACTTGTTGCTTTGCTTAGTACATAAAAACAGACATGAAAAGGTAGCCAAAATAGGAAGACAAAAAAGCAGAAACCATGTGAAAGAAGAGAACAGAGATCCAGAAATAATGGGAATAAAGCAATTTAACAGATGCAGAGTTCAAAACATTGGTTATAAAGATGCTCAATGAACTTAGGAGAAGTGTAGATAAATTCAGTGAGAACTTTAACAAAGAGATAAAACACATGAAAATGGAAATGTAAATTATAACAGGGAACCAGTCAGAAATGAAGAACACATTATCTGAGATGAAGAGTATATTAGATGGAATAAAAAGAGTGCATAAAGAAAAGGATTGAACCACCAATATAGAGAATAGAGAAGCCAAGGACACTCAATCAGAATGACAAAAAAAAAAATGAATCCAAGACTATAATAATAATTTAAGGAGACTATAGGACACTATTCAATGTAAAAATATCTGTGTCATAGGGGTACCTGACAGGACATTGAAGAGATATTTAAAGAAATAATAATGAAAAACTTCCCTCACGTGGTCAAGGAAATAGACATACAATCCCAGGAAGCTCAGAGAGTCCCAAGAAAGAGAAACCCAAAAGGCCCACACCAAGGAACATCATAATTAAAATGCCAAACATTAAATACAAAGAGAGACTCTGAAGAGCAGCAAGAGAGAAACAGTTACCTACAAAGGAGCACCCATAAGACTGGCAGCTGATTTCTCAAAAGAAACTATGCAGGACAGAAGGCCTTGGCACAAAATATTCAATGTGAAGAAAGCCCAGGATCTACAACCAAGAATAGTTTATACAGCAAAACTATCATTTAGAGTCAAAGGATAGATAAAGAGCTTCCCAGACAAAAATAAGCTAAAGGAATTTATCAACAGCAAGCCAGTATTACAGAAAATGTTGGACAGACTTCTTTAAAAAGAAAAAAACATGTATCAAAAACATGAATAATGAATGCTAATAACTACATTCCTAACAACAAGTACTCAAATGAAAAAGAATTAAGTGCTCCAATCAAAAGATAGAGTGGCTGAATGGATAAGAAAACAAGACCCCTAGATATGCTGCCTGCAAGAGACTCACTTCAGCTTAAAAGACACACAGATTAAAAGAGAGAGGATGTAAAAAGATGTTGCCTTTATGGACCTAGAGAGTATTGCACTGAATGAAATGGGTCGGATAGAGAAAGATAAATATCACATAATTTCACATACATGTGAAATCTAAAGAATAAAATAAACAGCAACAACAACAAAAGTGAAAATACACTCATAGATACAGAGACTATTTTGAGGGATACTAGATGAGAGGGGGGTTGGGAATATGGCAAGAAAAAGGCAAAGTGATGAAGAGGTACAAATGGATAGTTAAAGAATAGACATGGAGATGTAGAGTGAGCATGGGGAAGATGTTTAATAATGTGATAAATATGTATGAGGGAGGAAGGGTACTAGATTTAGTGGGGTAATTGCTTTGCAAATTGTGTGGATTTCTGATCACTAGGCTGTACATTTAAAACTAATATATTATTGTATGCCAACTATAATTGAAAAAAACTAATTGAATTGTACGAAGTAAATACGAGTATCTAATTGTCTATTATATTTTAATAAAGCCGGGGCGGGGGGCGGGGAAGAATATATTTACTCCAGCATTTTTAACTCTTGGATAAAATCAAGAGATCCCTTGGGACAACTCCATGTTTGAGAATAATAGTGAATGGAAAACTACAGCAACCCTATACAAGAAATCCCTCCATGGCCTGCCATACCCCAGAAACTATGGTTCATGTATAAAGAACTTAACTCCAAACAGCTGAGTCAATCATTGAAGTAAAAGGAGACATGAAATATATTATAGAAGAGAACTTACAAATAGCAGTTTCCAGCCTGAAAAACAGTTAATAAACAAGGACTATAACCCCTACACATATTTCCTTTCTTCCTTAATCTGACATATATGTATTTAAAAACTTAAATCTATTTTCTCTTCCTCTTTACTAAAAAGGTAGACTTTAATGGATATTTGTCAGCTTTTGCCACATAGCATTTGAAAATATTTTCTAGTTGGATGGAATCCTCACTGAATGAACTTTGTTTAAAGGTAGGATCCATTCATTATAAAAATTGAAGGAGAAACACACCTCTGATTTCCTCTCTGCCAGGTGAGACACAGGTATAGGCCTTAGACTACTCCAATATAATGCCACTGTCCAGTAATACTTAAGAGATTTTTTTGTGAGTTTAGTTTGGAGAACAGGAGTTACTTTGAGCCAGCTCTCTATTATTCAGTGCTAGTAGTATCAGCAGTAGCAGGGAGTGACTTGTGCTACCTTCAGCAGCAGCATCTCAGTGAGACTTCCTGTGCTATGATCTAGGATTCTTAGCCTCTACAACTTATGTCCATTTATCCAGGCCAGTTTCCTAGACTGCCCATTAATTTTGCAGACTATTGAATATTTTTTCAATAAATTACTTTTTTTTTTACATAAAGTATGCATCTACCTTATGTTTTATAACCAAGAATCCTTTTGGTGCATACAATTTAGTTAGCTAGTAATATTTAAATCCTGGCTTAATAATGGCTATTTTTTTGCTTTATAAAAAGAGTATGTCTAACAAACAGACTCATGGACACAGAGAGAAATGGCAGGGGGGAAGTTAATAAGGTCAAATATAAGGTTATAGAAGAAAATTTAATTGGTGAACACACAATGCAATATATGTGTAACATATTATTAAACTGTACTCTTGAAACCTATAGAATTTTATTAACCAGTGTCACCCAAGTCCATTTAAGAAAAAAGGATTATGTCTGAGTGTCAGAAATGGTAAAAGAAAAAGAGGACAAGTCCTGAAAATATTACAAAATTCTGTAACTACTAGTGCCTGAGCCAGCTACCAATGAAATTTTAATTCAGTTACATGAGCTCTCCCTTACCCTTTTTTTTTTTTTTGCTTATTCGTTTGTTTTACTTAGACTAGTTCCAGTTCCACTTCTGTTGCTTAAAACCAAAAGAATCTTGAGTAGCACCTGAGAGTTTATGGGAAGCAACATTAATTTTACAGTTATAAAGACTTCATATGTTGTCTATAGCTTGTAGAACAGGTCCTGAAATAACTATCTAAAATATCTCTTTCTTCCAGAAAAAAAATTAGGAAAAGTTTGTTTCTAATAAACTCAAATTCCTAAGTCATAGTGAAAAAGGAGTATTTTTTTTCTTCAGAATTATCTAAATTTCTCATGTCTAAAGGAATGAACTGAAGAAGTTATATGCTTTGTCAGATCTGAGAGTCCAACGCAAGTATCAGATGCTATAATTGTCAGATGTGCAGGAAAAATAAAAGTAAGAAGCTATGAGCTCAAATGAAAGAAAGGGAGGTTCTAAGCACCATTTCTGGAACCATGTTTTCCACTTGCTGCCATGAATTTTTTTTCAGGAATGTTGAGGGCCCCTGTGAAGGAGCTTAGAGAGCTGACCTAATAGGTGAAGCTATCATACCAATGTTGTCAGTGACTTTTTATTGTTTTCTGTCTGTTAAATAATTGACATTATTAATAATTGTGATGAAATTTTCTGTCAGATCTATTTCTTAAAAACTCAAAAATTTACAATTCTCAGCAGTATTCCCTCCCTTTAAATATTTCCAAAGCCTTTGCCTCACACACACCTGGCTATTTCTGTCTCATCAATCCTCTTCCATGCAGTTCTTTATTATAAATTTTCTTCTATGTACCTTTATATCCCCTCTCTCATTTTATTTTTTATATTCCCATCCTGCTCAATATAAACAAAAGGATTTTTTACCTAAGAGAGGAAAGGAGTTAATAATTTTTGTTCTGTTCACTTTTATTTTGGGGGAAATCTATTTATGTTGCCACTTAAATATATAAAAACCAACATATACAACATACAGATATAAATACAGTATACATATACATACAGATATAAATGTATGCATATGTATGTACATACAACTTTACTGTAGGTCAGGATATAAATACCTAAAAGAAACAAGTAATGTGTAGCTTCTCAGCTTTGGTACAGTCATCCCTGTGGAGCAGACTGAGGTATAGATTCCGGGATAAAGAACTTGTTCTGACTGGCGCTGGAGGGGCCATGGTTGTGGATATCTACCAGGATAGGTGGTATCTCCCCTATTCTTATATCTCCCTCCACACCTATCATAGCACATTGTGTCCTTTTACTAGCTGTCACAGTCAACTTTAATTGACTTTGAACATGAAAAATGTAAATTTGTGCTTTATTTTTCCTAATGCTTATAGCTAAAAAAAAATTTAGAGGAGTCATAGCAATGGTTCTCAACTTAGAGCAATTTTGCCTCCCAGGGACATTTGGCAATGTCTGGAGACAATTTCAATGGTCACCACTTGGGTATGGAGGTACTATTGGCACCTGAGGCCAGGGACATTGCTAAACATTCCACAGTGCACAGGACAGCTGCCACAAACAGGAAGTATCTGGCCCAAAGCATCAACAGTACTGAGGTTCAAAACTTTGGGGTTAGAGTAAGAAAGGATATACAATAAATGTACTGTTACAATGAAAAATATTTCTCTTTATGTATTGATAAAGGTGATTCAACTATTCAACCTTTTTCTGTATGTGTCCTCTTGACTTACTATACTGATTTCTATTTAGTTACAAATGGATTTTGCATACTAATTCAGAATACCCAGGTCTGACTGCACAAAATTAAAAAATTAGAAAGACAAAGCAGCCCCAAATAAAAATACGGAAAACCTGCCTTCAAATGAAAAAGATTATATTTAATGTTTCAACTGTTATAGAAGAGAAAAATAGAGAGAGGATACACAGAAGAAACAGATGTTAGAGAAGAATTTGCTCTCTTTTTGTCATTAGGAAATAAAACACCTCTGTGTAAACAAAATTAAATGATCTAAAGAATAAAACACATTACAAAGATCAAGAATTGTGACAACTCAATCCATTGCCAAAACCAATTAGACATATTAAATATTTATATTAAGGTGTATTGTTATACCAAGAACAGCAAAACCACTAATGTTTCTCCAATGTATTCCTGTATCTAAATGCATATGAGCAGCATAAAAAGAAGTCTGCTATGTTATGATTAAAATTATGAGAATTGAAACCAGATTCTTACATTCTAGTTTTCTGAGAGCTAGGCCAGACTGAATAACGACATAACACAGAAATCAGCATTTTTTAAAATATCAGCAAAATCACAAGCCTATCATATAGGTTAACCATAATAGAAATTAAAATGTCCAAATTTATCAAAGAAGAGCCAAACTTGTTGTAATAGTCATTAATTATTTCTATGCGTAAAAATGTCTGAAGAATTTAAGAGATATTAGAAACATTAAAGTCATATGGCAGACTGTGCCCTCTCCAACTAAAACCAAGTACAAAAGTTCTTTGGATAATATAGATATTATGAATGCCGAGCTCCAATTAAACATCAACAACTGTTTTAAAAAAGATTATTAATTCAATACATTTTGATAAAGCCAAGCACCTCATTTAGAGATTATTTTATAATTCTATTTTTTGTCAAATACATATTAACAAACCTTGTGAAACTGCCATTTTTATAGGTTAAAAATTATCCAATGTCAGAAATTTCAGTTGGTTCCATCTACATTTCCCCATCACTAGTAATCCTGTATACTTTTCCTTTAATCTTTGTATACAATTAATGTTAACAAGTAAGCTATTGATTAAAAATATGATTATTGTATACTTTCAAATTTTAGCCAGATAATTTATTTTGCTATTATTTAAGAAAGACGGTAAGTGGTGTTGAAGATTATAGTAAGTGAGAAAAAAGTAAATAGATGCCCTGTTACCTGTTTTGACACTTGCAAAAGTAAATGCCTCCCTGAGATACTATAATCTACCTTTTAAGATGATTTTATGATAAGGTATTAGAATTTCTTATCTTTTATTAGAGACTGCCAATATCTTTTTTTTCCTAAAATGGACTGTGGTATACATTTGTATTCATTATAAAGTTTTGAACATATACATTTGGTTCTTTCTCTGAAGGTCTTAAAAAATTTTTTTTCTATTTTTTTAATGTGATAGAATATATATAACATAAAATTCAACCAGCTTAACCATTTCTAAGTATAAAGCTCAGTGGTATTAATTAAATTTATAATGTGTAACCATCACTACCATCCATATCCAGAATTATTTTCATCTTGCAACACAGTTGAAACTCTGCTTCCACTCAACAGTAACTCCCCAATCCTTTCTTCAATCTTCCCCTGTCCACCACTATTCTACCTTCTTTGTGATTTTGACTAATTACCTCATATAAGTAAAATCATACACAATATGCCACAGGTAATGGCACTTTTGAATCAGTGACTGCTGTGACTTCACCAGATCAACTGAATCCTGGATGTATTTGATGGAAGTTTGTTTAGCCTCTTCTAACTGGGCAATTTTTTTGCTCATTGAGTTTATCAGCAAATTCCCCACTAGAGGACCACATATTTTAATTATATAGGCAATCAATCCTATTGTTGATATGGCAAAGATGATCTCTGGAGTAATCACAAGTATTTCTTTGGATAGAAAATATTTAAAAAGCCCAATTCTGAGCATAAAGTGTCCCGTTACATAAGTTTTAGGATTAAGCAACTTGAAGAATTCCTCAAGGATCAGCCTATGACAAATTATTCCTTCATATTCAGGAAGAGGTGGTTCAGGAGCAAGATTTGACTGCCTAATGTGAAAGATCCTTGCTGCCTACAATACCCCTGGACTAAGGAGGGCTACATCCCTTAGCGAGGGGGCCTCTGTGGTAGTGGCAGAAAGTGTCACCCAGGACAACATGGTCAGCAAGAATCTACTCAGTCATTGTGACCTGGATAGGAGAGTCTGTCAGGGACAGAAGAAAGATGGTCACTCACCTGATGCATTATCTTTTTAATGTTCATGAAGTCAGATATATTTTTTTCTTCATGTCTTTGGTGTCCTATCCAAGACATCATTGCTAAATCTAATGTCATAAAACTCTTATTACATGTTTTTTTTCTAAAAGTTTCATAGTTTTAAGTTTTACATTTAAATTCATTTTGGGTTAACTGGTATATAGTGTTAGGGGCCTTTAGCATTTTATCATTCTTCTACTATGTATTTCATTGTCTAATTATATTCTGATTACTCATTCACATCTTTCTCTAGTTCAAGAGTGTAAGCTACACTAGGATAGGAGAACATATTTTATTTATCTTTATATTATCCTCCACCATCATATAAAAATGCATAATTATCAAAATATTTTAATTAATGAAGGAATGAATGAGTACATAAATTAATTACTTCTAAAGAGTGCAGACCTAAGATTTTTAAATTTTATTATTTGAAACTAATTTAGGTTTTAACTCCCATTCTATGGACCTATTCATGGACTTATCTTGGAGGAAGTAATGGGGAAGAGTGTGAAGCAACACTTTAGTATGTGTGATTCTGAAGACTGCATCTATTATGGATATTGGGATATTTTTAAAACTTGATGGAGAGAAAGTTATATCAAGGGGAAGCTTTTCTCACTCCCCTCTCTCTAACCTTAAAATCAGAGATAATAGAGATATTGAATGAATTTTTAAAAAAATTTCTAAAGTAACAGAGTACAAAGTCAAGAACTTGTTCTCTGAGAATAAAAATGATTATAAATATATAAATAGAGACATATAAATAGACTGAAGATTTGTTAATGGCTAACAATCTACATTTTAGCATATGTGTGAATTCTTTTTTAAGTCACGATTCTCATTTAATTTAAAATTATTTTTCTTATTTCTGCTCATTACATTAAATTAAGAAAACAAAATTATAGGGGAGAAAATGAAACCATGTGTAAACCTAATGACAAACAATGCTAACACACATCTGTATATTTTATCTTTTTTCTATGTAGATAGATGCATAGGTATCCATGAAAAATATGTAGAGAAATAGATATAAAAAGAGGGTTTGAAAATACAATTACAATAAAACAAAATAAAAATTAAAGCAAGAGCATCAAGAAAATTTTAAAGCAAAATCAGAACATTTTCCTACAAAAGGTCTGTGTTTTGCTTTTTTCATTTAATGTCACTTTAGCCATTCCCTTTGTTACTAAATTTTTTTGCATGGTTTCAAGATATTCCTTTTTATGCATACATCATATTTCATTTAGCAAACTGTTTATTTCTGAATATTTAGATTTCTAATATTAATATTGAAAATCATATTACAGTGAATTTTTTAAAACATAAAGCCTTTTGTATAGTGATTATTTTTACATGAGAGTTTCCTATAAGCAGAATAAATAAATTCAAGTGTATAAATGCCTTCAAAATTTTGATACATATTATCAAATTTTTAAAATAATACCTGTTTACACTTCTAAAGTAATGTGACAGTCTTACTGTATCTTTATCAACATTAACTGTTATTAGACTCTCAAAAAAATGTACACGAACTTGTTCAGTGTAAAGCTCATTCTCAAGCATTTGATAAGTCTCTGAGTAGAGCTCAATACATTTAGACACAATCCATCCTCACAATGGAAGAAGCAAACAATAAGCCTTCCTCCATGAATTCCCAGCTTCACTTACTGTTGCATTGCTTTCTGGAAGTTGTAATTTTTCACTAGATATGGAAGTTTTGGGTCTTTATGTTTCTGAATGGGAGAGAGCAAAGACAGTAAGAGAGCTCTGGCTAGCACAAGAGTATCCATACTATAAAATTATGGCTGTCTAGTTTTATGAGTTGCTTAGATTACTTGGTACAGGGAAAGATGAACAGACAAAGACAAAATAGCTTTCCATCTTATTCCTATGAGATGGTGCTAAAGTTTTGTTTTTTTTTTTAAGTGAAAAATATCTGAGTGGGACATCATTAGTTTAGTTCAACTCATTGAGAAGCTTGCTTTTAATTTTTTGTCCTATGAATTTCAACCTTTTAAAAAATCTTTACAGGAACTCTAGTGGGAAATTTAAATACAATGCATATAGGCTTTGGATCAGTAGCATGTGCAGCAGCTACAAGTCAGAAACCCCAACTACAATGATTTAAGTAAATACACCTTATTTTTCTCCCATAATAAGAAGTCTAAACTTATACTGCTGCTGATACTTGTTTAGTCGCTGAATAATAGAAACAATATGGCAAACTGAACCCACTGGCCAAATTTGGTTCATCCTTTATTTTAGTAAGTAAAGTTTTATTGGAAAGGAGCCACACACATTTATTCAAGTATTTTGTATGGACACTTTTACAATAGTCCAGCAGAAATGCTATAACAAACAGTATTTATTACAGAGGTGGCATAGCCTGCAAAACATAAAATATTAATTATTTGGGACTTTACAGGAAAACAAAACTTGCCAATTGCTGATGTAAGTATAAAATCTCTATAATTTCTTGACCCTTTTCTGATGTTTCAAGATAGGAGCTACAGTCATATCACTCCATCAAGGAGAAAAAAAAGGGGGATGTGGAAATAGGTAGGACTGGCTATATCAAGAAATACTAAAGCCTTCCCAGAAGATCCCATCAATAATTATGTCACATTAGCCAGAACTTAGCTATAAAAGTATTTACATTTCTAACCAGTAAAAAGGGGTTGGGAATTCCTGTTGGCTCAGTCCATAAAAAACAAACAAGTTGTTGAATATTTCATATTGGCTTTTGCTCACTTTTGTTTTCTTCTATTTGTAATTATATGGGCAACACTATCAGCAAACAAAGAGAAATAACTAAAATATTTCAAGGACAGAAATGATTGTTATTGTCTCCCTGTTACATTTTGGATTGTTAACTCAAATAAATCATGTAAGATGTCTGCTTTCTTCTAAATACAGTTAAAATCCCTGGACATTATATATAAAACAGACATAAGAAGACTGAAAAAAAGAAAAAAATGTCAGACTAGCTAAGCACCTGGGGACTCAAGGAATAACACAGAAGTGAGTTCTCTCAGTTTTGTTTTTGCTTCATATGTTTGTGACTAGGTGCTAGAGAAATGGGCAACTGTAAATGCTAAGAGGCTTTGACCCAAAAGAGCTCAAGGAAAGCTTGCTCTTTCTATACAAAGGACCAGTAAAGAGGCAACCTAGTATAATAGAACACTATTAGATGATAATTGCTCTATTCCAACCAAATACCATAAAAATAACTCTGCCCACCCCACCTACCACCAGACTAGACTTCCACTTCACTAGATTATAATTAACTACTGTAACTCCTCTGCCAGAGTGGTGTTGGCAAAGTCCTGGGCAGTAATGAAGTGCCAGCCCCCAGCTGTCAGGGGAGACCATATGAATAGCAGGGACTCTTACCCTCATTTATTGATTATGAGGTGCTCTTTCCCCCTGCCACTGGAGTGGAGTCAGAGAAAAAAAAAATGGAGATTCTGGACTTTTATTACTGCCCAGCTAAAGAGGCCACCACCCCACCCCAACCTACCAGTGTCACGGGAGACCACATGGAAAGCAAAATCAAGGCATCCATACACCTGTCAACCAGTGTGATATCAGCAGAGATGTTGTGGAGACACTAAAAAGCCACATGCACTCAGCAATAATGAGAATACTTTGCTTCCCAGGGGTTATAGATGGAAGCTAAGAGGAAAATCTAGACTTCAGCTTCCATGTGGTGTTAAGGAGATGGTATTCCTCTTCTCCTCTAGAACCAGAAATAGTCTGCTGTAATAGAGTCAGACACGCAAAATAGTTCTCTAAATGTTCAGGTTTCAGTCCAAAATTGTTTGTCATACCAAGAACCTGGAAAATCCCACAATCTGGACAAGAAAACCCAGTCAATATACACCACATGCAGACTGTGAATTATCTAATAAGAATTTTAAAGGTACTATCATAAAATGATTTAACAATTAATTATAAATATGTTTGAAATATATGAAAAATAAAAAGTCTCAGCAAAGATATTAAAGATGGAAATTATATATTTTTGTTTTTAAAAATGTCTCCCCAAATATATTGAGTTATAATTAACAAATAAAATTGTATCTATTTAAAGTGTACAACATGATGATTTGATAAGTGTATAGATTGTAAATGATTACCACAATCAAGTTAATTAACACATGCATCACCTCACATACTTACTATATTTTGTGTGTGGTGAGCATACTTAAAAAATATAGTCTCATAGCAAATTTCAAGTATACAGTACAGTATTATAAACTATAGCCACTATGCTATAAATTAGATCTCCAGAAATTACTTATCTCATAAGTAAAATTGTATAGCCTTTGACCAACATCTGTTCTGATATTTATTTTCTTCTGTTAGCTTTAGGCTTACTTTGCTTTTTTTTTCCTAGTTTCTTGAGATGTAAAGTTAGGTTATTTATATGAGATTTTTCTTTTATCTTAATATTCATGTCTGTTCAATAAACTTTCCTCTGAGATCTGCTTTTGATATAGCCATAGGTTTTAATATGTTGTTTTCATTTTCATTTATTTCAAGATAACTTTTAATTTACCTTTTGATTTCTTCTTTGATTCATTGGTTGTTCAGAAGTGTTTTGTTTAATTTTCACATACTTGTGAATTTTAAATTTGTTTCTAGTTATTTAATTTATAGTTTCATTATGGTTAAGAAAGACTTTGATATGACTTTAATCTTAAATTTGTTAAGACTTGTTTTAAGACCTAACAGATAATCTGTCCTGGAGAACATTCCATGTAGGCTACAGAAGAATGTGTATTCTGCTGATACTGGATAAAATGTTCTGTATATGTCTATTAGGTTCATTTAATCTAAAGTATAGTTGAAGCCCAATGTTTCCTTACTGATTTTCTATCTGAATAATCTATTCATTACTGAAAGTAAGCATTGAAGTCCCTTATTATTGTTTAGTAAAACAATCATTGTTAATATTTGCTTAATATATTTAGATTATCCAGTGCATGTGCATATATGTTTACAATTATTATATCCTCTTGATGAATTGACCCCTTTATGATTATATAATAACCACCTTGGTTTCTTGTTATAGTTTTTAACTTATTGTCTATTATGTCCAATATAAGTATGTCTACCCATGCTATATTTTTATTTCCATTTTGATATAATAGATTATCACCTTCCATCCATCACTTTTAGCATATGTGTGTTCTTAAGGCTGACATTAGTATCTTGTAAGCAGCATAGAGCTGGCTCTTGTTTTTATCCATTCATCCACTCAGTGTCTTTTGATTAGAGATTTTAATCAATTTACATTGAAAGTAATTATTATTTGGGAGAACTTACTATTGCCATCTTCTTAATTTTCTTGTTGTTTTTTAGTTCTCTTTTATGTTTCTCCCTTTCTGTTTTTTTTTGTGTGTGATTTGATGATTATCTATGGTGGTATATTTTGATTCTTTATATTTTGTGTATCTACTATAAATTTTTGTTTTGTGGTTACCATGAGACTTACATAAACTAAACTAATAAGTGAAATTACTAATGTCACATGTTAATTTACAAGATAAATATACAAATCTCAATTGTGTCTATTTACAAACTATGATTACAATAGTGAGAGAAAGTTAGAGAGAAAGAGAAATCTTAACAGAACATGAGAACATGTATAGGACTTATATACTGAAAACTATAAAATTTTAATGAATGAAATCACAGGATATTTAAATAAATTGAAAGACATAGTATGTTTGAGATCGGAAGTCTTAACATAGTCAAGATGTCAGTTATCCCCAAATATATATACAGATTTGCCTCAATTCCTATCAAAATCTCAGCAAGATGTATTTTTAGATATATGAAAGATTGCTTTAAAATTTAAATAAAAAGGCAAAGAAACTAGAATAGCTAAAAATTTTGGAAAAAGACAAAGTGGTTAGAATTGGTTTACCCAATTTTAAGACTTTATTATTTAGCTACACTAATTAAAACTGTGTCATATTACAAGAGGAATAGACATATAGATCAATGGAACATAATAGAAAACCCAGAAATAATTCAATAAATGCAGTCAATTTATTTTAAAAGAAAAATGTAAAATAATTCAATAAAAGAAGGATATTCTTTTTAACAAATGAGAATGGAGCAGTTGAATATTCATACCAGAAATGTAAGCTTTAGTCTAAAGCTCGCCCCTTATATAAAAATTAACCCTGAAGGATCATAGATTTAAATATTAAACATAAAACTATAAAAGTTTTAGGAAAAAAATACAGGAGAAAATTTTCAGGATCTATGACTTGGTGAAGAGTTCTTAGACTTTACACCAAAAGCATGATCCATAGAAGAAAATATTGGTAAATCGTACATTATCAAAGTTAAAATGTTTTGCATTGTAAATACTCTTTAAAAAGTGAAATATATAGTTTGTGACAAAAGACAAATAGTGAGAAAATATTTATAAACTATATTCTGACTGAGGATTTATATCTAGAATTCATAAACGACTCTTAAAATTCAATAGTAAAACAAAAAAATCCAATTAGAAAATGAGCTAGATATAGACATTTCCCAGAAAAGTATCTATGGATAGCAAATGAGCACATGAAATAATATTCACCAGCACTAGCCATCAGGGAAATGCAAATTAAAATGTGATATGACTGCAATGAGATATGACTACAAACTATTAGAAAAGCTAAAATAAAAAAAAATAGTGACTACCAAATGCTGGCAAGGATTCTGAGAAACTGAATTTCTCATATATTGCTTGTGGGAACGTAAAATTAAAAATAAAAAGTTGCTTTTTTAAAATGTCTAAATACACTTACCATATAACACAGCAGTCTCACCCCTGGGCATTTATTCCAGACAAATAAAAAAATTATGTGCACACTAAACATGCCCATGACAGTTTATAGCAGCTTTATTTGCAATAGCCTAAAACTGAAACAACTAAAAGTTCTTCAATGGATAAATAGGTAAACAAACAGTGGTACATCTATACCATTGGATAAAAAGACAAATCATACCAAGTAATAAAAAATTAATAAAAAGAAATATTGATACATGTAATAGCTTAGATAGTTCTCAAGTACATTATGCTGTGTTTAAAAAGCCAACCTCAAAAAGTCATATCTTGTATGATTCCATTGAATAACATTCTAAAAATGATAAAATTATGTGTGTGGAGAACAGATTAGTTGATGCCAGGGCCAGAAATGGTTGAGGAAAGATGTTGTGGTAAGAAAGACAGTAAAGTATAAAGGAATAACACAAGAGGATTTTTGTGGTGAGAAAAGAGCTCTCTACTTTGATTTCAGTGGTTGTTACACAAATCTGCACAGCTGGTGAAATGAAGAAGAACCATTAATGCCTAATGTACTGATGTCAGTTTTCCGGTTTTGATAGTGTACTATAGCTATGTAAGAAGTAGCCATTGGAAGAAACTGGGTAAGGGATACAGAATATCCCTCTGTATTATCCTTGTAGCTTCTTTTCAATCTGCAATTGTTTCAAAATATATTTTTTAATCATGTAGCCTAAATTGTCCTATGCCTTTCTCTATTTAATTAAATATCACTCACTCAACACTAAAAATCATCTACTTATGAATAAATAAAGCTAAGAAATAAAGTTTTCTGATTGATTTTTCTGAATTAGAAAAATGAGGATTTAGAATAGGCCTATAAGTGAGATCTGAAGAAAATCTTTTGCTCTCAAGTCTACAGGTTGACATATTTCAAATGACAGGTTTTTATGATTAGAAACATAATATGTTTAATGATAAGCCACTTAAACAGCTATCTATATAAAGGTAGTCCATGTAACTTATATAATGATAAGCCTAGAGTATATAAAGTTAGACATAATACATACATTTAAAATGTCACTTATTGGATTTTGTTAACCAATGTTACCATAATAAATAAAAATAAATAAATTCAGAAACAAAGATAAATAAAAACAAAATAAAGCAAAAAATATAAACCTCCAAATGCATATGGAGGTTTGTGCATGTATACTTTTTTCATAAATTATAACATTTCATTAAATTAAACCACATAATAATTACTACCTACTGTTTAATTCATTTCCCAACAGACAATGTTAAATGGTTGATATAGTTTTAGATGGTTAGGAACTGCTTACCTGCTACCACATAAATATTAGTTCATATAATTTTTAAAAATGGAAAGGTTCAGGGAAGTCACAGCAAGAACAGCATAGACAAATTTGGTCAGTGAGCCATTCATTGGATATCCAGGGATTAAATAATATCGTAGAAGCTTCTAACTCTAAAATTCTGTGATAAAGACAATGCAACATTAGGTAATATTTTTGTCTCAAGAGGACACAAGAATAGCTTAATTAGTGAATAGAAATTATCATAGTTTGATACAATTCTAATTGCCAGAGGCTCACAAATTAGACTTTAATACAGCTTAGTAGTGTTAACAGGAGATATAACTAATGCAAAACTTAAAATATTGTGGATACAGATGGCAAACTAAATGCATGCATTTATTTCCACTGTCCTCCTAAAGTCCAATTGCAATACAAGATGCATAGAAGATAATAATTCTGTTAAAATGCTGTAAATAAGAGATCTTTAGCAAACATGATATTTTGACAAATACCTGGATTCTAGAACAAATGAAATCACATTGACAAAGTGAGGCAGTATGATACACAGGAGAAAATGGAAGTTGAAGAGAGAGCCTCCATTTTGGTAGTGTTTTCAATTACATTTTTTTATGGGGGGCGTTGTTAGATTTAACTTTTTAACTTTTATGGAATTTGTTTACATGTAGATATATGTCTTTATTCTTTTTCCCATTGCACAGTTTCTCAATACCATTTATTGCAAAGTTCATCTGATATAATATGGTTTTTTTCCAAAAGCAGAGCCTGGGACAGAGGTGATCTATTTTTTGAGTGTGTTCTAAAGGAACAGAAGCGAGGGATCGGGGTCAACATTTAAGGACTAAAAGCCAATTTAGTATTATCTAGTATGCCACAGTTTCAGAAGACCAGATACTCAGTGAGGGACATTCTAAGATGCATTGCAACATGTAACTCAGTACCATTTACTCCAGTCTTGAAAGAGAAAAGCATTCATTGGCTCTCATCCTCCTTTGTATGGTATGGATCATGACCAAGTGCACTCACATAAGATTATCAGGTTACCAGAGAAGGCCCAGGACAAGAAACAAGAGATACTCAGTACAAATTTTCAATAAGGAGCTGATAAACAAGGAAGTTAAAACCTGTGCAGAACAGCACACCAGGTTGGGCTGGAATCAGATGTCAGGCCAAGAGGATGTAAGGCAGTACTCCAGTGGTGTCAATTATACCTTCCTTTTAGCACTGATTTTAATTTAGTACACTAAATTTCCATAGATATATTAAGTACCTTCCAAGAGCCTTTATTTGTTCCACTTGTCAATTTTATTATTCCCATACCGATGAACCCATTTGTTATTACAGCGGCTTTATAGTATAAGTTGCTATCTAGTAGTGGCATGTCCCTCATGGTTGTAATGTTTCAAATATACAATAGCTATTTTATATATTTTACATTTTTGATGTATTTCAAAATCACTTTGTTAGAAAACAATTTTAAAAATCCTATTAGGAGTTGGAGTTGGATTATTTTGAACTTGCAGATTAATTTGAGGAGACTTAAGAATTGTATGACATTATGCTTTTCCATCCAAGAATATGATATTGTGTGCCATTGTTCTAGTCTTCCTTTCTATATCTCTTCATAGATGTATTGCATATTTCTTGCTAGCTTTATATCTATACATTATATAGTTAATAGATTTGTAAATTATATTTTATAATTAGTAATTAGAATTGTTGCCTGACAAAGCTGTGGAAATTTGTTTGCTGATTTTCTGTGTGGCCATCTTATTAAATAAACAAGAATTTTCTGTTTTTATCCATTTCTACTTTGTTAATTCATTGGAAAATCTAGGTATCTAACCATAGTTCACAACTCATTTACACTTAAACCTATTTAACTTCCAATATTCTAATAAAACTTTTCTTCCTAAAGTTACCAATTGCCTGTGCTAGCAAATTCAGTTACTTTTTTAACAGTTCTATTTGATTTTTCAGCTGCATCTCACAGGATGACCACTTCAATCTTCTTGAAATACACTATATTCTTGGTTTCAGTGATACCATTTTCTTTGATATTTCTTTTATTTCTGCAGTCACTCTTTCATGGTCTCCTTCTTCATCTTGCTAAACTTGAAGATCTTCATGATTCTGCACTCACTGCAAACTTTTTTAGTTCTTACTAAAAATTACTCCTTGAAAAATCTCTATTATACCCATGAGTTTAAATATTGTCTGTAGTTTGTCAAATTCTAATACAGTGACATATCAAAAGTGGAACAGCAGAGATTCTTCCTCCAATGTAGGCAATAAAAAGATGCATTATATATCAATAATTTAAAATAATAATAAAACAGACTAAAAGTTAGTCTGCTCTTTTATTATCCCTATTTGAAAATTTTAAATAATATCATAATATAATATGTGATAAAATACTTCTCTCTAAAAAAAAACTTGTTGGATAAGTTCTAAACAATTGCTGTAGTTATCGTTAAATTCAATAATATAAATATAAACTTCAAACTAGTACATTTTTTATTTTAATCCTTTTAATAAACGATATATTCTAATGAAAAGTGATGTGGTAGCTCTTAGTTATAAAGTCAGTCCTTGATTTACCTGGGCTCAACTACATGTGCTGGCTTTAAGAATAATTTTATAAAGGTTAAAAAATAATTTGAGCTTGCTTTGTGCATTCTCTTCATATCCAATCGACTACATGTTCCTGCTTTTAAATAGTAGATTCTCAATAACCAGTGATAGTACAGTAATTATAAAGGTAAAGAAACATGAGTTATTTCAGTTCTATCATTGTATTCTACCATTTGACATTTTTATTTAAGCTTAGAGTTTTTCAACTTCAGAAATATTTCAAAATAACTAGAATCAAACCTGAAGAAAGAAAAACATGAACAATATTATAATTTCTTTAATTTATTATGAAATGGGGTTTTATGATATACCCCAAACTTATTATTACATTAAAGGTTTTTTTTGTATATCTCTTGGTTCATGTGAAATGAAAATAATTTTAAAAAATTCTTCAATTATCTAGGAAGGAAGATTTATTGGCAAATGTGAATGTTATTTATTGAACATAAGATATATAATAAAATACACATCTTTATAAGATCATTGACAAATTCACAGAAGGCTCAAAACAGAAAATGTAATGTCATTTTTATCGCAACAAAACAATAGGTAGGTATAATGCATTTTCCTTTTTTCATAAGACACATTAATGTAATTAAAAGGTATTATTCTATTACTTTCCCTTTGTGTATTGGAATAGTTAATTATTGTTATTGATTATGCATACATACTCAATAAAAATGTTTCTCTGTATTTCTTTTGGTTATTTTTATCATGTTTCATATCAGAATTACTACTGAAAATAATTCTGTCAGATAAAGGAGAGAAATGCTAAAAAATAAAAATAAAAAAAAAAAGAGCCCTCCAGAACTCAGTATCAAATCTTCCTTTAGGACATTTCCATTTGAATAATTCTAAATTACTTTAAAGTCTAACATATCTTAAACTGTACATGTGATATTCTCTCCCAAACCTACTCCTCCTGTGTTTTTTCTAATTTCAGTAAATGATATTTTCATCCCTCCATTTTTCTATTTTAGAAAGTGAAGAAGAATCACTAACTTCTATGGCTTCTTCCTCCAAAATAGACCTTGGCTCTTTGACTTCTGCATCTGCTGTTTCTGTCTCCTCTAGTTCTAGTACAAGAAATGGTGGTGGTAAGGTAAAATATAGGTAAAAGAGTAAAAGAGTAAAGAGTAAGGTAAAATATAGGTAAAAGAGTAAGGTAAAATATAGGTAAAAGAATAAATTGTAATGAGTAATTTTAATAAATATTGTTTGAGATCCATAGTAATGAAAATTCTATATGGGCACATATGGCAAATTGTGAATGTGGATGAGTAGCAGGGAAAGTGAATTTTCCTTCCCAAGATGCCTTGCTATTCCCTTTTCCCCAATCCCCCTCTACCTCCACACATATATTTGAAGCTTAGAACCCCTTTTAGATATAGACATAATATCTATTGGAAAAATATCACTGAACTGACATGGAGAACTATAGAAGAAAGAATAAATTAGTAGAAAGAAGGATACAGAGGTGACAATGGGAATGTAATCCATGATGTTATTTGGGAGAAATAAAAGTTTTAGAACAAATGATTTGAGCAAGTGAGTTGCACAGCAGGGCTAGATATTACATATAACTTCAGAGTACTTCACCTGTAGGTGCTGGATTTACTGTTATATACTTGTGCATTATGGAAAAAGACTGAGTAGTTCTGAATGTCTTTGTGATTCAATAAATCAAATAAATAAAATAATGTTTACTGCTATTACAAACACTTTATATATAACTGGCTATAAGCATCAATTCTCTAGGCTGAGCTTTAAATTCTCATGTATTTTGATTCTACTTACACTTCAGCTTCGTAAAGCTCCATTGGATTGAAACCAGGTTGTGAGTGTTGATAATGAGTTTCTGATTCATGAACAATTACTAAGACTAACTTTGTTATACTTTTGACCCAGACATTAAGCTGAGGGCTGACTTTGAGGAATGTGGATGGCTTTCAGAAGCTTTTTGATTTTATCTGTCTTTCCCCAAGGACTTTCACTCAAAGAGAACAGCTGCACCAACTTTGAGAAAACAAACTTCTAAACCATAAAATCACTAGACACTAGGTAAGTTAGGCCAACACTCTATTTAAAAGAGAATAATAAATTTAGGCAGCATTGCTTTGGCATTATTTAAATTTGATGTGTATTTTCTGTTCATAATTAAGATCATGAATATATTTATGTCACCAAAGATCATACATTCAATTTTTAGTAAATGTTGGCTCCTAGTCATTGGATATACTGGGCAATGTTATATTAATGCTGTAACAATATAGCAAATAAAATATTTTTTTAGAGTATAAATTTCTTGAGGAGAGAGCCTCAGAAGAATACTGGGTTCCTTTTCTATATCTGCTTAAAATTTGCTAGACCTTTGTGGTAGTTTGTTCCCAAAATGACCCAATTCTTCATCCTTCCATGTACCTATGACCATCACCATAAACTTCTTAGGGCTCTCCTATTCTGACTCTGAGTTTAGCCATATAATTTGGTTTGGCCAATGGACTTTAGAAAATGTTAACACAAGCAGAGAGTCAAATGTTTGCATGACTGCTTTTTCTGCTTCTCTAAGATTTCCATGAGAATATTTCGAGGCCAGCCTGCTGGATAATGAGTCACTGTCGTCTTTCCAGATAAGACTATTAGATCTGCCAGCAGCCAATCTCTAGACACATGAGCTAGTCCAACCAGGAAGAGCAGAGATGCTTGATGACCCACAGCTGACTGCAGAATAGTGTGCCAACACAGCCAAGTCAGCTAAACTCCTCACACTCATGAGCCAAATAAACATTTATTGTGTGTGTCACTGAATTTTTCTGGTGAGTGTTGCACAACATTATTGTGGCAACAGGTAACTGATACAACAACCTTCTCATAGTTTCAACAAATTTCAAAGTGCCTCAAGTGCTTTCTATAATGTGTTAAAGACATAAATATTATAGGAGAATTCAAAGATCTTTAGTCAGAATATTAACTCTGAGTACCAAATCTGCTACTTACTGGTTTGGTGACACATGGAAAATTACTTAAATTCACTCACCAGCCAACTGGGTAATTGTGAGGATTAAAAGATGTGTTATGTCAAACTTGCTGTATGACCTTGGGCAAGATACTTAATCACCTTAATCTCAGTTTTTATTAGTAAAATGAGGTTTAGAATGGTTGTTATTTCTTTAGAGTAATTGTGAAGGGTTTTTTTTTTCATTTCTTTAATGATATAAAGCTTTTAACTGATAGATTGGTAGTTAGAAAGTGATCAATATATATTAAAATTATTCTTTTTACTATTAGTAACACTTTTAGCTTTGACAACAAAAGTAAGGCATTGTAGCTAAAACATTTCTAATAAAATGTATATATTACTCAAGTTCTTCAGGAGCCTAGGTTCAAGAACCTATATGGCTTCCATTTATGAGTACAAATTAGCTGATCATAACCATAGAAGATGAAAAAGTCTTTATAGCGAAATGAATTTAAAATCTGATAGTTTAAGTGGAAAAAAAAATAAAGGAAGCAGAGAGGTAAAGCATCTCTATTAGCCAGTGGGGCTGTAGGAAATACTTAGCAGGAAGCTCCTGGGAGTGGTGGGAACTCTGTGGCTAAGAGCCAGGATGGAAAAGGCCAACTTGAGCAGTAGGATGCTGAAGGGAAATGTGGGGTGAAATTAAATAATCCTGGTGAATTATTTTAATAAAAATCTTAAAGTTGGTATTTCTGAAATTATGTGACTTTATTTTGTCCTGCATAAAATAAACCAAGTCATACAATGTGGAAGGTTCCCATGAGAAAGTTGATTGGTGCTACAAGTAACAGGCTTTGGGCCTCTAATAAGTCTACATTGGTAGCAATTTAAGTTACAAAGACCAGTGTCCCAAATCAAATGTAACAGAAAAGGAAGAATGTGAAAGCATATGGAGCTCAATAGAAGCAGAGATAGCACAGGAATCCTTTTTAGCAGAAAAGCAGAAAAGCAGTTTAGTATTCAACAGCTCTAGGAGCTGCAGGCAGACAGAATTAAAACAGTTGGCAATCAAATGACAGCAGCTAACTGAGCATTGAAAGACCTTTACAGAGAATTTCTTCTTTTTTCTAGTCTGTAGATAATGAATCTAAATATTTTAGGATTTTTTTTCATTAGTGTGCAGCAATATGAGAAATAACGTTATTTGGAAGACAAATACCCAAGAGAACATCTTTTATACCTCTGAAGGTGAGCCTGAAATGCACAAAGTCTTTCAGGATATGGTGCCCCAGGCACTAAGACCTTCTAAGATGAAAAATAGAAAAGAGACAGCTCTAGAGAGTGAGAAGCTGATTCTGCTTCAATGTGCACAAACATGATCAGTGCAGAAGTGAAGAGGAAGAGAACAGGGCTGAGGAAAATTTTGTGAACATGGGAAGAGCAAGTTGTAAGGAAAGTGTCAGAGCAAAACAGAAGACTTAAGAAAAAGTAGTCACTTTTTCTGTTTACGTTTTTTTTAGTTTGTGTAAAAAAGAAAAAAGTCTTCTGTTACTGCTGATCATGATGTGATGTATCAGAATAATGTTGCCCCCACTCTACATCCAGATAAGGATGTGCCATCATCACCTAGTAACTTCCCTAAAAATTGATTTTCTATGTCTTCCTTCATTTTTCTACTGAATGGGTCTACTTTTTTCTTAATTTTTTTGGAGAAAACACTATAATCAGAACAACTAAATATAAACAGGAAGAAGTCCTAAATCCTAGTTCCAGAGCTGCCACTAACCTGAACTTGGGCATGTAAGTATTTCTTGGTAAAAAAAAGAGAGAGAGAGAGAGAGAGAGAGAGAGAGAGAGAGAGAGAGAAATCCAATTAAAGAGATGATATTTATTAAACTTCTGACATTGCTCTATAAAAATCTTGCAGGACAAGAATTAAAGGAGCACAAAAATATGAATAAATAAGCACAGATTTTTTTTTTTACGAAGATGAACACCACAGAAGTTATTCTTTGCTGTCAACAATGTGGTCCTAAAATTTTAACATAAATCTCCACATTTGGATGACACAGATCTAGACTGATACTGTCAAACTTACTTTATTCCAAAAGAGTCATAATATTGAAAGATTCATTTTCCTGAAGATTATAAGCAAACTACTGTGAGCATTGAACCCATTAATTAGTTAATTCGATAAACATATATTTTTGAACACCTACTGTTTGTACAGCAGGTATGGCTGTAGGTGCTGGGGATAGAGCAGTAAAAATAGACAAATACACACACACACACACACACACACACACACACAAATTCTCAGTGCTCATGGAATTTGCATTGTAAGGGAGAAATTGAAAAAATATATAAATAAAAGTAAATGTATGTGTCTGTGTTTTTGTGTATTAGAAGGTGTAGATGTTTTAGAGGGACAACAGAGAACAAATAGTCATGAAATATGCTGAAGGATCCAAATTGCTCAGAGTGAGCTCCATTGACCTTTGAAGAAAGATACACAAGAGGTGAGGGAATGAACTTTCTAGTCAAAAGGAAAAGCAAGAGGCTAATGGCCCTGAGGTAGGCACATGATTATATACGACAGGAATAGTAAGGAGGTTGATGTGTCTGGAGCAGAACGGATGATGGGCGAGTGACAGAAAATGAGGTCAGAAAGGATAGGAGAGGCACATTAGACTAAGGCTATTGACCAACATAAAGTATTTGACTTTTTGTTTGAGTGAGTTAGGAAGCCACTCCAGGATTTTAAGAAGGGTTTTTTTTAATGACACATTTTACATGTGTTCTCTGGCTGCTATGGTGAGTACAGGATGAAAGTAGGGGAAGGGGTAGCAAAGACAAATTGCAATAATATAGGCAAGATATGAGAGCAGAGTGGATTAGGGTAGAAGCAATGGTACTAGGAATAGTGATTCCTTTCTGGATATATTTTGAAGGTAGAACTGACAATCTATTTGCTGACAGACTGGATCTGGATGTGTCAGCAAAAGAAGACAAAGATGACTACAAGGATTTTGACTTAAAATACTGGATGAATGGGATTGCCATTAACTAAAATGGGGAGCATGAGGGACAAGAACATGCTTGCTTGTTGGGGAAGGGAACTGAGAACAATGTTTACTTTTGAATAATTTAAGATTGGTATAACTATCTATCTATATTGAAAGAAAAAATCCAAGTAAGCAAGCAGCTACAAATCCTGGAGTTCTGAAAATGTCTAGATTACAACAATAAATATAGGAGTCTACAGCATAAGTTAGTGTGTTTAGCCATGAGACTGGTGATATTAACAAAGGAATGATTGAAAGCAGAAAAGAAAAAGAAGTCCATAAAATGAGCCCTGAATATTCCAATGCTGACAGCCTGGGAGGTGAGCCAAGGAAAACCGGGGGAGTGTGGTGTCTTGAAAGTCAAGTGAAGAAAATGTTTTAAGAAAAATTGAGTTATCAGATAAGTCAACTGAGAAGTAAAATCAGATTTAGCTATGTAAAGGAGATAAAGTGTTGATGGAGCACTATTCTCTCTGTGAGGTAAGAAAGGTTATCAGTTGAGAGGGAGAAAAGGAAAAGTGAAAGAGGGATGGACAAGGGATAAAAAGAGTGATTTCTGATTCCATAATTTCTTCTGTGCCAGCGATCAAGAATTTCAAATAAGGTCAGTCAGCCAAGGTATGTCTTTTCTTTCATGAGCCATGGCAGGTACCACCAGGGAATGAGCAGAGAAAGGGGATTTGACCAGGACTGAGGTGAATACGAGGAAATGAGAGAAGTATGAGAGAAGGCCAAGGAAGTCAAACATATGTGCAAGGAAGTGCTTATAACTGACCACAGTTATAAGCTGTGAAGAGTTATCTGGGAAGAGAGGAATGAGGACATAAAGAGAGAGAAGACAAGTAGTAATCAATATATTTTATGTCCTAATAGGAAGGAAGGAAGGAAGGAAGGAAGGAAGGAAGGAAGGAAGGAAGGAAGGAAGGAAGGAAGGAAGGAAGGAAGGAAGGAAAGAAGAAAGAAAGAAAGAAAGAAAGAAAGAAAGAAAGAAAGAAAGAAAGAAAGAAAGAAAGAAAGAAAGAAAGAAAGAAAGAAAGAAAGAAAGAAAGAAAGAAAGAAAAAGAAAGAAAGCTTGTTGAAGTAAGAGCACTAGAGAAAGTGAGCTAGAGAAATAGAAGGTGATAGTTTGAATGTGGGACATTTAAAATTAGAATGAGTCATATTTACCAGGAATACTAAAACTCAGGGTAAGATGATTCATGTGCAAGGTCGAAGAAACTTGTTAAACAAGATTATGAGGAGTAGAGGTCAAAGAATTGAGTGTTCAGGTTATTGGATGAATAATCTATATGGATATTGAAACCATAAATTACGTCAAAAGCAGTGTTGGAGAGTACCATTTATGTTTCGGGAAAGGAAAACATATCAAGTTCTTGAAACTTATTTTTTATGTGTGCCTAAGAATTTGTAAAATGGCTTAAGAGAATTGATCAACAAGTGCACACTATACTTTTAAAATAATTTTTGGCAGGACCTTTAAGCGTGCTCAGATTACTAAACATTTGAATCTCTCTAGTGCTTCTCTTTGTATGCTCTGGGCAGCATGTTTTATTTTATTGACCAAAATCTCATTTACAGTTCAATTAATACAGTAGAGAAAACATGGTACATGCCATGCTTCCATTCTTTATGGTGTGCATTGTGATTCTGGCAGGCAAAACCAATTAACTCAAAAGAGAAAGCAAACAAATGAAAAGATTTAGTTCATTCTTATTAAGAACCAATAATTTCTTCAGGTCATACAAAATTTGGTGAAATGCTGATACCAAAGCAATTGTATCTTATAATTTAGAATCTTTTTGAAATTTTATCTTTTAACTTACTTTAAGATTTAAAATGCCAGTAACATTTAAACTCACATATATGAAAACACATGTAGAAAGCACAATTTTATCAAGTATATGTCATATTTTGTTCTCATAACTAAATAAAAGTTTTTATCCATACTCTTTCTACTTGTTAATACTTTCTTTCAGAGGAAGTTGGGCAATCTGCTGTGTCATCCTATTGCTAAGAGATACGTACACCTAAATCAATCATATTCCTAAAGTATAGTGCTGAAAATGTGAATGCAGATAGGGTACTTTGTATCATTCTGCAATGTAGCATCCTTTGAATACTGTTTGATTTTATTTATACTTCCTTCATGGGAGATTATAATCTACTATATGCAATATGCTATCAATTTTCGGTGCAAAATTTCTTGTCAAGAGACTTATTACAAGCTGATACTATAATACGATTGATCTGTTTTCCCTCTGCTAACAACTATATAAAATAATAGATTGCTTTGCCTCTCTTCTGTATAAAGTAGAAATATATATTTTGGAATAAATAATAGTCATCTTTTATTAATGCATATCCACGTAAAATAAAACCAACATAAACTGTGAATAAACAAATATGCTAAGGCTATATATCCTTGAACCTTAAAAGCTGGTTTGATGGCCTAATAAAACCTAATTTTTAAATGTCTCTTTGTGATATAGACAGTGTCACATCAATTTTTTAAATGACTTAAAAATAAATGGTATTATATCAGGTCCAGGGTCAAGTTATTGTATTATTTTTTCTTAATTTTTTTATTTGTCAGAAAGATGTAATAATTGATATAGAAAGGATATAAAATTATAAAAAGAATTTGAGTTGGTCAGAAATGCAAAAAAATAATCAATATTAAATTTTATCATATAATCCACAATGGTGAAAACTGGAACAAACTTTAGAGGAAAATAATTTTTAGTAGGCAAAAAGCACTTATAATATTACAGCAGATTTAAAGGTAACATCAGAGAGTGAATTAAAATATTAATTTGAAAATAAGGAAAGTGTTCATTTTTGCTTTTTCCCCTCCTATACTTAGCATTGATATATATATATATATATATATATATATATATAATTGCTTATGATTTCAATCATACTATGACCAGTTCCTAATTAAATGTAAAATCTTCAGCTTTAGATGTTCTTTTCTGTTTTCTGTTTTGTATCTTAAAATACAAAACAATAATAGAAAGGGGTACCTTAAATTCTCAGAATTTTCAGTCAACACGGTCTACTAACCACCCTCTTACATTCCCTGACTCAGAACTCCATCAAGCCCTGGGCTACTGGAGGTTTAATTTATGCATCTTTAGCAAGAATCATCTCACCTATGACTTGAATAATATGTTTTCCCTACAATTCAAATTTGTGTTACTGCTACCAATACAATAATAATATAAGATCAACATCTGGTGTATGACATGGAAAGGATGCATGAAAACCTAAAGTATAAATTGAAAGATCTCTATTGTTTCCTGAAATCTGTGCCAGGTCTAAGGCTAGGTCAAGTGCAGCTACAAACCTGCTTTTGAAGTTCCACAGCATTTTATCTCTTCTCTCTTGGCAGTAAACTCTTCCATCTTACAGCTCCCACAATGCAAGTAAAGCAACAATGAAGACTTTACCACTCTCCAAAACACCCTCTCTTTGAACTTATATAGCAAAACACTACCTGGAGACCAGTTCTATACAGGGAACTATTAACCTTATAGCCAGCTGAAAATATTAGTAAAAACTTTTCAAACCTACTATCACTTCCCACCATGAGCTATGAGTTAGGTGAGATAGTAAGTGGACATAAATGTACCCAAATCAATACTGATGTTTATGTTTTCTCAAATGCTGCTCCACTCTGAACTAGAGGCTAGAGGAGACATTCTAATTCCAAAATATATGTATTCTGAGTCAGTCATTACATTTTTTATGTGGAGCATGGAATCCATAATTCCTTTCCATGCTAACAACTGTTTAAAATAGAAGGAAAGCCCAAATCAAAAAGGAGAATCCTCCAAGCAGGCATGGCCAAGTATGTAAAATGGATAATCATATGAAACTAATTTTCCTCTTCTTTCTCAGAAATGAAACTTGCAAATATCAAGTGAACACAAGAGTACCCAAAGTAAAGACCCAATAGACTAGACTTCATTGTAGGTATCTAAGTTCTGGTCCAGGCTGTACATCCTGAAGTGATGGTGAAACTTTTAGGAGTCTCCTGCTGCTGGTATACAGATGAAATGGCCTAAGTTGTAACAGACACCTTGGGCTACCAAATAGAAGTTAAATACTGAAGAAGATAAAGAAATTAAGTAGAAAATACCTGGTCTTTGATGAACATGGGGATCCTGAATCTCTTATTCAGAGTTTTACAAAAGATAAAAATAATTTTATCTTATTTCAAGACATTGTTATATTATTCTTTTTCTTGTCACATGCAGATGAAACTAATCATAACTAGTACATTAGAGAAGGTTAATTGTCTCATTTTATTAGAAGCTTTCAGAAACAATTATGAAGAATTCCCTTTCACAGGTGTTCCTATGAGATGATTTCAATATTATACGCATTTCGAGAAGCCTAATACCATTGGATAATGTAATTAATTCAATCCATTTTGCTCCCTCATCCATTTTCTCTGAATACTACAGTCCTCATTTAAGCAATTAATGTAGTGTTGTAATCATTGCAAATGTTCACAAAATTTTTGGTTCCCCTTCTCAACACCTGGTAGGATTGCCTTTCCCTGACCACTTGAAACCAGGCAGCTATGTGACAGGAATAACATACATCACTCCTGTGAGAAAGTTGTAAGAACCCATGTGAGATATACAATGCCTCCTTTTCTCCACAATGGTTATTATGAATATTTGCCAAGATGGGGACTTTGTCACTCTGGGTTCCTGCATAAATGCTTTGAAGGCCTCTGTCAACCCACAAAAAAATACAAAGCAGAAGAAATAAACTTTATTTTATTAAAACAATAATTTGTGGGGAGGGGGTTTGTTTCTACAGCAAAAATTAACCTATTCTGACTGATACAGGTAGCACTCTGAGCAGTTATGCCCACATCATCCTGTGCATGACTATGTATATATATTTGGGAGGAGGGATTTTGAGAGAGAATGAGGGAGAGAGAGAGAGAGAGAGAGAGAGAGAGAGAGAGAGAGAGAGAGAGAGAGAGAGAGAGAGAGAGATTAGAAGAGAGATTTCTTAAAGATTAAACCAACTGAAATATCTAAGTTCTCCTTTCCCTAAAGAATTTTTCTCTCCCCACTGGACTCCCCAGTATACTATTCAAACATTCTGAGGTCTCTCTTCCTTCCTACAGCATCTTTCTGTCAACTTGTGCCTTTTCTGGTTTTTTTTATTGCCATTTACATATGCTTATTTCTCTTTTTATTAAGGTATAATTGATATACAACATTGTATTAGTTTCAGGTAGACAATACAATGATTCAATATTTGTATATATTACAAAATGATCACCACAATAAGTCTAGTTAACATCCATCACCACAGAGAAATTTTTCCTTGTGAAGAGAACTTTTAAGACCTACTATCCTAGCAACTTTCAAATACAGCATCATTAATAATAGCCACTATGCTATACATTACACCCCATAATTTATTTATTTTATAAATGGATATTTGTAATTTTACATTTCCTTTACCCATTATACTGACCCCCAACCCCAGCTTCTGGCAAACAGCCATCTGTTTTCTTAATGTCTGAGCTTTTTTATCTGGGCTTTTTCCAGATACTACCTCATATGTCTACTTGGTTCTGTTTCTAAATGTCTATGAAGGTAAGTTTATACTACCTCCATCCACCCCATTATATCTCTCATCATTTATATTCATGATTACTCCTAAACCCCCTGATGGTCTTGTCCTCACCACCCTATTAAAAATGCTATTTGTAAGGATACCAATAACTTCATAGTTACTAAAACTAATGACTTTATACCCCTCAACCACTTTGCCCCTTGGGCCTCTGATGGCATTTCTTCATAGTTTTAGTGGTAAAGCTTCTCTAGAGAGCTTTCCCTGGTCTTAATCTTATGTCTCCTACCATTTTTTTTTTCATATTCTTCTTGACTGCTTTTCTAACTTTAGCCACCACCAAGATTCTCCAATCAATTTTTCTTTGATTTACTCATTTTATTTCTCCAGATGAGTTCATCAGCCCCATAATTTATGAGCTGATGTCTCAAAATCTGTATCTCCAACCCCAAAAGTCACTCAACTATTACAAACCTCAGAGAGCTCTAGCTTCTCGTAACAAAAACAGAAATCATTAACCGTCTGCATCAATTTCCACCACCTCTTCTATTTCATACCATATCTCAAAGCATTACGCTGAAAAACGTCAATCATTATCAGCCCCTCTTTCTCCCTAACACACACCCAGTTACTTCAATCTATTTATTTCTCTGAATTATCACTGAAAATGCCTTTGTTTATATTTGTATCTTCTCTACTTGCTCTGTGATTTAGCCTTCTGTGACTTGCCTGCCTTCATGTTTACACATAGCAAGTCTTCATGAGGTCTTCTAAATTATCTCTCTCAATTCTTGATTCGATATATTATATTTACAAAATGAAGGGCAAATTACCATTGTATTACAAAGCACGCTAAATATGGCTTTAACAATTGAGTTTATGTCCTACACTGCCTAACTAGCTCCAATAATCAAATGCTCAGGTGACTCTGTGTACTTCAAATATTTTTTTTCCAGGTTTCTTCTTTCCTGTTACATTTATCTACTATACTCTATGTTTTTAACTCTCCCCTTAGACCATGAACTACTCTCTGTCTTATTAATCTTGGTATTTCCGGCACCAAATCAATAGATTAGATAGATAGATGATAAATAGTAGATAGAAGATAGATAGATAGATGAGAGAGACTGTATGCATATTTGAGATATTATACACATACATATATTCCAAGCAATAAAAAAATCTCAGATTTTATCATTTTTGGTATAAAAATCAATAAACCTCTTATGGTTACTTTTAACTTTATTACTATTTTTTTTCCAGTCAAGCTCAGTGTAAAAACTAGTTTTCCCTCTTTGTAAAATTTCATGTTATCAAAAAAGCAAATCTTTTATTTAGGCAGAAAATATTTTGTGATCTGTTATAGAAGAGGAAAATCAGTGCTAAATTACTTAGAAACAGTTTCAGAACACTGTAAAGTAAAATCTGTAATGAATAACTTGTCCATACTTTGTATGCTAAGACATTTTTGAGCAAATCTTAAAAGAAACACATAGGAATTTAGTCATGAGACTTTTAGCAAGATTAATGAAAGCAATGTTCCTTAAATCCCCTGACACATCTTTGAAAATGTCCTATGTGTTATCGGTGATGTCTTTGTAACTTAAAATTCTGGTTTTAGTTTTAAATTGCAGATCTGAGGAAGCAATGAATGTGTTTGATACTGACAACCTTGTGGCCTCAATTATAAAATAACAGGATATCAGGTTTTGATGATAACCTAGAAACTATTCTGATACTTGAATTCTCTCTATAGCACTGGTCAAGTAATCACGCTACCTTTGTTTGAGGAGAAAAATCATTGTGTGCCAAATGTCGATTTCATTTAAACAAAACAAAGACAAAGATTAAAGTAACAATGTATGATGGTGAAAGATATGAATTTTAAAATTTTAGAAAAAGAAAATTGTATACTTCATTGTATCCATAAGTCATTGTATACTTCCCAACACTCTGGTAAATCTTAAAGCTTCTAATGATAATTAAAAGATATTCATGAAAAAGAGGCTACATATTTATTTAGTATGAGCTCATTAATGTTAGAATATTCTTGAAAGTGGTCATTTGGCTATTCATGGGATTTGGCTATTCTTGTTCACAGATGTTCTTAAGATGTGAGACTTGTAGAAATCGCTCCTCAGATGGGAAATTTTCATCCATTTAAGGTAGAAAGAAGAATATTCAGGAAGCCTATGAATAAACTTAATAAATAAACAAAAATATCTTTATTTTGAAGAGTCAACATACTCTGGAGGTTTCTAACAGTATTTTTTTTTTCCTTTCAAGGATCTTCCACATCACCAAAACAATCTTTAGATTCACTGGGACATTTTACAAACCCTGCAGCAGTTCCATTCTGATTTAAATCTGTAGAGTTGTCCAGACATTGTCAGTCTTAACAACTAGCATTCTGAAACCCCACATTTCTTCTAACTCTGTAGTCAATAGCTAAAATACATTACCATTTAAAAAATATTTCTTTGTTATAATATTGATGGCACCATTTTTCCCTTGTCAAAATTATTTTAAGCAACTTCTGTAATACCAAACATGGCATTGCTTTAAGCCAAAAGGATGTCAACAGGAAACATATTTTTAAATGAACTGTAATCTATATATCCATAGAGATCATGGTTTCTAATGCAAGCATTCTGCCAGAGTGCCAAGCTAAGAAAAAGGAAACAAAATCTGTTTTAAATGAAAAAGCTGAGAATTCAAAGAATAGCAAGGTATAATCTAGGCATTTTACACTGTGTTTCATAAAGTAACTATAGGACTATTGTTTCCGCTGGCACTAGGTACGATCTTCATATCTTGAAGGCAATCATACTTATGGTCTAAATTATTTTAACCTGAAGCAGTCCTTTATACAAAGATCATAATCACTTAATTATCTAAAATGTTCAATAAAATGTTTTTGGGGAAATGGTACAGGAAACTCTCAGATTGAATGCCTATATGTTCCTGTGGAAAAAATTTATCATAAAAATGTAGATTGAGAAAATATATTAAAAATATATGTTCTGTTTTAAAAGAACAGTAAAATACACCTGAAAATAACAACTTGAGTTCTGTTGACCTGATAGGTCATACAGAATCTCGAATAATATCACTGGAAAGACAGAAGATGAGAAGGTGACAGAGATGCTTTCTGGAATTTTTGAAGTATTTAGAGAATGAGAGGCAAGGAAGAAGTATGAAGGACAGGACAGAGTAACCTCTCCAAGACATTTCTCCTAAAGAGTAAATGAAGAAAGGAAAATATGTGGCTACAAGATGCTAAAATAGACCGACTGAACTTCAGATACCTGTGAGGAAAAATTTACATCTAACATTGATGAGTAGATAGTTTGAGACACAAAGAATGCCACATCTTTAGGAACCAAAGTAATTTAGCGCTGATACATTTTTAGCCACCTTCTCTTAAAGCAGATTTGACTCAGAGTCACAGGAACCAAAATACATTACAATAGCGTGAACCAAATACCCTTTGTTCTGATAATAAAAGCATAGATAGGCAATTCCTGGAAAAATTTACACAAAAGTTAAAGGATGAGAAAAGATAAAATTAAATTAAATATTTATGTGATTAATTTTGTTAATTTATGTCTACCCTTGTTAAAGAGAGAGAGAGAAAAAAAACTAATTAATTTGTTCATCTTTGAAATATATATATATATATATATATATATATATATATATATATATATAACCATTTTTGTTTATATGTGTTCTTATATGTTTTAGTATTTATTCATCGGAATGAAAAATTGGTTTGTCTTGGTGAATAATTGAGTAAACATAGAGAAGGTATTTTAGACCCTCCAAAGAGAGTAGGCAGAGTGTCATTATTTCAATATTGGTAACTTAAATGGAAGCTGGACATTTGTCCCCTAGATTTATGTGGGAAACAACTGACTTTCATCCAAACATAATTTTATACTGTACTCTAGGCAAATGATTAACCTTCAGTGTTGGAATATTGAATTTATGTTATTATGTGCTCTTAGATTTATATGCCTGTTTTGCCAAGTGACCACACTCTGAAGAAAAATGTAGATTAAGGCATAGGCAAGTTATTATTTGTCCATAACCTCAATATACTTAAGTGGCCTCTACATGTTAACTAATTTTAGCAAAACCAAATTACAGAAGTTCAAAGAAAACTTCTAACACATGTAATTATCTTTGTTCAAGATTACACTAGCAATTACATAATTGAGATGCTCTACATGGCTGGTGGAAAGGCATGCCACCTAAACTTACCCAAAATCACTTTTCTGTGTGAGAACTTTCTCTACCCACTTTCCACAATCAACCAGGAAAGCTATCTGATTTAGTTTAGATTGTAGCATTCCCAAATAAAAATAACTTCTTTAAGCCATAGTTCTAGAAAAGATTATTTTTTTTAGATTTACACAAATGACACCAGAATCTTGAACTAAAGTTAGCCTAAGTCAATTAGTTTAGGTATAAATATGTATTAGTACCTAGAGTGAATTCTTAAAATTATGACATTACGAATATTGCAAAATTAAGTCTCAAAAAAGTTTAACCCACAATCTTTTGAGACCCATATACATTTCATATGCCTATTGTACAAGGTGAACAATATGAGGACCACACTGAATCTTTTTATAAAAAGTTCCAGTTCCTCTTGCCCAAAGTAGAGAGTAAAATGTTTAATCATGTGGCTAATGTGTAAATCACTGGATGTTCTGTGTTTATTGATACTGGTCTTCTCACTTGTAATCTATTCTTCTCTGAAATACAAACTTTGCTTATCACCAATTGTAGGTATGAGAGAAGTTGTTTGTAAGTACAGGAATGAACATGTATGCCTTGCCTCTTTTTGTTATCTGAATGTGTGTTTCTTTGATTGCTCTGTTTGCTGCTATTGCTTTCCATTGTTAGTCACTGTATTCAGTCAAATGAGAAAATTTTATTTCCAAAGATACAGTCACTTTAAACTGGATGAGGGAAATGAAAATTAATTTTTATGTAAGGCTATTATACTCTTTACATAACCTACCCCTGACTGGGGCAGTTATTACTTTCTTTAAAATAAAAATAAAAGTGAGATGACTCATCTTTATCTAAAGAATATGGTGAGATGACAAGGCACAGTAAATCCCAATTGTTTCGTCTCCTTCACATTCACCTCTTGGAATTCCATTCATGTATATACATATGCATTTTGTGATTCCTATAGTAGTTTGCCTACATTTTGTGATCACATTCTCTTGTTCATTGATTCAGAAGTGGGCAGTTGACCCTAGAATGAACAATATGAGAAATTGACTTCTAATGAAAAAGGGTGCTGGATATGCTGTCAGCCTTGAGCCAAGTGTCATCTTCCCGGGCTGAGTTGTACTGCCTACCAGGAGTCTGTGACAGGTGTTTAATGGTCCCATCAGATCCAATGCTTCACTCTTGGATTGACAATGTTTAAAATATACTAGTTTGTAGTTCTTATCAAGGTAGCCTGAGCCAGGCAATCAAAACTAAGGCCCGATGAAGAGTAATATGATACAATAAATTTCAAATAAAGATTGTGTGAGACACTGAGTATCACAAGCAAGTTTTACTGACACAGAACAATACTTCCTAATCTCTTAATATCAAATATTATAATTTTTTCTTACAGTTGCTTTCAGTTGCCTCACTACTAGTTACTTGGTTCTCTGCAATGCTACACCATAAATCTTTCTACTCTAAGTTTAGGGTGAATTCTTGTTTTATAAGTCAGGGTCCACAGCAAAATGTATTCAGTTCCAAATAGCAATTCAGTGTGAAGTCAGAACACATGCTGTAAGTGGTAAGACTGACCTACACATCAAAGAAAACACAAACATGATGTGATTCTAGGTAGTGAATACAACCCTAGTGTCTTCTCCAAACACCTTCCTTCTTCATCCACTGATTTATATAGAACTTCCACCATTCTCTTCAACACAATAATTAATTAAAAGTAAAACTTCCTAAGAATTGGCACCATTTTATACTATTGTCTTTAATGCACACCTTGAGTGATCTGAACAAGTTTGTTGAGGAGTGAAGATAGGGTGAACCATTTATATACATGGGGACTGAGAGATATAAAGCAGTACTAAACAAGACAATTAAGTTTGCCAAAACAATTTCTTTACTTCACAACTTTTACTTATTTTTCTGCCTTACTATAAAAGCTTAAATGACATTTTGATCATTTTCAAGACATGAACGGAGGTGATGAACATGGTTATTTTTGTCATAAATACTATATTGTATACATATGATTAAATGAGCACATATTATAAAGAATGTTATGAATAATACTTTTTTTGATTATTTTAATAACACAAATATAAAATCACTACTAACCGTACAGTGTAAGATCCTTTAGGAGAGAAACAAGATAATAATTGATCTCTGTATCTCCTACAGGGCTTAGAACAAAACCTGGAAAATACCAGAAACACTGAACATTTCATCTATTTAAAATTATTTAAAGGAAGATATCAAGAAATCCAGAAAATCTAGGTTAAATTAGCTGACTATAGTCTTAGTTATTCTTAATAATTTTCTTTTCCCTAGGCATTTTATAAATCTTGAGTCATGAGAAATTATGCTACCCATTGGAAATACAAACTTTTTCAAATATTGTAATCTTTCTTTAAAGGTTAAATAGTTAATACTTGCCTTTATCTTATATCTAACATATAAAATTTGAGGCAGCATTTCTCAAACTTTGATACAACTATAAATCCTTTTTACATAGAACATTCATTAACTACTTGCAAAATTCATGTTCTTAAGAACATAGTTTAATCAATACTGGTTGAAATTTTCTTAAACTTGTTTTTTATGAGAAAATTTATCCAGACAGCTCAATACTTTCTTTTCTAATTTTCAAAGCTTTCTTTTCTTTCTTAACTGGAATAAAAATGATCCCACCACTCTCCCATCTCACAAAGTGACTTCCCTTGGCTGTGCTTAACCAGCACAGAAATGGATTTTTTTTTTCTGTAAGAAGCATGTCTCTCAATAAAGACCTTGCATAAAGCTTTTTTAAATAAATATTTTCATATCTTAACATTAAAACAGCTGCTTTTATTAAGGATAATTTATAAATCTACTTTTAATTTTTTCATTTTGCACTCATTTTTTAGCCAAACATTTTAAAACAGATCATGGAAATTAAAATTTGAGTAGTTAACAATCTCAGGAGGACTCCAGCATCAGTATCATATATATTCCTCTACTCATACCCTTTTAAGAATTTCATTTACACATATTTGTTGAAAGTTTTTAATGAGTTCAGCAATATTTTCTGTACTGAAATTATACAAGTGAAGGAGGCAGGCAATTTCCTGACTTCAAGGAGCTTATAATACAATAGCAGGTAGACAATTAGCAAGGAAATAAACCTTCTGCCCTAAATTTTTCCTCCTAAAATCTATTTCTAGAGAACACTCTTTGCTTCGGATGGTTACATGTTATAAGTTGCCCTCTGTTATTTTGATATTTTATAATTTGTTTTGGTGTCAGTGAGCCCAGTTCTGGAAGATCCACCCACTTCTTACAGAAGGCAGTTGCTGCTTAGCTTCTTCATAATGTGAGTGGCTTTTCTACAAATATATTTCTTATGATGCTGACAGGGTACTCTCCCTTTGAACATGGTCTTTAGGAGATATTTCCAGCTTTACTTATTCAAGCTCTTTGAGCCTTCTTCTACCATCTTCTGCAGCAGTTGTGCATTTCTATGACACTTAGGGTGGGCATTACTTTCTCCAAGATTTCAAGAGCCAAACTACAGGGGTTTTGCCATGTAATTAAATATTAAGTATAGAAGAATGGTTTTATATCCACAAACTCTTCCTTATCCAATCTTTTGCAATGGCCCTCTTGATCCAGCCAGTACTCTCATGACCCAGTCCTTTACATATATCCAGGCTCCTGACAGTATATTTCAACTAGGTCCTTCAGCTTTTTATTGGCACAGGACTGTTTCTCTTTATGTAGGCTTAATGTTTTATCTCCCTGTCTAGTTCATGGTGGGACTTCATTCTAATTACAGTTCTAGTAGCAAAAAAAAGAAAAAAAAAGGTAAGGAAAGAAAAAAAAGGAAGAAAAGAAAGACATGGGAATATATATTTAAAGTGGAGATGGGGACATAAATTATTTTGCAAAGCAGAGCAAATATTACTCTCTTGTCAAGGAAACATGAACCACTACTGTAAGTCCAGCTGGTTTGTAAAAATCTTAGGTTTCAATATTTTCAAATACATCTATCCAGATGTCTCTATCCAAACTATCAGGATTCCACTCATTCCAACAAGGGTCTTGACTTTGCCATAAGACTTGTCAGGCTGAGAACTCAAATTTTTCAGTTCCATTGTTCTTATAATCAGGTCCTGGACCCGGTCCTTTTTCTACCTTCTGCCTTCAGAATACTGGAGTTTCTTCATACTTCCCATAAGGGCATCTGGCTTCCTCACTTAGCCATTAATTTTCTTTATTGAATCAAATTTCATAATCTTTATAGTTACCACTTCGTTCAAACTTCTAAAGCACCTAAGGTAGTGCCCCAGTGAGGCATTTACTTCTGTGAGTATCCCATCCTAATTCATAATGAATAAAATTTTTTAACAATTACATCACTATGATGTGCCAAGAGCTTCCTACCCTCGAACTATCACCATTGACTGTGTCCCTCCAGAGGACTGAGTATCTGAGTTGGTGCTGAAAAAGTGAGAAGCTCAAGGATGTGAAAATCCAGAGTATAATTTAAGTCATTCACATGATGGCGAAGTCACCAAAACAAAGACAGAGCTATGGTAATCAAAAAAAAAGTAAGAATTATGTTAAAATTGTCAGTGAATAAGGCTGTTGGTAGATATGGCAACAAGGAGGGGCAATGGATTGAAAAGTGTATTAACTTAAAATTCGGAAGCTAGGTTTTTAGGGGAAAGAAAGGCTAATTGAACTTGGAATGATAATAAAAGAAAAAAGTACACTTACACCATCTCTGGGCATTGTGTTATGTGGGATGTGTGAGAAAAAAAAAACAGTTTGAGAGGCTATAGAGGTATTGAACATTCTCGAGTGATGATCAGGTTTCAATAAAAGCAGAAGGGAAAAGAATGTTTAGAGATGGTTAAAGACGATGCACAATTTTACTGATAGCAGAATCTCAGTTCTAGAAAACATTGTGTGTGTATAGGCGGTAGTGGGAAGAAGGATGGTAATAAGGGCAGTATGTGAGATTATATTATGTTGGAGGATGTCTGGAGCCAAAAGGAGGTGCATGAAGGTTACCATGTATATCTTGAGGGGTTTGGACTTCTGGTGACTGGTATCAGGTATATGTACAGCTGAAAAAAAAATTGATTCTGATAGGGGCTCTTAGAAAAAAGTGAATATTCACTTTTTTTTTTATAATTTTCTTGAAACAGTCTCTTCACCTTTTGTAATGGTGAAGTCATCCAATTGGAGGCCAGGGTGAGACAGTCTCAGAAACCCAGGAATCTTCTTTTATCTTTCTAAATCCTGGTATAAAAAGAGTCACGTCTTAGAAAAGGCTCATGAGCCAGGGAAGCCAATCTTAACACTTAGACTGCTGGCTACACTGATTGCTCCTCAGCCCAGGTTGTCAAAATCTTGCCCACGGTTCCTAAGCAGAACTATCTGCAAGAACTTCTTTTTTTTTTCTTTTTTTGGGGGGTTGGGGGAGGGAAGTGACTGAAATATTAATTTCTGGATCCATATTCCCTGCCATGTGAAAGAAGTTTATCTGTTTAAGAGAGAATGAGCAACTCACAGAAAGAAGCAGAGAAAGCAGAAAAGGAGACTTTACTGCATTCCATTCTTTAAATACAGCTGTCTCTAACGCTAACATAGACCACACCTTTTTATAAGCAAACCAATGTATATTTGTCACATGCAATCAAACATACTTGACTTGTACATATATTTAAAATAAATACATTTTAAACAGTAGGACAATTGTGAATCATATTCTTGAAAGTTATAAGTAAAATGACCTTGAAAGGTCATCTAATCCATTACTTTGCCTTCAAGCAGAATGACACTTAAACCATCCAAGAATGCATGTGGATTTTTTAATAAATACCATCTGTTGGTGACATATGCCTATGGGATTTGTATGTGTAAATTACAATTATGAATACTCAAAAAAAATAAAAAACAACTATACATCTATAGTGCCTTCTCTGGAAAGTGATGAATCATACTGAAGACTGCATACTTTGTTTCTCTTTTTGAAAGGGCATCACCGATTATTTTAAAAATTTATTTTAAACAAAGCCAGAACTGCCTTAATGAGGCATCTAAAAATTTCTGCTTTTTAAAAATATATTCAACTATCATAAAATTTTTAGTTTTAAAAAGTCTTGTCTTTGACAAATACTTGTTTTCTGACATTATTAATGCCGCATGGAAGAAGAAACATAAGTTCATGAAAAAAACACTTTTCCCAGAACAGTAATGACATCATTTCTGACATTATCAAAGGTGCTTCCTGCAAACACACTCCACAAACTAGGGTGATGTTGACAATTCTTCCATGAGAGCCAGGAACAGTGATCAATCCTCAACAAATAATAAAGGATTTTCTCATAGGTAAGGAGAGAGATTTGTTTAGGATCCTAACAGAATACCACAAAAATAAATAGAGGAAAATAGATAAAATCTAGATCAAATTATAATACAACAGGTAACTAATGTCCCATTATTACCAATACCATATGAAATTGTAAGTAATATTTGAAATTAGACAGAGTCTACTAAAGTTTGCATACCCAGACCTGGAAGAGGGCCTATTTTAAGCACAGCTCTGAGAAGAGAGTACATATGGTGACTATTCACTCTGGAGGCTGAAACACTGACCAAGAAATCTACCCCATTTAGGTCCTTCCCATAACATAACTTGTTGCCAGAGAGAGCTCTTTAGGATTTTATAAAGTCAAAAAAAAAAAAAAAAGGAAAAAGGAGAAGGAGTTAAATAAAATGTAATGTCTTCATTCTGTATAATGCACAATTTATTTAGCAAATTTAAAAATAAGTGTGTTTGAAAATAAGAATATGTTTGTATATGTGTGTGTATCTGTTTGTGCATTATGTGCATGTCTGTCTCACTGAGTCTGTAGAACTACTTTTGTAAAATATCACACTGGGAACAGTATTACAGACTATTTTTCTCAAAATTCTCTAGACCAGAAAGGCACTGTGGCAATTCATTTATAATAGATACAAGTCATTAAAATGACTTAGCAGGGATAAAATATGATATTTAAATCAAATAAGAAAACTTGTTTTTTTTGTGCAATTTACATCTCTCTATATAATAAAAAAAATCATATTTTTTTCAAATACTTTCTTAACTCAATAAACAACTCCTACTTCTGGCTGAAAGGGAAGTCAAGTTATTTCACAGTCAATAGTTCCAAGAAATAACATTTTATATTTTATTTTTTATTTTTATTTTTAATAAAATATGTCATTTGTTAAAGAAATAAATGATATTTTATAAATTTTAAATTCTCCTTTATTATCTATACTATATTTAAGATATTAACAATTTATTAGGAGCTTTTAATTTAAGTATTGTACCTTTACTACTCTTCTCAAAGTGAATTCCATTGCACCCTAGTCAAAGGAAATATGTGGCACAGTTTTTGTGAAAAAATGTATTTGAGAAAGGCTCTCATTAATGTATTTAAATCCCTAAAACAAGTGCACACTTACACACTTATACAATTTTATTTAATTCAACAAGCCCCAAATTTGTATAACTATAGACCACTGTAAGAAAAACACCATAGGTCACAAAACAGCCAGGGAAAACACCTTTTCTATTGAATTAACTTTAAAAGAACAACTCTACTGTTCATAGAAATGAGCTGCATGCAAAAGTATTTTTTTAAAAAACTCACAAATTCACATATGATTGTGCAAGCATTCTTTCTTGCTAGATAATGGAGAAACTCTTGGCCATAGAATGGCTAAAGATAGTGACACTCTTCGTCTTTTATTTTCCTTTTCACATCTCTAGCTCCACATGCCATGCCATGGTTACATCTGTGAAGTCTGTGTATCATAATATATTAATTGCAAAGAATTTTCAGATTTAATATCTTTAATTGCCCTGAATTCAGTCTGTCTTCAAGGTATGTTTTTATTTATTTAACTGAATATCAATAGTAGGAGAACAATATGGAATCATAGAGAACACTAGGCTGAGTTTTAGGTGAGACGTTAAGTGCAAGAGCCACTTAAGAAACAAGAACCAGCTTTTATGCACAAAAAGATATAAAACTGTAGTCTTCTTGAACAAGAAGACAATTACAAGTTAAACTCTTTTGGATTTTTCAGACTTTAAATGCATCTTTTAAACTTTAAATACATCTTGAGTAAAACGTACAATCAAAAGACCGTATTAAATATTGCACCTTTGCCTTCTCATCAGCTCCTACATGATTGTATCCCTCCCCTTTTGCTAGGTTGGTCATTTCATCTTCACTAACTGCTGCAATCTTTAATGCCTACCCATCAAACTTTTACTTAAACCTTTAGTTTATCAGCACTATAAAATCTGAATAAGTGAGCAAATAAGTAGTAATGTTAAAGAAATTAAATAGGGATCATCTCAAAAGACCATTATAAAAGAAGGGGAATGTCCTACAATAGAACCCAAAAGTTAATTTTCAAAATTAACTTTTCGTTCTGCAATACTTGACTGTTATTTATTTTTAGGCTAGATAAGCTCTTTGAATGGATAGAATACTAAAGGGAGAAAAAGCAATGGATCAGTAAATAATGTTTATAAAATATTATTTCACTACATTCTAATAGGTAAGTAAATTATATCTAAAATGTGATTTGGTTTGACTGGTTCAGATTTTTAGTGCTTTGCTAAGAAAATGATATTTTAGGTTCAAGTCCCATAAGAGGCCAAGTAAATATGGACAGTTTTCTAATCAGAAACAGCGTCCATAATTCAAGCCAGTCATGTCACAATACTTTACCACTGGTCAGCTGTTTGACTAGACAAGAGACTATGAATTGATTCCCATGAAAAAAAAATTATCTATCTATCTATCTATCTATCTATCTATCTATCATCTATCTATCATAACTCTCTGAGTGATTAATGTTATTTTAATACTTTTCACATTTGCAGAGATTTTATTCATTCAAATTTGACACTTTCAAATTATTTGCACTGCCTCAAATTCAACAGAATTTGTATATGTAAATTCCTTTTCCTAGTAAATCATTTCCCCTTCTCTCATTTAGAAAGGTCAAATGTAGTCTCCTTCAGGAACATATTCATGACCAGTTCTCTGCCTTCAGTAAGGGTCAGGACATCTTCCCAGACAGCGTTTACTGGCATGCCCCTCCCTCCTCCTATCCAGCTCTAGAACAGAAACTTCTATGTACCTTACACTTAATTTCTGCAATGACGTTTAACAATAGTATCATCATGACTCAAAGACATATCTATTTGTATGTCTTCTCCAAAAAGAAGTGCTTTCTCAATGGTAGGACTACATATTTTCCTTCTGTTTTCAGTACATGTATTCCATAAGAAGGCTTCTCCAAAGAACTGGTAAATAAGATAAATGTCACCCTCTTACACTAAGATTTAATATTATTATAAATAAAAATGAATGGATCTTTTTAGTTTGCAAAATCAAATCAATCAACTTTGAGACTCCATAAACATATCTGGTTAACTGAAAATTAGCTATTAGTAATTTTTTTTGTGGGGGTGGGGAAGGAGATCTTTCCACCTCTCTAGTATACAAGAGTCTCAGGGGTTTTAGATAAATTGAAATAGATATACCCTATTTTCCAGCATACTTAGGACAGTGTTGATACTATCTGAGCTTGTAGGGCACTTTTCTGTTCCCATGCTAGGCCTGGGCAGAGAAATTTTTCACCAACAATCTCAAGGTCTCAGCTATTAATTATCTGGTCACTGGCATCCAGTGTCATTCACTTATATCCCTTCTGCCTGGCCCTTGCTTAACTTTCCTCAAAATGATTTTTTCCCCAGGGGAGAAAAAGTAGAATAAAGACAATTTACCTTTATTCTACAGTGTTGGCATATCTTTCATGAGGTCCAAGAGAGAAAGGAGGTGTTACCAACAGATAGTTTCTTTTGTTTTTTATTAGCTCACTTGTTAAGCATCCTTCAGAGGAAAAGATTAGACAGCCATGTCAGCCAAAACAAGGAATCGCTGAAGCAAACACTGTAAGCACCTGGGACAGAGGAAGCCTTAGCTTGTCATAGTTTTCAAGTGTTGTAGCCCCTTTGCAGTGCTGACACTGTTGTGAAGACGGATGGATATGTTCACTGTATTATGTCTACATTCAAATCTTCTCTTTCCTGTGATTCAAGTTTCAGATTCATCTAGAAATCTTTTAACTGTAGTTTGGCTTCCGTGTAATTCCGCAGATGAGGGTAGTGTTAACAGTCTTGCCTGCTTGCTTATTTGCACCTACATGGTAGTTATTTTTTCTTATTGTGAAGTAAAGAATTGGAATTCTGGTTTTGTAAATTAGTCTCAGGAGCTCTAATAATTGCATCTCTGGCTACAGAAATTGATTCTCTAAGTATGAGCTGATAATATACAGAAGGTGGAAGGCCAAATTGGGGTCACGCTATACTAGAGTCAGCCTTGGGAAACCACCAGGAAACTGCCCCACAACCTCTTCAAAGTTATTAGACGTTTTCCCTTTCTCTCTTTCCCAGACTGAATCCATATAAAAGTCTCTATAGCTATCTGCTGAATGAGTCAACCTTTTAAATTTCTATAGTATTGTCCAGATTACAAAATAAGTCTCCAATCATTACTTTTTTTATTCTTAAAACAATACTAAAGGTTACTGTGGATGTTTATACACCAATTATATAGGTTAAAAAAATTGAGCCAAAGAGTTTTGGTGACTTGTTTGAGGTCATACTGCTAATAAACAACCAAGTCATAATACACTAAAAAAAAAAATAAGTGAGTTTTACTACTTACTACCAAAATATGCCCTTTAAAACACATACAGATAAACATTAATATAATAGTTAATAGTTATGTAACTTTTCTGTGCAAGGTATTGCTAAGTAATTTACATACATTAACTTCTTTAGTCCTTATTATAACCCTTTGAAATTAGTCCAAATTATTTTTCTCATTTTACAGATGAGGAAAATAAACCTCAAATAAATTATGTAGGTTGCCCAAGGTCACATAGCTAAGAAGTAGCAGAGCTGGGAATTAAATTCAGATACTACTGCTACCCAAATTTATATTCTTACTCTATGTTATAATGAGAATACATGAAAATTCTTTGCCTGGTCGGATACCATAAATCTTGCTTTCTTCTTCCAGCTTGATTTGTCATGTGCTAAAGGCATCTTTTCCACTTGGTTTAGTAGCCAAGTTTGAGATTTGGTTTCTACACTCATATCTCATCATGCTTGTACTTGGAAATCTGTCACTTTCTCCAACATCTGCTGATTTATACTTTCTAAAATAAAGAAAAATCACAAGAATTGACACCTACATTCCTAATTCTAGATTTCCCCAGTCTTATTCAGACTGCTTCCAAATAAGCCCAGTTACAATAGACAAAACGAGAGGAAATTTTATTTTATTAAAAGACAATTCCATTGAAATACCAAGCATTAAATAATGTCCTGGCCCCATTTATTAAATTTTAAGATCAACTTATTAGATACCAATCTGTATTTTGATAGGTACCCCCATCTAACTGAATCTTGTGATATTTATCAGCGCATTCTCTTTCCTAGACCACCCACCACAATCATAAACATTATTCTTTCATTTAAGAGATATTTCCTGAACCACTAACAGGTATAAGGCATAAGCCCAAACTGAATCCTCTGAGAAACAAGGCAAAAAGCATAGTCTTTGTTGTCAAGGAGCCTAGTATTTATCAGGGTTAAAAGATGTGCAGAAATGAGTATTAGAAGAGTATTAGTTGCAAAAAATATGTTTTGTAAAATCTCTGGAGGTTTAGAGGAGGGATTGTTCCATTTGCTTTAAGGAATCCCGAGGTCTCATGAAGAAAGTTACACTTAAGTTGGAGTTGAGCAGGAGTGCCAAAGAAAGAGGCAATTCAGGATTGAGCAAATAGCGAGATCAAAGGATAAAGGGCTGAGATGGAATAGAATATTTATCTAGCTTAGCTGAAGCAGTGGATGAATTGAAGGATGTAGCAGAAAATCATCTGGAAAGATAGGCTGGGACCAGAGAATAGTGCACCTTGAATGTACAGCCCCGTGTTTCACTCTAAAGTGACCATGGAAGTAAATGACATCCTTTTTGTTATATAGCACAGCAATTAAAGAAAGGAGCATTGGAGTCAGATAAAATTCTCAGCTTTGCCACTTAGTAATTCGGTGACTTTGAGTAAGTTATTTGACCATTAGAAGTCTCAATTTCCTCATCTGTGAAACGATAATGGGTTTAAGATCTACATATCAGAGAGTAGTGATTGTGATTAAGTAAAGCAATGCTTACCAAAGACTCAACATTGAGGTTGGTGACAGTAGATAACTAGAAAACATTATTAGTATTAAATGAGCAAATAAAAGTGAAAGACTTTTTAAATTCTAATAATTCACTTTGCATACCTTCGAATAATTTTTAATTTATCAAGGCCCCTTTGACTGTGACAAAAAAGATTTGACATTATGTTTTCTGCATGTACAGTTGAGCCTTATGTGGATGCTTACCTCCCTTCAGCTATTCACCCATTTCTGTGATTGCATTCTAGCAAACACACCACACTGATAGACAAACCTGCAGGACTTTTTCATACATACAACTGCCATGCCAGTCCTCTTGAACCCTGTCCTCATGCAATTACTTTTTCCCCCTAAATGTAAAGCTATACATCATCTCTGCTAATTTAATCTTATTAATTTGAATCAAACTTTTCCTTGTAAAGATCTTTCTAAAAATATTAATCTAACATGCTAGCTACAGATCACCTGAAAATTTGATGAGCATTGAACTTATCATTAAAAATATCTGACTGTGAAGAACAAAAAAAAAATCTGAATTATATAAATTTGGCTTTCCCAGTAGTTTATTAATTTATTGATTAGTGCTGTGATAATTCAACCAGCTAGATTTTTCTTAATATACTTATGTACTTCTTACTCAAAAGACTATCTTGAAACGTTGGATCAAATACTTTGCCTACCTGAGATATAATTTATCTGCCCTATTATCTATAATGAAAAGGTAAACTAGATGTTGCTTACATGACTTGGTTTTTGTAAACACATGCTGGTTTTCCATAATCATTGTTTTCTTATCTAACGACTCCCCAAATATTTGCTTTCTATCCAAGTTCCCAATGTACATACAGAAGATTTGTTCAGCAGAAAAGATCTGGCCAAATGTCTTTACAGGAGCTTTTCCAGGGAAGTCACTACAGATTCTACAATATACACAAGAGACAGAGCAAGGCTTTGAGCTACATTTAATATATCATGAAATGTGTTTATTTACAAAAACCTTTAAAAGGCAGACTGTATAGCTTAAGTCTTTTTTGTCATACTATTTTTAAGGCACATTTTAATATATTTTGCAAGCAAAAGAACATATTCTAAGGCCTTTCACTTAATTTTTATGTGAATCCATCATTTACACAAAGGAAAAATACACCAATTACTTGTGTTCCCTGAAGTCATTGCATTCAAAGACAACAGATGGAAATTTTATTATTCTAAATAGGCATTAGCAATTAACACTATAAAAAAATTAACAGAATGAGAAGATTCTATTCCTCCCAGCAATTAAAAGTTGTTCTATCAAAAGGAATTGAAAGGGAATTCCTTCAACCCTAACCACCAATTCCATTTGTAGTTCATTGTCTCAAATCTCTTGTTCTCAAAGGTTTTCACAGAGCAAACACCTTGGTAGCTTGTTCTGTCACCTCTATTGCACTTTGTCCAATAAATTGGGTCAATATACTTTCTATTCTCAGCCTTTTCTTTTGACTCCAACAGGATGCTGGCACCATTCCAAACCTGCTGAGTCCCAATCCTGGTTTCATAGAAATTAAAAAAAAAAAAATCAATGAGAGAAAAAAATGTTTCTGGATATCTCAGCTGACATAGCCATAGGCAGGAGCTGGCTGTTGCTATTCGGTATTATCCACACAACCAGCCAGACACAGACTTTGTTATTTCACAGTTCACCCTGCCAACCAAGTCACTCAATTGTTGAAATCAGTGCTAGTGCTTCAGGGTAAAAATAAATAACAAATGTGGGCTAGCATACGTCCTGGCTGGCGCTGTGAATACATACAGAACAGCAGGCAGTATAGGTAGAATCAGCCTGCCAGGGTCTAAATCGACTAATCCATTCCTGATTTTTTTTTTTTTGCTTTTGTTTTTTTGTTTATGCTTTGTCAGTTAACAGATTGTGACCATGAAATTATCTTTTTGAAACAAAACTTGCTTTGGGTAATACTTTTCTTTCTAAAAGAAAACCTGCTGACTATGGCATCACTAGGTGAGCCCACCTAATACAGGCTACTGCAAATCAAGAGGCAAAAGGAAAGGCTTATATAGTAAGCAACAAGGAGAGATTCCTTGCTTTGAAGTATATGAACTCCTTAAAAGGCTTTAGAAGCTACCCTCCCATACAGTAGTCTAGAGGTGTTATAATTCATCTGAAGAGTCTCATTCAGAATGGGAAAAATAGAAATATAAACCTATCCAACTTGGCATGAAAAACATAAATGGGTTTGAATAATTGAAAGCAAGCAGATTTTACCATATTGCAGCCAAAAATCAAACAGCATGTTGGCTCCTGCTACACCAAAAAGCAATCTAGGGCATTATCTCATGTGTCATTCTTTCTACTTTCCTTTAAGAAAACTACAGCAAAGGATTTGTGTTTTTAACATGAATACCAGATATGAGCACCATGAAAAATGAGTAGGCATATATTTAAAATGTTGGATAGGTGTATATTTAGCAGAAAATAAACTTATTAATGATTTGAAATTGTGTCTTTCCTCTGTTTGTGCCTAGTAACAGGCTTTGTCATCCATTACAGTAACACAGGATATTTAAACGCTGACAGGGTGAGAGGAACGGGAGGTTACTATAGGCATTTCCAATTCTATCTGTATTAAAAGAAAAAATAGCATAATTTTAATGAAGGGGGGAAAGTACCTGTTTTTACCTGCAACACTGGAATTTTATAGCTTGTTTTCACTATTCTAACCTCTCCCAAATTAGCTTTCATTTCCTACCATTCCACTGCAGCATAGCCTAAGCTTTGTACAAAATATGCATAATATCCAAATCATAATTACAACTTTATAATATTTTAAATTATGTAACCAAGTAAGATTTCACTTATAAAAAGAAATACTTGCCAGCTTCACAAGATAGGAGAAAAAATACAAAAATAACTGCTGAAAAAATATAAAGAACTGATGGATTGCCTCTGGAACATAGATTATTTGTAGTAAAAGTTTAATTTAATCAGCAGAAAAATTACAATCAGAGCAGAAATAACAGTAATCAAACAAAAATGAATAATGAGAATAACATATACTAAAAAGCAATGGAAAACTGGATAGAACTTGGGACAACCAGCAGATAAAGACATGTTAATGAAAGAGACCAAATGAGAGAATAAATGACCAATAAATACAAATTTGATTAAGAAGGTTATAAGTATCTGGGGGAGAAGAAAGAAAATGACTACTGACTGGAAGATTGTTGATGGTCACAGTCTTTGAAGCTGTCAAGTGTTCTGGGCTTAACAAAACACTTTGCCACACCTCCTTTCTTTCTCTTAAATGTCAATATCCCACCCACTCCCACTTTCTACAGGTGCTTCCTATTCAAAGCATTATTGTGGATCATTTCTGAAAACTAAGCAGATAAAACCTGGGTAGAGAGAAGCCCATTTTGAGTAGTAAAATAAATTGGGTTTTCTCTTTTTATTGAAAACTCTTGTCTCAATTATTTCCTGCACTGCAATTACCTCAGTAACACTGCCGCTAGAGAAGGGGGGTGTTCATCCACCTGGACTTGACCTTATCTGGCAATGCAAGTCTGATCACTGCCTACAGTGGGTAAGTCAATGTTTCCCAGTGCAGAGATGTGTTCCAGTGCATATCCAAGTCACTGAGAGACGCTTCAAACTTCAGAGGCCTAACACACAATTGCATCCTAAGAATATGGTTGCTCTAGAAGTTGATAATCTCACCGAAGGCCTATAATGAGCTCCATTGTATCTAATTAGCTGCATCACCTCCAATGTTCACCTTCACTCTAAAATGAGAAGCCATCTGAGACTGAGGTTCAAAAAAGAGAAAGACCAGAAGAAGTTTAAATTCACTAGAGTTTATTTTTTATACTTTCAAAAGTTCAGATTTATAAAATTAATGAATTCTAACAAATTATTTTTTGTTTATAGTTTTTAAAATATTATGAGTTAGTTACCTTTTTATATAATTAATTCCAAGGAAAATAAATTTGAAAGAAAAAAATGTTTACCGTGAATTTAAAGATTTTTATTCAACATCAGAAAAGTCATAATCTGTATAAAAGAAATATTGCTAAAGTTCTTATTTATTGTCAATGTCATTATTCTCCTTACTATCAATGAATTTCACTGAGGATTTATAAGAAGGTCTACCAGATGAGGTTATTATATTTAAGACTAGGTCAAATAGTTTTATAAAAGAATATTTGGAAAAATATATTTATATGAATAGATTATTTTACCAGTCATTCCATGAAGCCTTGGGATTTCTGCCATGTACATAATTTCCATGAACTCATCTTTCTTATTCTAAAGCTTATGCCCCTTCAATTCCACCTTCAAATTGCCTGAGAAATCTCCTTTGTGGAGCCACAGCAATAGTATTTGACCACATGAGTAGATTGACATTTTTCGTTTTTATACTAATATTTCCGTCAAAGTAGCACACTAGCCTCAGGGATGATTTAGACATAGATGTTATCTTTCTAAAGCTTTTTCTCTATGGTTACTTGGTATGTACTGCAAACCTGATAGCAATGGATCTAAGTCAAATACCAATTTATGTATCAAACGTACATTGTTGTAGATTTCTGTGGACCTATCTAGGCACTTGAAGAGAATAATACTATTGGTGAGCATATGCTGAGAAGATAGGATTGGATATACAAAAGATTTACTTGGGTGGCAGAGAAGAGCATAATATAGGTCTGACATCTATAAAAGAAGAAAGAAAAAAAGGAGGGTGATTGGGTTGAAGGAGCTTCTTCTTGCAACTGAGTTCCAAGAAAGTCTCAGCTAGGTTAATGGAGACTCCTCAAGTCAAATTCACCCATTAGAAGAGTTCTCCATCCTGTAAAATGGGCCACCTTAGTACCCCCACTATTCTCAGCCATTGGCTGGAAGAAACCCACCAGGAAGTGTGAGCTCAAGGCAAACATGATGGGGGATCCAGAGGGGCAGCTTAGTCAATTTTGCTCCCTCAGGAGGAGGTCTGAGAAGTATATTTTCATGGCCACCAAAATTAGTGAATCTTGGCAATATGTCATTCTAGCTCAAGTGAAAAGATTAACTAAATCACTGAGTTTGATCTATTTAAAATAAGAGTGATATCAAAGACTTGTAATACAAATTAATTTTTTTCATAGATTTTTACTAAGCACAGACAATATTTCAGGTACCATGCTAGCTTCCATGGAAAGAAAAGTGACTAAAATACAGTACCAATCTCAAGAAAATTACATACAGTGTTATATGACATAAGGCAACTTTTCACCAAATAAATAAAAGTGTAAGCCTCTTAATATCAAATAAACCAATAACTGGCAATGTGATGATGGCAGCAGTATAATTTTTTAAAATACTCCCAAATCTTCCTAAATAATAAATCATGAGTGTTAAATAAGACATACAAAACAAAACTATAGACAATGTCTTCAACAAAACTAGGGACAAAGAATCTTCATAAACTTCAGAACATACATGAGTGTGGCCAAATCATCAATAGCTGTGTGCCCTGCATAGAATAACAACTATGTGGTTGGAGCACTGAGTAGTGAAGAGGGATACTGATTTATCCTACAGGCCATGGAAACCAAATTTTACTTCAAAACAATCACACCCAAAATGAGATAATCCTGTATAAGCCAAGACTAAAGGATCTGGGAATGGCCTAAATTTCCTTATGAGATATGTTTCACAGAGAGCAAGTGTGACTAATGAATGTGAGAAGATCAAACAGAGCTTTGTCAGGGTAAGCTCTTGAAAAATACAGAGCAAATAATCATTTTTAGAAGTGCAAAGCCTTACTCTCAAGGAACACTACTGGAAATAAATGCTAAAGTGAGTGGAACGGGAACACTCACAAAAGAGAGAAAATTCAGATAAAGGCACCCAAAGGAAATAAATCATGGAAAGTAGTTTGAAGGCAAAATTATGAGACTAAGTTTGACAATACTACCTTGGAATGCAATGCCTACGTTGCTGAGTGCTGAAGCATACAGCTGAAGACAGAAAATATTTCTGATTTGTACCCATAAAAGACATATAAGAAACTACACAGAGGCCATATTTTGAGTGTCTTACATAACAATAGAAAGAAAATTCTCAGTCCAAGAAACTCTCCACAAGAACATTTTCCTAATAACCTAAGAAACTCCACAACATTGAAATGTTGGAACCAATATAATGTAAACCATATAAAGCCATTAACCAGAAAAATGATTAAAATTAATATAATGACATATCAATTAACAAAGAATACACTAGGAACATTTGTCAACAAAATAAGTGAGAATTAGCTAAAAAATATTAAGAAAATTAAGAAAGAATGAGCTTTTAAAATAGCATACATCTTAACAGAAAAGATAAAAAATTATATAATGACATCAAGAGGATGTAAAACTAAGAGATCACAACAAAAATATATAGAAAAAAATAGAAATAAAACAGAAGTACAAAAAATATGAGTGAATATATACCACAGAATGTATACCCAATGAAGAATGAAAATAAAATTTATAAAAACTTAAACAGAAATGAAAAAAGATATTAAAGAATTTTCAAGAAAACTGTTGAACATAGCCCTCAGTTTTGCCTAATCAGGAAGTCTGGGCATCCACATAGGACATCTTACAGCCCTGCTCAGGCAGAGAGCAAAGCTAGCAGCCTCACCAACTGCTTAGCATACCCTACAGCTACATCTCATCAGGGAGCCCAAGTAATAATCCCATGGGAAGTCTCAGAACTCAGCCTACAAACTGGCCATGGAGCCCAGCCTATGGCTCTGCTCCTCATCTAAGCAGAGAGCCCAGCCAGGTATCCCACCCTATTGTGAAACAGTCTGTGGTCAGGCTCTATCAGGGAATCCAAAGATCAATTTCACCCAAAAATGGAACATGGCCAGTGAGTGCTCAATTACAGAACCCAGCCTGCAGCCCCACTCAACTCTAGGACAGAGTCTGCAGCTCTCCCTAATCATATAGTACAGCAAAAGGCCCCATCCAACCACAAAGTTTAGCCCTGCCTGAACTTGTAACCCAGCCAGCAGCATAATCTCTTGTGATATTCCAACACTGTTACCATACTTTAATCACTATGAGTCAATCATTAAGTCCAGCCTACACTCGAATAAAAATTAAATTTCACCTTTTCAGAGGTGGACTATCAAAAAATTTGTGGACACATCTCTAAACCACTACAGACACCAATGGATGTTTTTCCTGAAAACAGACAATTTGATTTTAAAGTTAATATAAAAAAATAAGGAAAATAATTTTTAAAATATTATGATATAAAGTTTTCTCTACCATATATTATCATATTACTGTGTTTCTTTAATTCAACAATGTAGTAATACATGAACCAGTGGGGAAAAAAAAATAAAAAAATCCAAAATAGACTCAACTTCATTTGGATATTCAGATCATATCAGAAAGAAAAAGGTGGACTTTAAAAATGGTCATTGAAACCCTGGTTTAAAAAATCAATGGAAGAAGAAACCAACAACTAATTTTAAAAACCTATATAGAAAAACAGAGTACCTAGTGGAGAAGACACAGAGAGAAGCAAGATTTCTCTGAAAATGCCTTGACATATAGTGTTAATTTGGGGGACAATGTTTCATGTATTTAACAATAAAATAAATTAATTAAATAACAAAGAAAAACAATCTTAAAAGCTACAAATACATTTAAACAGATAAATTTAACTACACATCAAATTTGTGACCATCACATGAAGAAAATCTAAAATGTGGATCATTTCTCAGGACAACTAACCTTGTATTTACAACACAATGATAAGAAGGAAAAAATAAGGAGAGGGTATAAATTATACTGAAAGATATTTGTGATTCAAATGACAATCAGATATAATATATGAACCTTGTTGGAATTTTGAATTGAGCAAAACAACTTTTAAAATCAAAACAAACCAAAAACATTTTTGAAAGTGAGGAACATTAGCCTCTAGCCTGGGTAACAGATAAAATTAATTGCACCAATCAAGGTTCCTGTAATAAAAATAGATGGCACAATCAAAAAAGAGTTATTGAGGTTTAATAGTGAACAGACAGATTTACGAAAGTATGGGTAGGGTTGAGATATAAGAACAAGAAATGGCAATGCACCCCAGGGCTAGCAACTATGGGAAACAGTCATCACCATTAGGTTAAAAAGGGCATAAGGATGGGGTGAACACCAGAATCCAGCAAGATGGGCAACTGTAAGGCAGAATCACCCTGAGAGAGCTATCATTTTAGGTAGAGGAGCACAGGGAGGCAGCCGAGCAGGAGAGACCAGGAGAATAAACTCCTGAACCTCACTATTCTGCCCTCCAAAGATATTCTCCTCTACAAATGGGAGCCAGAAGCAAAAGAATCTCAGTGATGTCATTTAAATGTATTAGGTGAGCTAATGGTATTAAGGGTATGTACAAAAAGGCTCCTAATTTTAGGGAGATTCAATTAAATTCAAATAAATGTTAAAAACTAAAAAGACCATGTTAAATATCTTAAGTTACAAATATTGTTGTTTATGTTTGTCTCATAATTGTGGATGAAATGAACACTGTTTTATGCTGCTGAAATGGAAAATTATCACAATCTTGCTGGAAAGCTATTTGATAATATGGATCAAGAGGTATAAAAATGCTTATGGGCTCTAGTCTTCCGATGTAAAAAATAAGTAGCCATGAAAACAAATGTACACACAAAATGATCCTTCATGGCTGGACTATTTTAAAAGGCAAATTGTAAGAAACTCAAAATTGAATGATAGGGAAATATTACCTAATATCAGGAAGTAATTTTAAATTAAATGTACAAAGTTTTAATGACTTGAGAAAATGCTCCACAGCCCTTAGGCTCTTTCAAGTCATCGTGAGACAGCCCTAAAATTTCTGTTGCTGTGCTAACCAATTTAGTTTAATCAATATAGAATATTCCACAGCTACCTGTTTCATAACCAAAATACCCACTGGGGTATCACTGAGATGATTTTTCTATGCCCTTAGAATACAAATCACCTCCATTCATTCTTTTGCAAGAAGTTATATTTTTATTCATGTAAGTAATACATATATTTCTCCTTCTTAAAAGAACAAATCAGAAAAACTCCTAGTATACTAAACATAACCTGAAAGCCTCATTTACCACCACTCTAGCCCCTACTCCTTTTTAGAGGAAATCTTTCCATTCTACTTTCCACAAATTCATTATATATGAGATTTATCTGTATACATATATTTAATTGTAAGTATATATGCCTACACATACCTATGCACACACAATCTCATAATATCCTCTCATATAAATTGCTTTCTATTTTCAAAGGCTTCACCAATTTATGTCATCAACAATGTTTGCTCACATCCTAACTAAAAATAGTTCTTATCAATTACTTCAAATTTTATCAATCTTGTGAAAGAAAAAGTGCTTTTGTTATTTTAATTTGCATTTATAAGTGTGATAATTGTCATATGTTTATGTCATTTTATCTTCAATACTAAATTGCCTGTTCATATCTATTATTCATTTTTTGATTGTTTATTTTTTTCTTTTTAATCCACAGTAACTCTTTATACTTATACATATTTATCCATTATCAGTTGATATGTTACCAACATTTTCTCCTCTTTAATATTTTTAAATTTACTTTATTGATGACATCTCTTTTTTTAACAAAAAGTTTTTAATTTTTTATGAGGTCAAATTTGCCAGTTATTTTCTAAGGCTTTTAAGTTTGTACTTTTTTTTTTTAAGGAAGAAATTTGACTCCCTGTTGACTCCCTGTTATTTTTTTAAATGATTGCATCACATTCTCTAGTATTTTTAGTATTTATTTATGCATTAGATTTTTGACTCATATATAATTTCTAAAAATATATTTTTTCTAATTTTTTTCATTTATTGCCAGACAATTGATCAATTATTCTATAACATTTATTTATCAATAATAATAAATAAATCTTTTTAGATTTCTAGAAATCTCCAATTTCTAATTTTAAGTAGTTGTAGCCTGTATTTAGCTGGATCATAAATGCCAAAAGTGAATCTATTTTAATGATCTTTTCAAAAAACCATCTTTCATTTTTATGACTCAGGACTATTTCATTAATTCCTCTCATTTTTATTAATTCCTTTATTCTATTATCTTTGGTTTTATTTTTTATTTTCCTAGCATATTAATTTATTTGTTAATTTCTTCTCTTTTCAGTTTTTATTTTCAAACGTATATATGTGTTTAAAGTTTTATCTTTCTTCTGAATAGATTTCAAGCTTTTTAATAGCAAAATCATCCTGCCAAATGCATCTGTGTTTTGATATTTTCCTGCAGCCTGAGAGTTGCCTATTAATAGAAAATTTTAAAGTATTTAAATTTATGTTCATGGTTAATATGTCTGGTCTTCTCTAATCTAGTTTTATGCTTTCTACTTGTTATTGTTCCTTCACATTATACTTTAATATTTTCCATATGAGTTTAAATGTAAATATCTATTTTTAAAAATTTGTTAGGTTTGCATTTTTAAAATATTGAACTTCGATGTCTACAATTATGAATATTAAATTTTAATTAATTAATTAAATTGAAGAAATAATTTAAATTTTTACCCTGTCTACCTTCCCCTGCTCCCTCTCCTCTGGTAACCACTAGTCCATTGTTCATGTCCATGAGTCTCTGTTTGTTTGTCCTGTTTATTTGTTGCTTTTAGATTTATGTCTCACATATAAGTGATATCATGTGGTTTTCAATTTTTTCTGTCTGGCTTATTTCGCTTAGCATGATTATCTCAAGATCCACCCATGTTGTCATAAATGGCAGGATTTTATCTCTTCTTATGGCTTAGTAATATTCCATTGTATATATGTACCACAGCTTCTTTATCCAATCATCTATAGTAGGCCACTTCAGTTGCTTCCATGTCCTGGCCACTGTGAATAACACTGCTATGAACATCAGTGTGCAAATAACTTTTCAGATATGGATTTTCAAGTCTTTGGGATAAATACTCAGTAGAGGGATTGTTGGATCATATGGTAGATCAATTCTTAGTTTTTTGAGGAACTTTCATACTGTCTTCCATAGTGGCTGTACCAATTTGCAGCCTCACCAGCAGTGTATGAGGGTTCTTATTTGAATATGAACAATTTAAGAGCATATCTTGTCTTCTATGCGGAATGAGAAAGTTACCAAACTTTTAATTTCACTTCTACCCTTCTATGCTTTCATTTTTTTGTTATAATCTATATTTAAAACTTGATTATAATTTTTAAACTATTTTATTATAATTATGTCATAATAATTTGCAATTTCCCATCAATTTTTTCTTAGCACCACATACAAATTCTTTGTTAAAATATTTATTTACTTATACCTCACTTAACTTGAATGATTTTAATATGCTCAGTAGTTATTAGAGTAGAACAAATGCTAGCTTTTTAGTTTTTCCCTTTCCTTTTCACAATACAAATGGGAACTTGACTGAGTGAAGAACTCATGTCCAACCTTTTCCCTTAAACCCCTTATAACAGACCTTTCAAACTGGTGTGTCGAGAATGGGTTTTAGAAATGATGACAAGGATGGGAATCCCCTCAGCCTAACGGTAGCAGAGCAAACACCTTGACAGTTGGAACTCCATCTTACTCACCTGGCTGAAAACAGTCATGAGCACTTATCATGTAATATTTATTTCCTCTTCCTATCATGTTGCAAAAATGTTGGAAAGTCCTGCTGTAGATGTTGCTCTATTATTTCTCTTTATAACTATGGAAAAGTTTGAAACCCAGACAGGGTTTTTTTTTTTTTTTTTATTGTATTTAATTTTTTTTCTACATCCTAAAGCTTTTAGGTTTTTTTTTTAATTGTTAAATGTTCAGACTTTCATGTGCTTATATTCAGCTTATTTTAGTTAAATTTGAAAACTTGTGAGCCATTTGAATTTACAAAGTTTATTTTTAGTTTGAATGTTTTTTTCTTATAATACTTTGCATACTTCTAGGTCATTTGTTCTGATTCTTCTTCAAATTTCCATATTTTATTGGTTGTATTTTATATTTATCATATTTCTATTATAGTTTTCACCTTTTTTTTCTTTCCTCTGAATTTTAATCAATGCCTTAAGTTAATATTTTATGTAATTCTTGATCTTCTGCCACTTCTGTCTTGTTCTTTACTTTTTCTACAACAGGTAAATATTTTATTTTTATTTTTTAATAAATTTTATAACATCTTTATTTATTGTACCTACCAACCTTTATATTACTTTATATCTCTTGGCCCACACATTTTTTATCTCTATCATTTCACCTTTTTTATACTGTCATGTATATAATATTTTACAAAATTTGACTGTGTTCAAAACTATCCTGACTAAACCTACAATAAAATATGTATTTATTTATTATATATGTATTACTTATTCTTTCCTTTTGTTCTCAAATTTCTTCATAGGCTTCACATTGTTTTCTTTTTTTTATATTTGCCATAATGATGATAATTCTATACAGGCATCTATTTTTCAGCAAAAAAGAGAACTATATAATTTTGAAATGTCCCATTATCCAACTGAATGCCATTGATTTTCTCTCATTTGATCTGAAGTTGGAAAGTTAATTAATTAGTTCTTTTTTTCAGAATCTAGAAGTCTGAGGAATGTGGCCAAAGAACTGTGACCAATTAGAAAAATATCTTTCAGTGTTTCTATAAATAGAAAAGATAAAAGTATTTTATGCTATAACCAGATCCAGCATCCTAGCGCTGTCACCAACTATCTCAAGAATTTGTTTTGTTTTGTTTTGTTTTGTTTTAATTGTCTAAAACTGTTGCCTCTCACTCTTTACCTCTACCCTCCACCTAAACTCAGGCCTTCTGGCATAGCTGCCTTCAAATTCCGCCTGATCCCCTTCAAGAGGCTGGCATCAATTATACAAAGAGAGGAGCCCTGAACTTTTGGGCAAATGGTCTTTTCTTCCCCAAATCAAAAGCATGAGAGCACACATTTAAGTTTACGTGTAACACAGTTCTAAGGATTTTTTTTCTACTACAGGTAAAACCTCTCCTCATACTTATATTAGTACCTTTACATTACAGACCAAATCTTGTCTTTTATCTCTGTTGTACACAAACATTGCTACACATAATTCTTGTTCGGTATTTGTCTGCTTTTTTGCTTGCATTATTGATAGACTTATTAAAGGAGTCTTTATTAATGTAAACCATGTTTGGACCCCCATTTCAAATAAAAATTCTCACTGCTGATCATGGAGATTCCTAAAATTTGGAGCACAGGTGATTAAACTTCAATATACCAGTACAAGAAAGAGCATGGAATCCATAACTCAGTACAAATTCCAACTCTTTATTTAATACAATGAAGGAAAATCTACTGTTTCACGCTACTTCATTTAAAGCAACAAAAAGATAAGTCATCAGTGAGGAATCTATAACTACAGCTATAACATGACCTTGAAAAGAGAAGAATGTATGGGTACCTAGTAAGACTTGAGTCCTGTTCACGGTGCAGAAAGACCTTTCATTATGAGATATTTGGCCCACAAAAGTCCAGTCCAGTGTAGACAGTAGAACTTTCTGCAATGATGGACATGTTTTATATCTGTACATTAGATACAGTAGTCATTAGCCACATCTGGCTATTGAGCACTTAAAATATGCTAGAATGACTGAGAAACTGTATTTTTAATCTTTATAGTTAATTTTCATTTAAATAGTCACATGTACTGTACAGCCCAAGCCTAATGAAATTCTTAACTTGTCTTTATTCAAATTCCCTCCCTTAAATTCAATCCCCCAGTTTTCCCCAGAGCCATTGAGAGTTTCTTTCCAGGAGATTCTGAAACAAATATTACCATTCTTACATTTTCTTTTTCTTAATAGATCACTCTAGATTTTAAAGAACCTGTGCATTATGCCTAAAAGTTTGGAGGAAACATCAAATTTTTCTCTCCAGGAGCTCTGAGCTTTGTCCCAGAGCTAGGCCATAACTTATGGTCAGATAAGCTGGAGGACTCAGAGACCCCACCAGCTTGGCAAAGACTTAGGAAGACACTGAGCTCTTTTATCTTAACCTTGTCTTTGCCTTGCCCTCCTTCCCCAAGAACAAGCAAGATCTGTTCTCATAAAAACAGGCACCTAAACTCATGCTGTTTTTTTTAATGTTTGAAATTTTTTACTATAGCAGATATTCAACTTTTAATCTCATTGTGTCTGTAAAATAGTGCATTTTTACCACATCTTATCATATTTCTCTTCTGAGTTAAAAAAAATTGCCTAATGACTTATTTTATGCAGAGCATGTGGTTAAAATTAAAGCAATACTATTCATTCCACACACAAACTATTTTTTATCTTGGAAAAAACACTGATTATTCCCAGAGAACACTGCTGCACAGTAGTTATTACTTCACCATTTCACAGATGAAGAGTGAAAGGAGGAAATGAATAAAGACTAAAAGAAGAATATCTGTGTGGAGTTCTAGTCAGTATCAAAGTTAGACTTCTAAGGTCTGTAATTTTTCATCTCAACTTCAGAACTGTCCTCTCTGTATTTAAGGTTATAACCATAAATCATCCTCAATTAACTATGATTACATTTTACACTGTAAATTTAAACTCATACCAACAGACTCCCCTATCAAGAAAAAAAAAAGAAAGAGAAAGAAAAAAATAAAGAAACATAATACTGTTATTAACCACATTATACTGTTAGTTTCATCAGCTATTTTGCTGACTGGTTCCACAGGAAGGATTCAGATGTACATATATGTGAAACAATGGAACTCCTACTCTCTTCCCCACTTTAGTTTAATAATGTGGAAACTATCATGAAACCACACTTAAAAATCATCCACACACAAAAATGGCTGCTTCTGTCCCCACATCTCTATTACCAACTAACTGCAAATTGGTAAAGCCGCTATGGAAAATAACATGGAGGTTCCTCAAAAAAACTAAGAATGGATCTACCATGTGATCCAGCAGTCCCTCTACTGGGTATTTACCCCAAAGACTTGAAAACATATATCCAAAAGGGTATATGCACACTGATCTTCATAGCAGTGTTATTCACAGTGGCCAGGACATGGAAGCAACTAAAATGTCCTACTATAGATAATTGGTTAAAGAAGCTATGGTACATATATACAATGGAATATTACTAAGCTATAAAAGAGATGAAATCCTGCCATTTACAACAACATGAATGGACCTTGAGATAATCATGCTAAGCAAAATAAGCCAGACAGAAAAAATTGAAAATCACATGGCATCACTTGTATGTGGGACATAAATCTAAAAGTGACAAACAAACATGACAAACAAATAGAGACTTATGGACATGGACAGTAGACTAACGGTTACCAGAGGTTAAGGGGGAAGTAGGGAGATAGATGAGGTAAAAGGGGTCAAATATGTGGTGACAAAAAGAAATCTAACTATGACCAGTGAACATATAATGCAGTATATATATACGACTTACTGTTGAGTTGTACACTTAAAACATTGGATTTTGTTAACCAATGTCACCATAATAAAAATAAATAAATAAAAATAAAACTATACTGCTATTAACAAAGAAAAAAATCCCTATTACCTGTAGAGCCTGTCTTATCACTGCAAAGATAACTATATGTGATGGTGTGTGGATGGATGGGGGTTTATAACTAGGAAACATTTGATTCATAAGGAAGAAGAAAGTTATTTCTAACTTTGAATGGTGAAAACATAATGCAATATATGTATATGATGTATTGTTGAATTGTACATTTGACACATTTGATTTTATTAACTGATATCAGCCTAACTTTTTTAATGAAAAAAAAAATCTTTGAAGGTTTTCTCAGGAGGAAAATGTCAGTTATAAATATCCTGTTCATGTGGTTCTACCTACCCTCAACATAACTCTTTTCTTCCTAAATATACTTATCTCAAAAATCTCTTTATCATAATGCCTAAATAGATGCTGAAATAGAGTTGTATTTTAGCTAACAATAATTTTTTTAAAAAATTCGAATGTCTTTAAAAGTATTATAGATCTGTCCCTTTACCAATATCTCACCAAGCAATGTTAGATTTTAAATGGGGGGGGGGGGAGGGCTGCAGAATAACAATTATGAACAGCATAGCAGACCTATATAACATGACAAATGTAGACTACTGGTCCTTATACCTTAGTGTATGTAACATTAAATTCTAGAATTTGGAAGAAATATAAAGTTTTGCCTCCTCCCTCCCAGAGATTCTAAACCAGTAGGCTGAGATAGGTATAGGAATTTACATTCAAACAAGTTTTTCCAGGCAATTGTGATGCATGTTGCTCAATTCTAGGAAGGGTTGTCCCTTAGAGGTGTGTACAGCACAACCTGTGCAGCTACCTGGGGCCCTGTTCATCACCCATTATGAAAAGGGTTCAGGGTATTTGAATACATGGAACACTGGAGATCATGGAGAAAGACCTCAAATGAAACAATAAACGAATATTTGAAAGTAACTTAGTGCCAAAGACATACTTTGTCATTTCAAAATTTCATCAAAATTTGGCTTTGCACCCAGGAGAGCAGCAACCTCCCCCCATTTTCTCCCTCTTTTTTTCCCTCTTTCTGCTCTTCTTCTACTCTCAGAGCCTGGAATATATTTTATATAATTCAATATTACATAGACAAAAAATTGCTATGGGTTGCCTTGGGAATCCATCTGTCATTTTTAACATTACTTCAATGAGAAAACTTATAAAAGTACAAACAATCCAACACAACTCTTTCCTAAGAAAGGAACTTAAATGTATACTAACAAGAAAGCCAGACAGACAAGGTTCCAAGAGAAAAATAAAACAATTCTACATTGTCAAGAATCAGCATGCAAATGATTATATTGCCTATCAAAAAACAAAAATAAAAACAAAAACGCAGTGATCAAGAGGATTATAGTAGGGAATTACTGACACACTTGGGATTTCCCAAATCTTTATAGTTATTCCTTAGAATGTTTCAATTAAAGTGTTCTAAATTTTTTAAATGTAATATAAACTCATAACAAGTAAAAAGTATATTCTAAAACCAGTCATGAATTTATTTTGGTCATTCATCTGCATTTTTCCATAATGATAGTCAAACTGTTCTGCTTTTGTTATATAATATGAAACTGAGACTTGCAGCATTAGCATCACCTAGGAACTTGTCAGAAATAAAGAATTACAGGCTCCACACCAGACAAACTGAATTCAAATCTACATTTCAAAGAGATTTCTGGTGACTCTGTATGCACATCAACTTTTCAGAAGCACTGTTTTATTTTATAACCAGGTCTTACCTCTGAGGGAACTCAGAGCCCATCTGCTACTGATACTCTCTGATGATGATATTAAGTATCTGGAGTCTGGATCTGAAATTTCGTAGAGATTATGACTTTAGAATTGATTTTCAGAAATAAATTCATTTTTTAAGTGCATGTTTCTACAAATAAATGCATGTTTCTACAAAATATATATGTAAAACAAGGCTAAAGTCCTCAATTCAGTGACTGACCCATGGCTAGATAATGGCAGTTCCTTTTAATAGAGAGTAGGAACAAATATCACACTAGTTAGGATTTTTTAAATATGTGCTCAAAAATCACATAATACTGTAAAATAAATGCTTGTTTCACCCTTATCTCATTTAATACTAATTGGACTATCTGATGTTTGACCACTATGAATGAAAATGCAGAAGAGAAAATTGTTATGTTAACCATCCACAAAGCCCTCTAAATTTCTTTGGTTATGAATCCAGAAGCAAATCTTAATTCTTTACTTCATGACTCCCTACCTCAATCATCCCATATATTCAATAAAAGACATCAACAAAATTGTGAAAACACACATAATAAAATGAGGAGGGGGAGAAGAAATGGGTTAGAGGATTCATTTATATTTAATATTTATTTTTATTTCTCTTTTTAATTTAAACTACTTATTTTGCTTAGTTGTTGGCTTCTTGGAAGGTAGGTTCCAGCCCTTGAAACTTGGTTTGATTTCTGGCAACTTAAGTTATCTAGTATAAGTTATCTAGTATACAATGGGTCAAGGACAGATCTTCTGTCTTTTCAGAAAATTTCTCTCACTTTATTTTTTAATTGTAACTGTAGCCCATATCCAAGCTAATCATGAAAATATATGCAGAATTCTTTTAAAAGCAACATGCAAAAGAGTAAGTAGATGAACACAAAGCTATCAGCATAATCAAACAATTTAAAGTACATTCCTTTAATGAATTCATGATGTATGTGATGAAAAATCTTATTTTTATTCATTATAATAAAAAACTATATAATTTTGATGACCCAGTTTTTGCTCATTTAAATTATTTTCTTTAATTTACTTTGATTTACTGATTTCTTATTGCTAACTTTGCATTATTCCAATTTATGACAATCTGAATTCTTTTTGTCATTTTTGTACAATTTCATTTACTTTAACAGTTTTTTTCTAACATTCTGATATTTGCTAATTGACTACAATATTATAGGTAATCAGCTTCTCATGGGCAGGACTCTTACCTACCATTAGTACAAAAATGTCATACTTTCAGCAGAAAAAGTTCACTGATAGTATTATTCTTTGACAACTACATTCCCTCAATTTTACGAATAGAATAAAGGGAGATAGATATTTGTGATTTGGCTTATATAATTCAAAATCTCCATTTTTGTTATATAATTAAATATATTTAGTTTGGCTAATAGATGGAGGATACATTTAGCTAGACATAACATTTAAACAGAAGAAAATACAGCTTGATTTTATAGGTTTATCCTTTTGTTAGGAGTTGAGAGCTTAGTTGCCTCTTTAATAAACAGACCGATACATACAACCACGTGCAGTGTGTGTTGAGTTCCTCAGTGTCTATCGAGTAGCTTAATGCTATCAAAGTACTCTAGTGATAATGAAACTCAAGGCTCAAAGGACAGTGAGAATATTATTCCATATAATGTATTATGCATCAATAGTTTCAGGCAAGCAAATTCTACCAGCCTCTCAGGCCACTACAACAGAGTCAGTGAAAAGATTATTAACTGATGCAAGAAATGGTAAAGTAGAAAGAAGAAAGAGAAACCAAAGGAAGTAAAAATATACAGCTTCTTTTTTCCTTTTTTTAAATCTCTGGCCGTCTTTTTATATCCACTTTGAGTTCCACAGATCTACCTTTTGGGTTCTCTGGTCCTACTCTCCATTCTCCAAACTATCTGCCTCTCCCTTTGTCTACACCTCTCTCTCTCATATATTTTCTTTTCTTTCTTTATTAGACATCAAAGCTCAATTCAAGGTCAATGTCAAATATATACTTGTTATTATTCAGCCCCAGATATTTACTTATCAAATAGAAGCTTTTAATTCAAATCAATGTTATGACCATGCTCTAATTCCAGCCCTAATATATGTATCTCATAGCCTTTGACATTAATTCCACCTGAGCAATATCTTTTTTCTACACAGAAAAACTCTGTCACAGCAGCAAACTTTAAAGATTTGCTGAAGTCCCTTTGCTTGTACTAGTATATAGCTGTCATTTTAAGAAAGATAAATTGGATCCATTATCAGGAAACAGTTGCTATTGCCAATTTTTAACAGCAAAACTGCATTCTGATCTTCAAAATTCTCTTTATTGATCATATCAGATTGTATCAGACATATTTTAGTTTAAGACCCTTTCTCATCATTGCATAAGAAAAGAAACAGACAGTGTTTTTAACTTCGTTGTTTCCCAATGCATAGATGAACAGCTTTAAAAAATTTTTCCCTGTTGAGTTCAAACATACTACATAACACCTGGATTTTTAAATACAAAGAACTTGCCCCTAAATATTAGAAATGTGCCTAATTAATTACTCTATCCCAATAGTTTTGTAAAGACACATTAGTAATATTCTGGTTCTGCTACCCACTTCCATCCAAGTCATGTATTCTGAAGGTCTCTTAACTATTTGCATCCTGCCTCTTTAACTTTCGGTCTGCTCAGAAGTTTCAATACAGGGACATGTCCCAACAGGTATATGCATGTCTGCTCATCTTTAAACTGTTGCTGTTTACATAAACACATTAAAAAAAAAGATTTCAGAAGAATATTTGAAAATTTGGGGACCATCAAACTTAAAATAAAATGTGCAATAGAAATGCTATGGATATTTTATAAAATAAATTTGGTGGATATTGTGTGGGGGTGGTTCTTGTTCTGTTGTATTTTATTTTTTTAAAGCCTTAATATTTTAAGTAAAGTGACCCTAATGAAACAATACATCATGCTGTATATACATTCATACATATGAATATATGTATGTACATATGTATACATATACATACATGTGTAAAATTATTTTATATATATTATTTAAATATGAGTGGAAAATGAATTGAGAAGAAAGGCTTTTTGGTCCTTCAGCTCCAATTAGAACCTCAACTCACCTTGCTTCACCCTGTTTCCTGATAGCAGCTTTTACCCACTCCCCTTTGGCCCCAAGAGACCAGAAATGAATATTGCAACCCAATAATATGCCTCAAATTGTCCCTGTCACACAAGTACTGTTACCAAGGTTATAGAAAAAAGTCATCAAAAAATATAACTAGCTCCCCTTGCCACTGCCATACGATGGCATTTGCAGCAGTCTTTTAATGATAAATAAAAAGTATTCAACATTTACCTATATTTTTGAGAGCACAATTCAATACTCTATTGTTCAAGCTTTAATGGACTTTTGGAAGCTAGACCTGAAATTATACACTGAGCCAAAATTATGTTTGAAATAGGTTCCTTTATAGTTTAGAACAAATGCTTTCCAGATGAGAGTCAAAACTAAAAAATAGAGCCTAGAATTCAGAACTGTCCAGTTGGATTATGGAATTTGTAGGCTAAGACAAAATAAAGGCTCAAAATCTACTAAAAGCATATATTTTTGGTCTCTTTGCTCCTTGGAGAATGTTCATCAGGGATGCTATGTAATTTCTGTCAATTCCTAAAATAACCATACAGTCTACTTTTGGAAACCTAAATAAATAAGAAGAAACATAGCTTCTTTCATGTAACATAGCATAAAATTCAAAATGAAAGCTTGGAAGGTTGCTTTTACTTCCTTGCTTTGAGGTCAAATTCATAAAATCCTCTCTAAATCCAAGGTTCATGAGTTCAGTACCATGTTTTCTTCCATAAGATTTATTGTTTCAGGTCTTATATTCAGGTCTCTGGTCCAATTTGAGTTATTTTGGTATTTGGTGACAGATAGGTTAGTTTTATTCTTTTGCACGTGGCTTTCCAATTCTCTCAGCATCATTTATTAAATAGGCTTTCTTTTCTCCATTGTATGTTTTTGGCTTCTTTGTCAAAAATTATTTGCCCACATATATGGGGGTTTACTTCTGGACTTCCAATTCTGTTCCATTGGTCTGTGTGTCTGTTTTTCTGCCAATACCATGCTGTTTTGATTATTATTGCTTTATAGTATAAATTGAAGTCAGGCAGAGTGATACCTCTGGCTTCATTCTCTTTTCTCAGGATTGCTTTAGCTATTTGGGGTCTTTTGTGCTTCCATACAAGTCTGATAATTTTTTATTCCATTTCTTTATTAAAAATGCTATTAGGTTTTGATGGAGATTACATTAAATCTGTATATCGTTTTTGATAAGGTCATTTTAATTATGCTGATTCTTCCATCCAAAACATGAAATATCCTTCCATTTCTTTTTGTCTTCTTCAATTTCTTTTAATAAAGTCTTATGATTTTCAATATATAGGTTCTTTGCATACTTCCTTGGGTTTATTCATAGGTATTTTATTCTTTTTGTTGCAATTGCAAAAAGAATTGGTTTGTTTTTTTTCATTTTTCTTAAAATTTGTTGTTAATGTATAAATCCAATAACTGAACAGTTCAGATCAAATCTAGGCAAATAGGCTGTATTGCTTCTGTGCTCTTATTCCTTTACAATTTGGGGAGGCTTTTTTGTAAAATAAATTTGGTGGATAGTGTAATGTTTTGGGGTTTGTTTGTTTTTTCTGTTTTACCAGATATATTTAGTCTTTTGCTTTGGGAAAAGAAACTATGAAAACAATACATGTGCTTCATTTGTCCACAGAATATTATTCTTTTTAGAAACCAGAAAATACAGAATCATAAAATAATTTCAGATTCACATTTTTGTGATAAATCTATCCCTATTTCAGCACAGTGAATGTATACAGCAGCTTGCTGATATAGATATAATGTAACATAAAAGAAAAAGACCAGACTTTTGATTTGAGAGAACTGGGTTGAATTCCAACTTCAATGCCCACTACAAGTAAAGAGCTCTCTGAGCTTCAATTTTTCCTCTGCAAAATGAGAATAATACCTAATTTTCAAGAATGATGGGAGGGTCAAAAACAATATATATAAAGTCAGTAACACAATCTTTAAGTTGTGATAAGTAGTTAATATGAGACCTATTACACAGCTTGTATTGCAGGAACAAATGGAATTTACATTCCTGTATTCAGATTCATTTAGCAATACCTCCCTGGATCTATAAATAGTTAAGAGCTTCAAAGATATAGATTACGATTGCTAGTTATCTCTATTCTTTCTCTAAGAAGAAGCCTATTTTCACTATTTTTAGGTCTGCATTGGAACTTTGTACTCAAAGTGATGAAATAAATAAAAACTTATTAACTACTGTTACATGAACCAGCAAAGCTACATAAGCCCTTTTCCACTTTCCCCAATACATGTTTTAATATGAGGTGTTCCTTTGACAATCTTTATTATAATTTATATTTAAAGAACGACCAATAAACTATAGATAATATGTACATGTGGTAAAAAGTATATTTGAATAAAACTACTCTAAACACATTAGGGAATAAATCTGGCAAATCCGTATCCCCTTCTTCATTATTTCTCCTATCTTCTTCCTTACACATCTCTCCAATTATTGGAAAATTCAACTCTACTCATTCTTTAAATCCCAATTCAAAGGTCACCTCCTCCTTGAAGCCTAGACAGGCAAATTCTGTCTCTTTGTAACTATCATTGTAAACAGTCAGACTTTTGTATGGCAATTATTATTAACAAATGAGTACAAAGCTGTACCCCTGCAATTACACATCCCAGAAACCTGAGAATAGCTTTCACCTTTATCTTTAGCCACATTCGTCCCAACAGTCACCTTGGGCTGCCACACCGTTCCTTCCTTCTGTCACTTCCTTAATTCCTGACCTTTCATGACTTGACACTCCTCACCTGGCCATAAAAAAAGCCCCTAAATTGGTCTTTCTGCCTCCAGCCTCGCACCTTCACTATTTCCCTGCACACTGTTAACAGAGTGTACTTTAAAAGCAGAAATCTCATCATAGCACCAGCTTTATAAATCTTTTCTCCTTTGTCTATTTAATAAAATCCAAGTCTTAGGCATGATTGCATGCTCTTTCCTGAGAAGGTAGGTTTGGGCAAGAGCCAAGGATTTGGGGTTTAGAATTGCACCCTCCTGGGCTTGCAGCCCGGCTTCAGTATTGACTGACTAGCTGTGTAATTTAGGCACTTACCCAACTTCTTTACTTCAACTTCTCTTTTTAAAATGAGAATTGTCGGGAGCATTAAATGCAATAGCAAATTTACAGTGACTAGCAGAGGGCCTCTGACACACAAATCACTAGGCAAATGGTTTTTGTTGTTCATAACATGATCCCTTACTCACAGCTCTGCCCTCATCTTCTACCTCTCCCCCATTCAGCTCTATAGGCTGGAGGTTCTTTAATGGGTTACATTCCCTCAGATCTCTTTGCCTTAGAATATACAGTTACCTCTACCTGGAGAACTTATATCTCTGCTCACTTCATCAATAATAGTAATGATATGTAGAAAGTACAACTTAGTGCTCACAATCTTAGGCATGCAAGAAATAAAATTTATTTTATAACTACTAAAATTAATTTCATATTTTGAGCTCCACTTTTCTGGCAAGTGAAATGTACTATCGGTCAATTCATGAATCCACTTTCTTTTTACCATTTCTTTGGGGCTGTATCTAAATTCTGAGTTACTCACAGAGCATGAAGGGACTGGGAAGGGGCAGTTGTTCAGTGACGGTTACTACACTTGCATCTCTGATGATCGTGCTGACTTCACCTAGCCTTTAGTCATTGACCAGGAGAACCTGGAAACTCTTCTTGCTTTTTCTATGCTCTTCTTGACCACTTGAGTATTCATTCTGCTACTCCTGCCTCATTCTAAAACTATGAGACAGTCTGACATTTCTGACTTGATTCAACAGAGAGTGATTTCTTCTCTGGGGTCCTATCATATTCCTGAACATAATTCTCTCTGTTTATAGGTGTCTCAGGTCCTCTGCAGAGGTTCTGTCCACCCTCTCCTACCAAGGCTTACCCCTTTTGGTGGTGAAAATTGGGGAGGAAAGGTGCAATGTCCCTTCTGAAGAACCCTCCAGGTGAGACTCCAAATATCCTCCTTTTTAACTTTATCTAGTATGACTTATGAGTCTTTCCTAAACCTTAGATCCTTTGGAGTCTACTCATTTTAGAAGTTTTTCTCTGCTTATGGCTGTAACCTTTCAATGAGACAGTGAAATCAGCAGCCTACCTGTTCTAATTGGAAATAGTAAAGTGATAATAGGCATATTGGAAAAAAAAATATTGCTTACACTTCAAAATATTATCTCAATGCAATATTAAAAACAGCTATCATTTATTAGGTAAGTTAGCCAGACATGGCCTCACACAAATTATGGTCGGCATCAGTCAGGTTCCCAGCAGGCAACAGAAGGTGCCCTCAAATTAGGATGTCTTGAGTAGGGTTTATAAAGAGACTCTTTGCAAAGATGAGGGCAGGATATAGATACACCAAAAGAGATAACAAAATTCCTGGGGGCTAGCAATAGGCTGGGGAGGATTACCATCTCTAGATTCAAAGACACAAATATAGTGAGAGGTAACTAGAAGGCAGAAGGAAAAAAATCATGGAGACCTGCCACCTTGAGGAATGTAGTGACCTTTTATTAAGAGACCTGCAGCCAACATTTATTTTCTCTCAGTACTAGAGGCTAGATGTCTGAGATCAGGGTGCCAGTATGGTCAGGTTCTGGTGAAGGCTCTCTTCCAGGCTTACAGTTGGCCCTCCTCTTCACTATGTCCTCACATGACCTTTTCTCCATGAGTATATATAGAGGGAGATCTATCTTTCTCTTCTTATAATTCCACTGATCCCATCATGAGGGCTCCACCCTCATGATATAATCTAACTCTAATTACCTCCTAAAGGCCTTACCTCAAAAGATCATCATATTAGAAGTTAAGTCTTCAACATATGAATTTGAGGGGGACACAAATATTCAGTCCAGAACAAACTCAGTGTTTTCTTAGGAAAGCTTACCTCTCTAGCAGAATTGGCTTTTCCTATATTTGACTCCATGCTACAATGCTTTATTCATAGCTCTGTTAAAGACACAAATATTTAATTGTATTTTAGTGCATATGTCTTTATTTTTCACTTTCTTGAATGCCTTAAGGAGAAAGAAAACTTTTGCTTGTTTTTTTCTGATACCAATGACAGTGCCTATAATAGAAAATATAGTATGCTGGCTGAATGAACAGATAAATGAATGTCTTTTCCATTACTCAGGATAAAATTTTTTTTAAAAAAATGGTCATTTTACAGATAAATAAACTAATTCATGATATCTTCCTTCTTTTCCTGATAAAATATATGTTGTTTAATCATGGCATTCCATAGGTAATACTTCCACATTTGTCAAATACAAACTGATCTCCTCTGATATTGTGAATTTTAGGCATAGAAAGAGAAAAGGGAAAGAGGAGTTAGTGGCAAGGTGATAAAATATATATCTATTTATTTGGAGGCAGGCATATCTCTGAAGTTCTCGAGCTTGTCAAGTAGAGCTTACTCTCATTGAATACAAAAGTTAACATGAATTCAGCAAGAAGCCCTTACACATGATCCCATCTAGAATTATAGTAGATCTTAATGTATTTTTTTACAAGAATCATTTTCTGGTTTTAAACAAAGCAAATATATATCAATAAATTGGGTTAACTATCAATTACTTATGACAGGAGAGGTGCAAACACAGCTGTATTGTCAGTGTACTGCACAAAGACAAGCAGGGGAAGGAAGTAACTTTCCTTGCTAAATTTGGGCCTTGATATGAGGCTGCAGGGACCTAAAGAAGAGATATTTTTTCCTTCACCTAAAGATGTAATCTATAGACCCACCAGGGATTGACTCAGAGAAGGCATCTTTTTCAACTTACTGAGAGGTCTCTATATACCAGCAGCAGCCCTGACCTCAAACTCTCTTCAAATTCAATACAGTTGACCTTTGAACAACACTGCAGTTGGAGGTGCCAACTTTCTGCAGTTGAAAATCTGCATACAATCAGTTATCCCTCAGTTTCCAGGTGGGGGCAGGAGTTAGTTCTTCAGTATTTGTAAGGGATTGCTATTCTAATAAATACCAAAATCTGTGGATGCTCAACTTCCTTATAACAAATGGCAAAAATCAATGCTTTAAGTCTGCTCTCCACATCTGTAGATGCCCAGCAGTGGATGGAAACACTGTTTTCGATCTGTGGATATTTGAATGCATGGATGTGAAACCTGTACATTCAGAGGACTAGAGGGAACCACTGTACATTTATTGAAAAAAAAAATTGTGTATAAGTAGACCCATGCAGTTAAAACCCATGCTCTTCAAGGGTCAGTTGTATATCCAAATAAGCTCACCATCCTGTGCCTCTCTTTTTTAACAATGTAATCATTATCCTCAACTTGTTTGTTCAAGATAAAGATATTATTTTTGACTCTATGGAATTAAACGAAAATATACTGTATACTATTATGTGCCAGAAATTATAGTAGCTGTTTTGGAACAGTGAAAAGAGTATACAATCAGACTCTCAAAAGGCAAAGCATTTAATTTAAGAAATAAAATATAAAGCCACAGAATGACAAATAACTGAAAAAAACATTTAACTGAAATTGTCAAATGCTAATCACAGAAATAGTATTGACATTCCTTGTGTGTCCCTTGCTCTAGTCCCTCTCCTTTTTTCTGCCTTCCTCACACGTTTTTATCTCCAAAAGGTGGACCAAGAGGGATTTTGTAAACTCCAGATCCTTCAGCTTCCTTCCTCTCTTGCCTCCCACTACAATAATTGATATTTTCTAAATCTTGTTCAAAAGGTGAATGCGGGCATTAATGAAAAACTTTATTGTTTTAAATTAAAAACATACAATCTAAGTGTATGATATGCAAATGCATTTTTAGGACAAATCTCTCCAAATATTTTATTCCCAAACTTCCAAAAATAATTTTTAAAAGGTATATAACCTTCTCACGTCTTTAAGTTGATATTTAAAACTTTTTAACATCTCAAAATAGTTGCAAAGGATGTAAATTTTGGCATATTTTAAATGTTGACTTGTTTAAAGAAAACTGTTATTTATCTCATTTAAATATATCCAATGGAAAATAACCATGGTAATTTGATACTCTCCAACAATCATTTAAAAAAATACATGACCAAACTATTTTGCAGATCATTCTTCTTTTTGAATTTTTATTTCCATTCCATTTCACTGTAGAATTTCTTCTTCATGTAACATTTTTAATTAGGAAGTCTTCTAATGATAATTCATCCATATATTTCTATTTTCTAGGACCATAAAACCTTAAATATTTTAATTAAGTTAATATTTTGATATTAATAGTGTAGTATATAATTTGATAGCATGTAATTAGCCATTATGTAACATATGCAACATAAGCATCATGCATTATGTAAATATAACAAATTTATCTGATATTTTAATAATTAGTAAATGTACAATGAAAAATTTTGTCAGAAATATATATCTCAGTAAGAGAGGTAAAACTTTTCAAATTAGTTTATGTATCTGTGAATACATATTGGTTATTTTTAGAATAAAATGTAATTCTGTATCAATTTTATGCTTTTTACTTATATGTGGAAATAAGCATTCAGCAACCTTGTTCAAATAAATTAGTAGGAAATAAAAGTCTTTATTTCTGTAGTAATATCTCTCAATTATTTAATGATTTTTCTAAGTTTTATATAAAAATATCACACCTTATCAAAATTGAAATTAATAACCAATCGAGTGTCAACCTGGTTAAATTCTTCCTTACATTTTGTTGAAAGAAATGTATTGTAAACCGCTGTTTCATAAAGAATTTATTAGCAGTTCCTTCATTAGAGGCTATCACTTTCTTAGCATAAACAACAGTATTTTTAATTGTCTCCCTGTTTGACATTCAGGAAGTTTATCTACCCCAGAGTCTTACACCAGAATGAGACTCTTGATTCATGAGAGGAAACTTTCCCTTTTTAAAGTAGGAGACAATTCCTGGTGAAAGAAGAGGTAGGAGTTGAGAAACAGTGTGAAATCTCAACCACAGATCAGTTTTAGGAAAAAGTAAAAAAAAAAAAAAAATAAAAATAAAAGTTGAGTAATTGAAAATCAGTTCCCTTAGAAAAATGCCCTTGGAACCCCAAGGATACTCACACCCCATTTTGAAGATTGCTGCCCCAAACATGTTTCCAATTGGATTAGACAGCCTAAATCCTTCTTCTAAAAATAACATTTGACCAGGTTACTTTAGCTAGAGCTCAGTAACTCTCAATACCTCTCCATGTGTAAGGTATAAACACACAGACCCATGAATCATTCTGTGTGACACATAGCCCTTCTGAACCTGTCCTCCCACCATGACCTCTTTCCTGGAGATATAATGACATTTTCTCATTTTATATACATATTTTATTCACTTCCAGTGAGTGCTTTTGATAATATGGCTTCTTTAATTTGGAATGACTCATTCTCTATTATCCCCCTATCCAAATGTAGTTATCTTCTTTGATCTCTTCACTCAGAAAAATTTTCCTTTCCACTGCAAACCCAACTGATCTGTGAATTCTCATAAACTTGTATACAAAACATGGCTATAAATACTAGGACTACATTCTTGAGGGAAGCAGAATTAATGAATATCAGTTCCATTGTCTAGACATTAATATTTTATTGTTTATTACTCTTTCATGTTTATCAATTTTGTATTTCCAATCAGTCGGTGATTGGACAATGTTATAAAGCAGTGTTATATTTCTGTCTTCTCATGTTTTTTCAAAAGTCCTTTGAGTATCAAATAGCAAATTAAACCTTCTAAAAAAATTGTGGCAAGTAAACTAAGTATTAATTCACTACCAGTTTTAGTATGAGGGCAAAACTTCTTCAAGAATGTAAGTTAGCACATATTCGTTGATCCCCCACTGGACAGTAGAAGCACCTACATACTAGTACCTGATATTGCATAATTCTACTAGAAAAAAAAACTACTAAGTAAATATATTCACAGGTTGTGAAATGAATTTTTCTTCTACAAAATAAGGTTTTACTTATTATAATAACACCTTGGGCCACTGGTCTTGGTGAAGAAAAACATGCTTTACTCTTTCCTAAATGCTGTTGCCAGACTTGCAAATGAGAACAGAGATTAAATTTAAACCATTGAATCCTAATTAAAACCTCAATACCAACATTAACCGTGGGTTTATTTTCTTTGCCACAATCAACTAATACCCTCATCTAAGGTGAATAGACTATCTAAGAAAAGGCCATGTGGAGTTTCTTTGTAAAGCAAAAGTAAATTTTGGCACTAATCTTTAATTAATGATGGTACTTCCCCACCCAAGAAGCCTGATATCATTTATTACTAGTTTGAATTCTAATTACAGTTATTATATGTACTACTAATTTGATGATGATTTGTTCTACATTATTTTGAGATTTAAGCATTCCATTTGTATATTTTTCTCTCCAACAAAATTATACAGATTACATAAATTTTTCTTTACCCAAGTTTAGCACAGTGGTGGCCACATACTGTGATAAATCGTATTTCCTAAGGAATCACAAGCAAGATACAGCAAAGTACTGAGGATTATAACTATATACCTTTATTGCTTTAATTTACAAAGGTAAACCACAATATTTTTTAAGGACGGTTATATGAAATTATTTGAGTATTTTGGGGATAGATGTGTTAATTTCTAAAAAAAAAAAAGTCTTGGAGAAACATTGTGTTTATAGAAAAATATAGACCCTAACTACAGTTTTGTTGCTGAGATTAGATGCTGATGTACCTATAGACCTCATATAATGTGCAAGAGAAAAGCAAAGAGCTAAAACAGATTGAAACTCTGGAGTATGAGCTTAGATTTAGACTTTATAAGTCACAGTTTAGGTGAAAATTAACCAAGAGAGATAGGTTAATTTGTTTCCTGATGTCCAAAAAATCAAATAAAAAATATATTGATAGTTGACCAGTGACAACTGATCAATGTCATCAGAGTGGATCTAAGCAAAAAGAATTTGTGACAAATAAAAAGTCACTCATTTGATGGCCAAATGACTCAGTTTCTGGAGAGGGGCTCCAATTCTGCCAGTAGAAATTATCTGGTCAAAATATGCAGCCTTCAGAGATTGTTCGAAGCAATGGAGTTATGAGGATGAACATGAAGTTATGAGAATGAACACCAAGCAATTCTCCTTCTAACTTATCCTCATCAGTATAAAAACAAATAGAAGCCAGAGAAATAAATCAACATTGTACATATTATGCTGCATAAGGAGAAAAAGAATCTATTGTAAATATAAAAAGTGTATTATAATTCTCATTTTAATTGATTTTTCACAAGATGTTACTCCATTGACCTTCTCGAAACTCCCTTCTCTTTGTTTCTGTAACATCATTTCCTCCCAAGGGTTATTCCTTATCATTCTTTTTGGAGGCTGCTATTTTTCTTCCTTGTATATTAATGTTGGGTTTCCCCTAACTTCTGTTTTGGGTTCTCTTCTTTCTTACCCCATATAATCTCTCAAAGTAAATTTACCCAATACCTCAACTATGAACTGTCCATCCTTAACTCTGTGAAATCTACATCTTCTATCTCAGGTCCATACAGCCCACTACTAACTAAACATATTCAATGAATGATCCTAGACCTATACATTACACCATACAGAAAGTTGAATCATCCTTCGCTGACTTTCTCCTTCCTCATCTGAAGGAATCGAGCAACATCCACTCAGTTGTCCAAGATAGAACTCTAGGAGTCATCATCCACACATCTATAGCAGATAGCATGTGCCCTGCACAAATCCCCTTTACCAATAGTGTGTACATCCCCAAGCTGCTGGGCCACTAGCCACTATTATTCACAGCTGCCACCTTTTTCTGGGAAATTGTCCTCAGTCAAGGAGATCATCTCATCTTGAACTTTCCAGAGTGGCTCACAACCAAATATTGACTGCTATAGGGAAAAAAGTCACCTCCCTTGTGTCAATGCTGTAGTGTAGTTCATGCACAAGAGTCTAAGCCTCAACTTCACATGAGACCATATCTTTGTTGGGTTCTTGCTCATCTCACCTGCCTGAAGAGCATATGTCTTAATGAAGCATGAGCATCTGACTTGCTGTTCCAGTCTCTCCTTCCAGGAAACCCAGCCTTGAATACTCCTTATACCCAATATGTCAGAGTCTTATCCATTCTACCTCCTTCAGAGTTCCCAAACCTTTACACATTCCATCAACACTGCCACTGCCTTAGTTTGGGTTTTTCTTTCTTTATATTTCACTTGTCTATTTCAGTAGATTACTAATTTCTCTTTTCTCTACCCTACTCTTTCCGACACAGTCTCTTTATTGACACTAAAATAGTCTTTCCAAAATACAGATTTAATCTTGTCACTTCCCAGCATAAGTATCTATTGACTATGGGATAAACTTAAGTTTTTTTCCATCATGGCATTTATGTCTCCAATGTACACCCTACCTGACATTCTGTTCCTATTACCACCACTAGAACCCAAATAGAGTCTACACATTTATTTCAATTCCCACCTCCATGCCTTTTTCATTGCATATTACCTTTTCAAAAAATAAATAACTTCCATTCAACCTTCAAAAGTGGGTACCAGGACCTCCAGGAAGACCCACTTGCTGTTCACCCCACCTGCTTTGAGTTGCTCTTAGCTCAGGTAGTTCCTGTGTTCTCTGCCATGCACATATCTCTACAAACACTTCTTATAATCCTCTGATTACTTATCTGTTTTCTTTACTACTCTGTAAACTTTTTGACTACAAAAACCTTTCATCCTCTGCACCTAGCCTAAGGACATATATTTAGTAGATGCTCAAAAGATAAATTTAAAAGATAGTGGTCTTAGAAAGCAAAACAACAGCAGAAGTTTTTAACCACCTAGTAGGGCAAAGAATCTGGGCCTTTTTACTGCTGCAGTCTGTACAAAAGTGAATCACAGCACACTCAGGGAAGACAGAAGGGGGTTTACCAAAATTACAGTTTGGTCAAGTTGAGTAGAACAATAAAAAAACAGGGAACTATACATGTTTTACTAGTTCCTAATGAGTCAGAATTGGGAGCTGTAATGAAAACACATGTAAGACATCCAGAGCCAGTTTCATAAGTGCAATTGCTCAGGGCTTCACATTTAAAAGAGTCCATGCTTGGTTTAATGCTCTGCTGTCACCATCTTGAAATTTTCAATAATTCTTGTAAAAGGGGCCCCATATTTTCCTTTTTCACTGGCTTCACAAATTATGTGGCCAGTCTTGTGTACATAATATCCAGAATTAGTTATAAGTTAACCCATTAGTGAGCCTGTACCAAAAAATTACTGATTACACAATTTATTTACTTCCAAATAATATCTTACTTTCTAAAATTAGTTGTTCCTCTTCCACTCTCTATTCTCTCTACTTATCTTAGCCAAGGTTTCCTGATATCACAGTCTGAGACAAAGGCTTAAGTGTATGTGCTTCATGTGAAGATCTGAGGAAGGACAATAGGCCCATACAAGAATGTATTTTCAGGTTCCCTACACCCCAGGAGCAAAATGCTTATCCTATGGGCCCCCTAAAGAGCCTTATGAACTGCCTCCCTGAGAGAAAAGCATACTATTTATGCATTGGCTCTCATACCCCATTTGTTAAAAATAGTTTTACAGGATTTATTGCCCTTCCTTTCATTGAACATGCCCTGGGAGGTTCCTTGGAGTAGCAGAGAAATCAGATCAGATCTGTGGTGTGATCCCCAGGGAGGCACTGCCAGATTGTACCTGCACAAAGCTGGTCAAAGCCTCCACAGAGGTGGTTGATGCAGCAGTGTCCAAAGTAAGAAGCAGGGCCAAGAAGATATGACATGGTACTGAAAAAATGTCCAAATATCCCACAGTTCAGCTTTGACTCAACCACTTAAAATGCAGACTCCTAAAAAGCAAAAGATGAGGCTTCTTTAACTTATATCTCTAACATAGTACCTGGTCTTAGACATAAAAAATAGGTCGTCAAAATGAAATTCACCCTATTGCAGATTTGTCTGACACCATGAATACTTAGACAAAAATAGAAAATGACAAGAGCTACAATGTTCTGTGTAGTGTCAGTTCTCTTATATTAACCATACTCAGGAAATCTGGTCATGCCCCTCATATATGCAGCATTCATCAACATGTTGATAACCTCCAGCCCCTGCCAGGAGAATCAATTCTTTGGCATCAGTTGTTGAATGTCTGTAAGAGACTGATGAAGATGATTCACTTTCATCTCAAAAGAGATGAATTACAAAACAGATGATCTATTGCCAATATCACCTGTCTAGCTAAAGAAGAAAGAATTAGAGAGCTACATTAAGAGAAAACTGTAGTTTTACAGATGGCAGGACAAGGATGTGTATGAGTTTTATTCAAAGATCTAAGTGGTATCTTGGAGGGACTTAGACATCCCTATAGGGAAGATAGATTGAGGTTGGATATTATAAGCATCAAACAAGAGGAGAGATATGAGCTACATTTTGAAAATTTTCAATTGAAGATACTTATTAAAGAAATCTTGGGGAAAACCCAAAAGCAAAAGAAGCCCAGAAGCAAGAATATGCCCTTCCTTTGTCCCCCTAACCACCATGTAAGCAAACATTATACATTATATGTTATACATTTCCAAGTTCAAAGTAATATACATTATACATTTCCAAGTTCAAAGTAGTAGTAAGCTGGGGCAAGAGAGAAAATAAAATTAGGTAAGAAAAAATGCTGTGTTTTTTTTTTTAATTCTAAAGTGATGAAAATCTTTGTGACTTCCTGACGTTTCCTCCATGGGGTAGAATATATCTAGTCTACAAATGGGGCTAGAATGGGCCATGGGAAACATGTCTTCTGCTATCACTATATCAAGTCTTACAAAGCCAATTTACTTTTTAGAACTCTTCAATACTTGTTTGATGACTGCATGCCTGAATAAATTTATTAAGTCCCAGTAAACACTTCTGGTATTCTCAATATGGAAATCATTGAAGTCAGATTCTATGAAACCCACACAGAAATTTCTACAAAATTGGAAACTTAAATGGAATGGTTTTAAATCTGGCAGCCAAGAGGACATCATGCCTTCATAGAGCCAGAATTAAGTGTACTTTATTAATTAAGAGTGGGTATATTACAAACTGTGAGATATAGGAAACACAGGTAAATTATGCAATTATTCTGCTTTTTTCTGCAAAGTTCTTTTATGTAAAATGATCTCATTAAGAACTGGTATAGGGACAGGTGAAATGAACAGAGAAAGCTTTATAAAATCTAATATTTTTTTTTTTAGTGAGAAAAAATTTTATAAATTGAGTAAAGTTAGATTAATCATAAAACAAAGTTGGAAGTATTGAGAATTGAAATTAAAAATAAAGAAGGAAGAGAAAATAAATTTGAAGTGAAAAGTGGTATGCAAATTATTCTACTATATTTTATCCCATAACTTTGTTCTTGTCTTGACTGAAACTTACCTCTTCTTCTTGCCATATTCCCTGTACTCCATTTCATTTTTTTAACTCCAAAAGAGGCAGTCACCCTTTCACTCGATGTATCAGTTTATTCTCTGTGTTAATGGACAAATTAGTATACATTTAAACATTTGTGGTAAAATTTATCATGTAACAAGAATAAAATTATTCCTATATAAGTATTCCTTTATTTTTTTTCTCCCTGTCCTTTCTGTTTCTTTTCTAAAGAAGAAGAATACCTCCTGACTAGTTCTTAGATCATCTTTTGTAGGGCAGAATTAAGTAAAAGGTTGAATTTCTTGAGGAAGCCTGTCAGAACTAATTCTATTTCTCAGGGATTCTTGCTCAGTTAGGAATATCAAATGATGAAGTATAAAGAGAAGGAGACAGTAGACAGAATTATCTGGTGAAAAGACAATGTAAATAGAAGGTATCGGTATGGTAGTGTGGGCAAAAGAGAGGGAGGGACCTTGGGAAATTGCTAAGAGAGTAACACTGAGTTTCAGAGAAGAGAGAGTTGTGGGGTTTTGGTGAAAATCTGAGAATAAGGAATAAAGAGAAAGACCTTAGAGCAACTATGTGAGTCTCAGAAGGCTGAAGAACAGAATGAGGAAAAGGGCTCTTTCTTAAGATTTCTTAATGTTTCTGTGGATAACAAAGTTACTTCTTTAAATATTCTTTGAGAGGTAAAAGTTGTGGCATACACAAGTCATTTCTATGTAAATGCCATTACTATTCTTTTTTTTCTCTGATTCTAGAAAATAAAGTTCAGATAGCAGATGGAGGAAGATCATGATCTGAGAGAGTAGCTACACTGATCTCAAGTCACACAGTATGACCTGATAATCAGCCCTTGCACTAGCATTGCCCTTGGCTTCTGATTGCTTTAAACTTGAACATGTATTCTGGCTCTGACAAGTGGATGTAATGGGAAGTTTTGCCAAGAGAAAAGTGGTCTCCATTTCTTAATAAAAATGCAAAGTTTTAAAAAAAAAACTCTTTTCTTTTTTTCCTTCCTTTATTTTTCTGCCTTGAAGCAAAATAGCTGCTGAGGCTAGAACAGCCATCTTGGACTATGAAGATAAAGGCCAAGAAAATCTTAGAGACCTAAGCACTGACTGATCATTGAGATAACTATTTATTGAGCTGCTGAAATAATGCCAGTGACCACTAGTTTAGAATTTTCTATAGTGTGAGCAAAATAAACTACTTATTTAAAACACAATAGTTGGGTTTTCTATTACTTACAACTGAATGCATTCTTAGCTAATCAAGAAAAGATTTCACTTTTTATTACTAACAAGATTTCTAGGAATGGTTAGAATATCACTTCAAGATAGACTGTCAGCAACCCTAGAATTTATTAATATTATCATAATACATTATAATGAAGTATGTGCACATGTATATCTCCCAAGTTCTGAGACACTCAAGAAGAAAGATTCATTCTGTTAGTTTGCATATCTCCATTCTTACCACAAGTACAAGGTATACTATAGCAGCTTATTAAAGGCTGATTGAGTAAATGGATACAACTGAGGTAACCTCAGGACATAGTAATAAAAGAAAAACTGTCAGATAAGGTATATACAGGTTATTGAAAGCCAATTCAGGAAAGCTTTTATTTCAATCAATACTTTTTGTCCTACCTTTAGGCATTCGAGCAATATAAATTTTAAAATAAGTTAACTTTGAATTTTCTAAGTCCTAGGTTTCTAAGTCCATCTTCCCTACACATTAGCTCCTCCCAACCCAGTCCCAATTTGACATTGCTTTGGTGATAACTCAACCATAGGATAAATAAATCAACCTATAGAATAAATAAATTCAGCTTATATCATACTTTTTACATTAAATTTTTTCCCTATGTGATATGATGCTTGAATAAAAAATACTAATTTGCATATTCTGCATAAATTTACATGTTATATTCAAGCATCCTTAACTCTAAGCTTGTAAAATAAAACCCAATTAAATTAATTAATGCAACCTACTGCAATTGTGTTTAAACCCAATATTCATAGCATCATACACGGTGTATTTTTAAACCAATTAATTTAATCACATTTTGGTTCTGAAAAAGTAGACACATAAAGAGCTAGTGAAAGGCATAGAAAATGATAGGATCAATGGAGGCTGGAGCTCTCATATGAATTTAATTTTAACATCAGTATTAGAAATCTAAAAAGTATAAATATGCATTATAATGTTAAAATCTTAATGTCATCAGCAACAATTCTAGTATGATAATAAGAGATCTATTCTAGATAAAAGAAGGGACAATTTACCTCAGTACAGTTTTATATATGTTATGTTGCCAAATATTATGTAAGAAATGAGTTCTCTCTTCAGATTACTACTATAATTGCTATTATTACAGAAGCTCACACAAATGCCTTTTTTCCCTGAACTATTATTCTTATAGTTACTAACACATAAATTAACATGTAATTATTCTACAATTATTTTATCTATGCTGTTTTTACTTGTTAGTTTGATCAATCTCCACAAAGGCTGGGATCATAACCTATGTTCCTATAGTATCATTAGTTCCTCATAGTGTCTTAAAAGATAGGTGTACAATAACTTGAAAAACCTTTGAAAAACCCCAGAAAATCCTTACTGAGTTGTGAACAATATTTAAGATCCGGTGTACTTCACAAAGATCATTTAGTCTTATTTTTAATTGACCCGGAGCACTGATATTCTAAGAATTAACACCATAGGACCTTTGAGAAAAAATTATATTATAGAAGCAGACCCCCACATTGGCCAATGTTGGAACAAGTTGAAAAGAATAACTTCAGAATTTAAGAAAGTAGAGAAAATAATAGACAAAATGATTAAAAATGAAAAATTATGAGGCCAAATCAGAATTAAAATAATTAACAATGGACATTCCATAACTAAAGAAAACATATCTAAAATTAAGAACTCTATAGGTGGGTTCAATAGAAGTCTGGACATAGACAAACACAAAATTAATAAACTCAAAACAAATAGAAAATATCAAAACTGAAACATAAAATGGTAATAATGGAAGAGAGCCTATAGGACATGTTGAACAAAGTAAAAAATATATAATATTTATAAAATTAGAGTACAAAAAAGAGATGAGAAAAGAATTTCTACAATTGTAGAAATAATAGTCAAAAATTTGTTTATAATCAGATATAAGCTATAAACCTATGGAATCATGAAGCTCTGCAAACTCCAAGTAGGATAAATTCAAAGAAAACATACCTAGGTTCAACTTCATAAAACTGCTAAGCACTTAAGTCAAAGAGAAAAACTTTTAAAGTATACAACAACCTTTGAAGTACAATAATAAGACTGACAGATTGTTTTCAACAGTAATCAACTTCTCAACAATAAAAATATCTTTAAAGAGAAGACAATTGAATAACATCTATGTATTAAAAAGAAAATAAGTGCTAACCTAGAACTCTATATCCACCAAAATATCCTTTAAAAACAATAAAAGAAATATGCTTTAGAATTTTCAAATGGCAGACTTAATTACCAAAACACAATTAAAAAAGAGATTCTTCAAAAGAAAGAAAATTTCCCTAGACCACCCACCAAAAAAAAAGCATTCAGACATGAATAAAATGGCCTAGGAAGGGCAAATATGTGACTAAAGATAAAGATATACTGACTACAACAAACAAACAAACAAACAAACAAATAAACAAAAAACTTTATAATGACTTCTAGAATTAAAATATTTTTATGTGAGATTATGTGACAAAATAATGCAAATAATATGAGGGAGTTAAACAGAATTAAGTTTTAGAACTATCTAAGGAAAATTAAAAATAAAAATTGGTTTTAGTCTATAATATGACAAAGATGCATATTGAAATCTTCAGGTAACCAGAAAAAATATAAATAAAAATTTTAAAGATCCATTTAACAAATTAATGGAAGAAAAAAATATAAAATAATAAATATATTTTAAATGTTTTGATTTAAAAAAAAGAGGCCAAGAAAGAAGGGGAACAGGATCACAACAGATGAACTAAACAGTAAAAGAATAAGATGGCATAATCTATCTTTATTGCATTAAGTGCAGATGAGCTTAATATTTTAGTATTAAACTTAATATTTAATTAAAAATTGTTAGGCTGAATAAAAATGAACTACATGCTACTTTTCAAGAGGATACTTTAAATATAACAACACAGAAAGATTAAAGTAAAAAGATTGAAAAATAAAATACAGAACCTCAGAACAATGAAAAAAGCTAGTTTAGCTGATTTAGATAAACTAATATCAAAGTAGGCTTTAAGGCAAGAAGTTTAAAAATGCTTAAAACTCAGTTCATAGTAGCATTGTTCACAGTAGCCAGGGCATGGAAGCAATCAAAGTATCCTATGGTAGATGATTGGGTAAAGAAGCTGTGGCATATATGTACAATGGAATATTACTCAGCCATAAGAAGAGATGAAATACTGCCATTTACAAAAACATGGATAGACCTCGAGATAACCATGCTAAGCACAATAAGCCAGACAGAAAAAGTTGAAAATCACATGATATCACTTATATGTGTGATATAAACCTAAAAGCAACAAAGAAACAGGACAAATAGAGACTCATGGACATGAACAATGTACTAGTAATTACCAGAGGGTAAGAGATGGGGAGGAGGGCGATAAATGGAGTAAAGGGGGTCGAATAAGTGGTGACAGAAAGAAATCTAACTATGGGATATGAACTCACAATGTAAGTCTATATATGCCTTACTATTAAAGTGTACAGTTGAAACTTATTGAATTTCATTAACCAATGTCATCATAAAATCAATTAATTAATTGATTGATTGATTGATTTAAAATATATATTATAAACTGAAGCATGTTAAAAATGTAAAAAAAAAACTATCACCTTTGCTGATGCTTCAATAACTTATTGAAACATATCCATTGAATTTGTCAAAATTTTTCTGGTAGAAGAAGTTATAAAATTTCACTTGAATGAAGACCAAATCATAAATGATCTGGTCATTTCTCACAGAATCTAGAATTTTCCTTGGACTTTGAAATAATCACCCCCTCAACCCTTGAGCAGAAAGTCAGTTCAACAAGAACTATAAGAATCTTATATCTATATTCTCCCTATAACATAGCTTCAAAATATAGAAACATCAATAGAATTAAAAAGGAGAAATAAATAAATCCATAAATCAGTTATGCAGATTTAAGTGCCTTGATCCTTATTTAAATCATATCAATTCCAGATGGATTACATATTTCAGTATGAAAAGTAAAATGTTTAAGTCTTCAGCAGGAGATATAGAAAAACAGTTGATGACATTAGCATAAGCAAATATTTCTTAAATGAAACATAAAGACATAAAAACCATTTAACAAAGATGTAAAATTGTACTATATTAAGATTCGAAACTTGTATTCAACAAAAGACACCATAAAGGGAGAAATTAGGCAAACCGTAAAACAAACCAGAATATGTTTCTAACCCATATATTAAGAACTTACATCCAGAATATGTAATAACTCCTAAAAGCATTGAGAAAAAGACAACAAACCTGGCAGGAAAAAAGAATAAACAAAGAATTAAATGGAAACTTTTTTAAGAGACTATAAATGGTCAATAAGTATATTAAAATGTTTAACTTCATTAGTTTTCAGGGAATACAAATTAAAACTACAATATGACACCACTACACCCCAACAGAATATCTAAAAAAAAAAAAAGAAGAAGAAGAAGAAGAAAGAAAAAAGGTTATTCAGTTTTGGCAAGCATGCAAAGCAAGCAGAATTCTCATACACTGCATGTAGTAGTGTAAATTGATGCAATGATTAGAAAACTGGTCCTATCTACTAGGCAGATACATAGCTACAATTCAGCAATTTCACTTTTGAAAATACCCAAGAGAAAGGCATATAAACTTTCAGAGCTAATTTATGTTGCAACAATTTATAACATTAATTTGATGTCACAGATTGGATTTTCTGGAAGATCAAAACTTGCAAAAGAAAGGGTGGAGAAACAGGACTGAAGAGAGGGAAATGATGGATTGCAATGCAAGCCCTACAAAGCCTCAGCCAACCTGTTAGGGAGCCCATCATTGTGTCTCTCTCTGAACCAAAATGGATGGTCTTTTATACCCCTTGGTGGCTGGATACAGGATAGCCTGGGAAGGACGCAATGTTGGGCAAGCCAGCTCTCTAGCTGAAGTTAACCCTGAAAGAGCAGACAGCTGATGTTTGCCTGCTCACCATTTCTCACATTGGGCAGCAAGTTCTTTCTTGAGGGAGGAACTGGGCAGTGTATCTCCAGGTCTACCACAAGTGTTTCAGTGACCTGGTTCTCCTTGAACTCATTTAATAACCTTGTAGGGAAACATGCATGTGATCTGCTTTGAGTCTTTACATAAGGTATTACCTCTGTCAGGAACCCTCTTCCATCAGTGACCTGTCTGGGTAACCTTCTTACCTTCTTCAAGTCTTCACTCAACTACCAACTTTTCAGTGAGGCCCAAACTCACTATATGGGAAATTGCCATCAACTCCCATTCTTTACTCTACATTCTCTTTACCTTATTTTATGTTTACTTCATTCCTTTGACTATATCATCTCCTAGCATATTACAGTATTTACTTATTTTTTATATTATATCGCTTATTATTGAGCAATTATTGCTTTGTTCACTGATGTGTACTAAACATATAGTAGTTCTTAATAAATATTTGTCAAATTAAATTGAATAAAAGTTTATTCCTACCACTGAACATGTACCCACTAGTGAAATATCATTAAGATCGATAACAAAAAAAATAAAATTATAGCTTACAGTGTGAGAAGTGAGGAAGAGGATGCCTGCCTGGTAGAAAGAGTAGGTGAAATGTTATAATTGTATTGTTAATTAGTGTTTCCTCTCTATTTTCCCCAAGAGAATCTTCATACTGTGTGTCACTGATTAGGAAGTAGGAAGGATAAAAGGGGCTGTCATAGAAGTAGGCATAAATATATGAGTTGCTAAAAATTTATTCCTGGACATTATTTTAATTTAAGATAGAGTAATTCCTTTCTACAATCAGATTTAAGTAATAGATAATAAAATACAGAAATATTGACATCATAGAGAAAGCTTAAGAAATTCAATTATCTATTCTACTGTTCTAATAAAAATTATAACAGCTAACATGTGTTGAATGTTTATGTGTTAGTTACAGTATTGTCTTTTTCATAAATTACCTCATTTAATATTTGCATTTCAATGAACTATTATTATCTCATTGCTATTTAATTTGTATTTTTCTGACATTACAATGTAAAATTATTACTTCTACAGATTAGACAACCAAAGCATTGCAAGATTAACTAAGGTCATAGTTAAGGTCTACGGTGAGCAGGAATTTGAACCCAGGCAACCTGATCGCAGGGCTCATCACCACCCTGTTTCGTCCATCCCCCAACTTTTCCCACTGTCCACGCCATCTCCAACAGGACTTCACATGAATGCAAAATTAACTTGTTCTGTGATAAACCAGATACATTGGAGTGCATCTGTTTCAGCATGCAGTGTTACCTTGACTATTACAGAGGGAAACTAAGAGCATTTTGAATAAGTATTCCTGGAATTGTGCTGTAGCTTACCCACATATGCATGAACCCTGCTTGATCTTCTAGTTGTTAATTCCTTGTGGTGCTCCTCCTCTCCACCCACCCCCTATCATTCCACCCCTCAGAGTTCCTGGCAGCCCAGGAAACACAACCATGAAAGGGGAGCCTGGATTGCCTTGAACCCCAGGCTAAGCTTCACAGGACATGAGAAGCATCTGCTTTTGCTCAGCCCTTGGTTTCTAGAGTCTGCTTGTTCTCCCAAGCAGCAATACTGACAAGTCCAATTAGTATAGCTACACTGGTTTTCATCTCCCCTGACCTGACCTGACCAGACCTGCAGAACTCAGAAACTCTCCCAACCCATAAATTCAAGATTAATGGAGGTTTCATGTGCATATATGTTTTCTCATTGTCATTACCTTATGGCAGGAGTTGTACTGCTCTAAGTGAAGCTTTGTTGGTGCAACATTGCCCCAAAAGTAACTCAGCTTGTTGAGATCACTACTACGATTTAGACTTTCCTCATTCTAGATGCCAAAATAAAACAAACCATTCTAGAGTTCTAGCTTTCTCCTCATTTTGGTATCATTCTTCCTATGAAATCTAAATCTTTCCAAGGCCTAACTTAAAACTTATTTCATTATAACAATGGGTATCTTTCTTTGCCTCTATTCTTCTTCTGATCAAGATTTCCCATGTTCACTTCCACATGAATCCCATTGGCCTGCACTTAGTCTCAATGTCACAACAGCTGTAACACAGGATAGTAAATATCATCTTTGGCTGGGCATCCATGGACTTGACTATCACTTAGGGATGCTTTTGGTAAAAGCAGAGCTACTGCATAGAGTCGTTTAAGTTGTGTTCTGTCATGAAGGAGAAAGGGAAGAATTGTTTCTGGGAGTCAATTACCAGTCTCTGTCATCCATGTATTTACCTTTTAGAAACTGTTTATTTGTACAAAAAGATGAAGACCACTTTCTTCCTTCACCTTCACCATTACCACTGGCTGGTTTATTTTGCTTAGTTTTCTTTCCTTTTTTTTTTTTTTTTTTTTTTTTTTTTTTTTTTTTTTTTTTTTTTTTTTTTTTTTTTTTTTTTTGCATGCTGATTTTGAAACATATTTGGGAAGTGGGGAAAGAGGTTAGAAGAAACTTGATTGGAGAAGTTGAAGAATTTTGAGAGTCAGTAGAAGAAAGCCAGAGAAAAGAGAATGGCTAAAGGGTTATTGTTGTTTTGGGATTTTGTTGTTGTTTTTGAAAGTATATCGTGCAGGCTGCCATATGATTCTTTTCTAAATCTTCTCCTGACAACATAAGTAAAATATCAATTGTCATTTTTTTAGTTTCTAAATATTCTTTTGTGTTTATGTGTTAGTTACAGTATTGTCTTGTGAAATCGGCTTTAGGGAAGACGTGAGGCAAAAGGAGTTAAGTCACAACATTATGTAGAATAAATATGCAAACATATTTAAGCCTAAGAATCTCTTATACCAGCCTTTGAGGGTTTTAACACTCATTTTCTTAAACTATAATTAACAGAAGGATACTGTTTTATAAACATTATTATAATATAATACTTATTATCCTAGCAATCCTATGAGACTGGCCTTATTTTATCCTATTTTATGGATTAAAAAAAAAAAAAACATGCTTCAGGATGAAGTAATTAGCCCAATATTTCAAAGCCAATAAATAGAAGAGTAAAAATTTTAACCTAAGAAATGTCTAACTCCAAAGCCCATTCTGCCTTTAATTTTCTTACTGCACTCCACATATATAAGGTTATTAACCTAATTAACTGACACCATTTTGATGGGCTTTATTTCCACGCACTAAATTTATGAAAGGCTAATATATATGTCTATATATTGCTGACATATTTCAGCAAAAAAAAAAAATTTGAGTGACTACTCTGTGCCAGGGACAATGATGGAGTCAGGGCAAAAATAAATAAGACATTGTCTAAGATCTTGAGAGGTTCACGATTTAGCAGGAATAAACTAAATCACATTTTGTCACTTGCTATAATAACCTGTTATTTTTTTAAGTCTATTTTGAAATGTAAATTATGATTATAATAACTGGTCACAAAACACAAAATGAAATGTGATATAATCAACCAGACGATTTTTCTCATTCTTAGCTTTACAACACAAATATTGTGTTGGGTTAGAAATTTTGCCCTGCAAACTATATTTTACTCTATTGCCTCTAAAAGATACTGGCCTTAACAAATAGACATGCTACAGAGTGTACACATATTACCTTCATCCTTAATCTTCCAGAACCTATTTTAACAGTTAATTCATAAATTCATAAAATACGTAAATGATGTATTATTTGGAATGCTAACTAGCTCTGACCAGTATAAACTTAACACATCACGAAGATGAAAATTCAAAATGTCCCAAAGTCCCAGAGAAAGGATAAGCAAGAAGACTTAGCTGGCTCTATTAGACTGTCTTTTCAAATTAACTATGTCAAAGTCCTTCAGCCAGGTTTAATCATATGATTCTCCTAGGCTCTACTTTTCTTGGCTTGCAGCACTTCACGTGGACGTAGTATTTTCTTTCAAATCACTTCCTCAAAGTCACTTTGGCAATGTTTTCTAAACACATAACTACTGATATCTGTAGTCATTATTATTCTTACTAAAAGGAAAGCATTGTCTGTAGCATGAGCAATAATGCCCGCAGTGCATCTCCTTGCATCTTAGCAATGTTCTTTCCTTGTTCTCAATTCTGGTCCATCTTAAGGATTTCATTTGAAATTTAATTTGGCATTGTGTGTTGAAAGCGAACTTTGAAAATTATATAACATATTCAGACAGCTTTCTTCCCCTGTTTAATCCAATATTTTTTTACTTTGAAATGTCAATTTTTCTCCTCCAAGCTATACCAGTGGTTTTCAAATTATATGTAGTGAAATTCATTCTATTTTTCAAAACACAATTGTTCAAAAGCACCCAGCATGCCATATATAAAAAGATGAACTGTTTTCTCAGGAAACTGAATTTCTTATTGTTTGTTGGAAGATTCATCATTGAAACCATAGGAATCCATAAAGCAGTTTAATAATCACTCCCTTAGATGTTTTTGTGTAACTTATGAAAAGCATCGCATTATATTTGCTTTGTGACTTCCCCTTAGATGCTAACATTTTTCAATTTGTGGATCTTTTATAACTTGTAAACTTGGGATAACGTAGTCAGATGCAACTGGACTCAAACTCTGACTTCACTGCTTGTTTATTATGTGGCGTTGAGCAATTCACGCAAACTCTCTGTGTCAGGGCTTTATCACTGACGTGAGAGAAAAAATATGTGTGATACCTGGAGGTTTTTAAGGGTAATGAGGCCAAGTTCAATAGACCTTTGCCATGCAGAAAAGCTCCCTGGACACACTGAGTCTCCTCTGCTACACTGCATATATCACAATACATGCTAATTGATCATTCAGACCACAAACTATAGTAAAATGTGACCACACTAGTGTCATCACTATGTATTGGCTCTCATAAATTGTTTGGAAAGCTACTGGCTCTCTGAGGTATATTTCTATTGAAAATCACAATATTTGCCCCAAGTTAACTGCCTCTTTAACTTTCACAAAAATTTAATCTCACTTGACAAGAAATGTTTGAATTCACTTGATAAGAATGTAAATTAGTACAGCCACTATGAAAAACAAATTCCTCAAAAATTTAAAAATAGAACTACATCATGATCTAGTAATGCCAGTTTTGGGAATGAAATGAAAATGAGATGTTGAAGAGTTATCTGCACTCTCATGTGCTGCATTATTCAAAATAGCCAAAGGATGAAGACATATTGTCTGTCAATGAATGAACAGATAAAGATGTGAGATTATATATATATATATATATATATATATATATATATATATATATATCACATTAGTGTTATATAACCCCTGCCCCTCACATCCACACAACCTATATTATTATTAACACCCCTCACCAAAGTGGAACATTTGTTATAATCAATTAACCTACATTGACACACCATCATGACTCAAAGTCTACAGTTGACCTTAGAGGTTGACATGTATCCACCATTGTTGTTTTATACATAATATTTCCGCTCCCTTAAAATTCTCTGTTTTCTGTCTGTTTTCCTTGGTCGTTGTACTGTTTCCATAGCTTTGTATTTTCCAGATGTTATATATCTGAGCCACACTTAATTTAGTCTTTTCAGATTGGCTTCTTTCATTTAGTACTATACCTTAAATTTCTTCCATGTATTTTACAGCTTTATAGCTCATCTTTTTAGCACTAAATAATATTCCCTTGGCAGGATGTACTATAGTTTATGTATTCACCTACAGAAATGCATGTTGATTTCTTCCAAGTTTTGACAATAATAGATAAAGCTGCTATAAACATTCATGTGCAGGATTTTGTATATACATAAATTTTCAATTCATTTGGGTAAATAACAATGAGAATGACTGCTGAATTGTATGGTAAGAGTATGTTCAGGTTTGTAAGACTGCCAAACTGCTGTCCAAAGTGACTGTTCCCTTTTGTTTTCCCACCAGCAAGAAATAAGAGCTCTTGCTCTACATTCTTGCCAGCATTTGGTGTTATCACTGTTTGGGTTTTCACCATTCTTATAAGTGTGTAGTGGTATTTCATTGTTGTTTTAATTTCTAAATCTCTAATAAAAATATAATGTTGAGAATCTTTTCATATTATTACTATGTATTATTTCACCTATTTCATATTATTTCCCATGTATAGATCTTATTTTATAAAATATCTGTTCAGGTCTTTGACTTACTTTTCATCAAGCTGTTTGTTTTCTTATTGTTGATTTTTAAGAGTTCTTTGTATGTATTGGATAACAGTCCTTTACTGATGTGTCTTTTGCAAATTTTTCCCCTTGTCTGTGACTCTTCTGCTAATTCTCTTGACATTGTCTTTCACAAAGCAGTTTATGTTAATGAAGTCCAGTTTATCAATTATTTTGTTCATGCATTCTGCCACTGGCGTTGTACATAAAAAATCATCACCAAACCCAAGATTGTCTAGATTTTTTTCTATACTTTCTTCCATTAATTTTTTTAGTTATTCATTTTACATTCAGGTCTATAATTCATATTGTTATTTTTTGTCAAAAGTGTAAGGACTGTGTCTAGTTTATTTTTTGCATGTCTATGTCCAGTTATCCCAACATCATTTGTTGTAAAGGTTATCTGGCCACCATTGTATTGTCTTTGTCCCTTTGACAAAGATTGGTTGGCTATTTTTATATGGGTCTGTTTTCATGCTATTTTGTTTCATTGATATATATTCATCTATTAATTTGCTAATATCACACAGTCTTGATTGCTGAAACTTTATAGTAAGACTTGAGGTTGAGTAGAGTCAATCCTCCAATTTTGTCCTTCTTGTCCAATATTGATTTGGCTATTCTGGGTCTTTTGCCTCTCCATATAAACTTTATAATTATTTTCTCAATATCCATGAACAAACTTGCTGGAATTTTGATTGAGATTGCACTAAATCTATAAATCAAGTTGGGAAGAACTAACGTCTTGACAATACTGAGTCTTCCTATCCATGAAATGTAATATCTCTCCATTTATTTAGTTCCTTCTTTCATTAGAGGTTTTTACTTTTCCTCATGCAGATCGTATACATTTTTATTGGCTTTAGTTTTGTTTCTATAGACTAATATTCCTTCAATTTTTAAATTTGCAAGCAACCAGTTGGGAATATTCAGAAGGTCCAGAAATCAGGGCTAGAAAATCTCTCCAAAAATTTATGTGCACCCCAACTATAGAGGTGTAAGAGAAGGAGCACAAAATTTAATACTGAGTCTAAATCCTAACAATTTTTTTAACCACATGACCTAGCTCAAAATACTTAAAGAATCAGAATTTCAGATTTTTTTTTTACCTATAATATGGGAATAGCAATGCATCTTTTATTTGACGTATGACACTATATTTTCTTTTTGAAAGAAATGCATTCCATTAAACAGGATTGAAACATGTGGTTTTTGACTAAATGAGGCCTAGAACTCAAATGGTCAAGTAGTTGAGTCCAGGAGGAAAGGGGTAGAGAGTAAAGAAAACAATAATGCAAAACATAGCAAAAGATTTAAATTAAAAGTCCATATCCCAGTTCAAAGATTAAAAAAAAAAATAGTCAAAATCTGGGCTACAATTTGTTTAACAATTTTAGGGCAACAGCAAAAATAATTGATTTTGAGATAACGAGTGAGATACAGTGCCTTAAATACTTTCTAATTGAGATCTAAACTATTTAGTAAATCCAAAAAAATAGTATGCAGTTAATAAATATTTATTGAATAAACAAGGTAAAGAGACAAAGTTTCTTTTAGAAGCTGGAAATACTTCTACTCTAATTTGGGTAAAATAAAATTCAACATTTAGCACAGAAAAAATAAGATGATATTTTATCAGATTGGTAATCTTGACATGCTTTATCAGTATACTGATTGATTGATAGATAGCCTATAATATATCTATCTATCTGCTATAATTTAGAAGTACAATATTTAAAATGTGTCAAATGAAAGTAAAAAGCAACTAGTGAGAATGATTCTATTCTTTTCTCCTTGTGCTTCTTTTAGGTTCTAATACATTATCTGCTTTTGGTTTTTGTTTCCATCCATTATAAATAAAATGGTTTCTTTGGCTGCAAGCTAACACCAAGTTATTTCCTGCCTTTGAATAGCAATGATGGTATTAACTCCAACCTAGGATAATAATTTTTCTTGTGTTTTTTTTCTTTAATTTTCTTTATTAAGTTAAAAAAGCCACAATTTTATAATAAAAAGCAAGATATTAAATAAAAATATTGCAAATCTTTTACAGAATAGCAAGTTAAATAATATTTCTTAGAAATAACAACAGAAAATCAGAGTTTTGTTAAAGACACTAGACTAAAATGAGTTATTATAGGCTTTTAAAATTTTCTTTCTAAATAATAAATCTAATGTTTTAAATACAGCTATTATCTTTAAATTATAAACACTCATTGAATCCTATGATAATTTGTTAGTTTTGTATTATATATCTATTTTCATAGCCAATCTCTATTTCTTTAAAGAGGGACAATCTAAGGGAGTTAAAATATTTCTAGGAGCTAATGGTACAGAGAAGGAGACACTGTATACTGAATACTATATGATCTTCTATTACAGTCCTACAAAAAAAATAGTTTTTATTAAAGCTTTTCCATATGAAATCAAGTTATTAATGAGATCTCTCTGTGTGCATACATAGAACTAAAAAACAAACACGGAAACAAAAATTCAGAACTAAAACTTTGCTAACATAGGCTGGACCAGGCGTTGACATTGTGTGTTGCACTTAGCAACAGCCTATTCACCTCATGGATGGGTCAGTTTCTGATGCCCATGTACCACTGATCTATCACTGTAGGTATTACCAACTGTCATTTAATTTCAGTGTGTGGGGGGGGGCAGGGGATATTCTTCTTGAAAGTAAAGTTTGGCTTTAAGAAAGAGAAATTTCCAAAGAAGTTAATTCAGCTTGTTTGGAAAATTCTAAAACATTCAATATTTATTGCAAGGCTCAAGTTACTGGCTCTTCTTCAGCATGTCCAGTTTCACATTGTCTTTCTTTTACAATTATATTATGGAAAAGTCATTGTCTTTCTCTCCTAAAGCCTACTCTTAATTCTCACATCTCAGTTTGGAATCATTCATTTATAATAGAACTTGATTAATGGCAATATTCAAGACTAATATAGACAAAAATTATATAAAGAGAAATGACTTATGTCTTCCAATGGTGCTGCAATAGTATTAAAATATCAGTAGGCAAAGACCTACAAACCAGGAGCTGCAGTCCCCATCCTGTACATGGTCCTTTCATGTCTTGGGCCTTTGTTCAAACTTTGAGGATTTGAGAATATTGCCAGAATTTTCCCTAATTACTTAAATCTTCTCTTTACTCACAGAAAAGAAAGTTGTTTGTTAGTTCAAGTTATAATTATTTTATTTCTAAATATATTGTGCTGGGCAAAAAATTACAGATTATGATATTTGTTTAGTACTATAACATTTTTTAAATCATCTTATACACATACAGCTTTATTTTTTGTTTTAGTTTTAATTATGATTTTCACTGGTCTCTTGGTGTTTTTGTTTGTTTGTTTAATTTTAGCTACCCTACTCCAATTTTGAACATGATGAAAGCACAGCCCATACTAGTTTAGACAAATAGAAAGCTATTGTTGATTCACAAATGCACAGATAGAACAATTCTGGCTAAATTCAAGAATTTCATTATTTTTATCATTGATCAATTCTTTATCTCACAGTTCTCTTTTGATTGTGTTGTCTTACTTTATGGACAGGCTCTACCCATGTGGCAGGTACCAGTTAATTTCAAGCTTATTTATTAAAGTTATGGCTGTTGACTCTGCTCAGAAGTCATTAACTAACTGTAAACTCTTTTGCAACCTTAAGAGACTAATTTTTTAAATTATGTAGTCCTGGTTCTTCCTTTTTGCTTAATGATTCTTTCTTCAATTTATCTCTCACTTCTCATATGTTATCATATATAGCAATAGTCAGTACCTTCAGTACTTTATTTGGATATATTCTGATTTAAATAACTGATTTCATTACTGACATTTTTCTTTTCATATAACTACAGAGAAAATTTTTCTAAGCTTTCTGCCACTAAGTAACATGGATTCTCCCTTCTACAAGTTTCCAAAAACATGTTCCTCACTTCCTTTGAAGCCTTCACTGGAAATGTTCTCAAAGTCCATATTTCTACTAAGTGTTGAAGATAATTTAGGCTTCCTCATACCCTCAAATCTTTCCAGTCTCCCTACTGCTTGAATCCAAAGCCAATTCCACATTTTTAGCCAATGTAACAGCATAACAATAACTATGAGTTGACTTATTTCCCCTAAAAAGACATTGAAGTCCTCAGGCCCAGTACTTGATAATATGACCTTTTTTGGAAATAAGGCCTTTGCAGATGATCAAGTTAGGATGAGATCATCAGGGTGGGCTCTAATCCATTATGATGGCCTCAATAAAAAAGTAAAATTTGGACATGACGACAACATGCATGCAAAGAGAACATCATATAAAGATGAAAGCATAGATGTGAGTAATGTATCTACAAGCTAAAGAATGACAAAAATTGTCAATAGCCCACTAGAAGAGAGGCAAGGAACAGTCCTCGGAAAGGAAGCACCCTGCCAACATCTTAATCTTGGACTTGTAACTTCTACAACTATGAGATAATAAATGTCTGTAGCTTAAGCCACTCAGTTTACTATATATACCTTGTTATTATAGCCGTAGAAATCTAATACACTCACTTCTAGATATCAAAACCTGGATTAGTTATCTATTACTGTATAACATTTCTACCACAAATTCAGCAGCTTAAAACAGCAGGAATTTATCATCTCACACTTTCTTTGAGGTGGGTGTCTAGGCATAGCTTAGCTGGATCCTCTGCAAGTCAGCCATAGTATGTCAGTAAGAGTTGAGTCCTCAGCAGAAGTTCACTGAGGAAAAATTTTATTTCAAGCTCATGTGGTTTGGGGCAGAATTTTTTTTTTTAGTCTGTAGGACTGAGGGTCTCAGATTTTTGATGACTATAGGCCAGAGGCTGTTCTAAGTTCTATACTGTTATTACTCTCTATGGCTATTAACAACATGGCAGCAGGTTTCTTTAAAACCAGCAAAGAAGATAGAGTCTCCTAACAAGATAAACATTAAAATCTTATGTAAAGTGATAGAGTACATATAAACATTAATCTAGTTGACTACCTTTACCATTGTCCATTGGTTTGAACCAAGTTCTAGGCTATGCCCACACCCAAAGGGAGAAGATTATACAAGGGCATAAAAAAATATCAGGAGGCAGGGATCATGGTGGAGATAGGAGGTATTTTAGAGTTTCCCTGCTGTTAAACTGTTTTTATATTTTAAATGGATGGCATAGCACATTTTTAGATTTTGATTCTTTTATCAGTTCTAACAATTTCTGATGTTAATTGGAGTGTTTAAATGATTAATACATGATGTAATTATTTACGTGGTTGGATTGTGTATATAATTTAATATTTTTTCACTTATTTCTTCGGCTTTTTTTCTTCTGGTTCTCTTTTAATGCCTTTTTATTTACTTGAGTATTTTTTTGGAATTCCATTCTAATTTCCCTATTAACATTTTAGCTATCCTCTTTTTAATTATCTTTTATTTATCCTAAGGATTGCAATAAACATCCTTAACTCTTCACAGTCTACTTAGCATTAATATTATCCTACCTAATGTGATACATACAAATCCTATAACTCTATAGTACCATATGGCCCCATTGTTCTTTATTTTGTAGTTGCTATAAATGTTATATCCATATATTACAAAACTTAGAAGACAATGTAATAATTTTGGCTTGAAAGAATTATATGGTTTATAAATAAAGTAGAAAAATTAACCAATAGGCTTTAAGCCTCCATAGTTTCTAATAAGAATTTAACTATTAATTGAATCATTATTGCCTTGTATATAATATCTCATTATTTCTCCTGTTGTTCTCAGTAAAACATGGCCCCTGCCATTAAATGAGAAAAAAGGAAAGAAGTAAATTCAACAAAATATGGTAAGTGATAAGATAATTGGCAGGGTTTTTGTTGTTAGATTAATTTCGACAAATTTTTTTGTATCATTATTATTACAAAAATCACTTTTTGTATTGTTCTCTCTGTACACTGAGAACAAACATAACAACCCTTAAAAATAGTTGTCCTCATATGAGTAACATCAACAATATGGCAAAATAGGAGGTCCCAGGCTTCATACCTCATAGAAACACCAATTTAACAACCATTTATAGATAAAAATACCTTTATGAGAAATCCTGAATCACAGTGAGAGGTTATAGTACCTTGGTGAAGCACAGAATCAAGAAAAAATTCATCGGAAAGAGTAAGAAGAACTGTTTTACTTTATCTACATCAGCCCACCCTCAATTCAGCATAGTATAGTTCTGAGAGAGCTACTCTTGGTTGCAAGTTCTTCTATGGATTGGAGAATGAGCCCACCCACAAACCTGGCACCAAGCCTTACAAGAAATGCTAAAGGTAGTTCTCCAAGATGAAATGAAGAAATGTTAAACAGCAACATAAAAAAATATAAAAAGATGTAACTGGTAAAGGTAAATATGTAGGAAAAAATAAACAGAATGATATAAAGTAGTAATGGAAGTATGTAAATAACCTTAACCCTAATATAAAAGTTAAAAGATAAAGTATTAAGAATAACTGTAACCACAAAAGTTAAATAATACACATTAAAAGAAGTAAATGTTGATATCAATAACATAAAGTAGAGAGTGGGAAGTAAAGGTGTAGAGTTTTTATATGCTATTCATGTTAAGTTGTTACCATCTTAAAAAGGACTGTATAACTATAAGAAGTTTCATGCAAGTCTTATGGCAACTCAGAAAAAAAATCTACAGTAGAAACAAAAATGATAAAGAGAGAAAATCAAAGCATATCACCACAAAAAAAAAGTCACAAAGGAAAATAGCAAAAGAAAAGAACAAAAGAATTGCAAAACATAAACCAATGATCAAAATGGCAATAGTAAGTAATTATTTTAAGTCTAAATAGATTAATCTCATGAATCAAAAGATAAAGAGCAACTGAATAAATTTAAAAGACGATTCAGTGATAACCTGTATTTCAGATACTCACTTTAGATTTAAAGACACACATAGGCTGAAAGTGAAAAAATGAAAAAAAAACATATTCTATAAAATGGTAACCAAAAGAAAGCAGGGATGGCTATACTTATATCAGACATATGCTCAAAACAGACTTTAAGTCAAAAATGGTCACAAGAGACAAAGAAAGTCAATACATAATAATAAAAATGTCAATTCAAGAGGAAAATATATCAATTATAAAAATATATACACCAAATATAAGAACATCTAAATATATAAAGAAAATATTGACAGATCTAAAGAGAGAAATAACCCAAAATTACAGTAATAGCGGAATTTTCAGTACTCTACATTAAACAAAGGTCACCCAACAGAAAATCTTATATGATCTTATATATAGTAAATATTAAAAATTACACACACACAACTATCAGAATTAATATGTGAACTTAATAGAGTTGCAGGATACAACACCAAAATTTAAAAATCAGTTGAATTTTATAAAGCAACAATGATCTACTTAAAAGGAAATTATAAAAACAATTCCATTTAAATAGCTAAAAAAATGAAACACTTAGGAAAAACCTTAACTCGAGAGATTAAAGATGCATACACTGAAAACTATAAAACACTAATGAAATAAATTAGACATAAATAATTTTTTTAAATCTCATGTTTATGAATTGGAAGAATTGTTAAAATGTCCATACTATGCAAACTGATCTATAGATTCAGTGCAATCTCTGTAAAAATCTTGATGGCATTTTTTAAATAAATAGAAAAGTAATCCTAAAATTCATATGGAGCCACAAGAGACTTTCAGTATCTAAACTAATTTTCAATAAGAAGAAAAAATGGAGGTGTCACATTTTCTGATTTCAAATTATTTTACAAAGCTAAAGTAATCAAAACAATTTAATATTAGATAAATATAGACATATAGGCCAAAAGAACAGAATAGAGAGCCAGAAACAATCCTATGCCTATTTGGTCGACTGGTCTTTGACAGAAGTGCCAAGAATACATAATGAGAAAAGAATAGTCTCTTCAATAAATGGTGCTGAGAAACTAGATATATAAATGCAAAAGAATGAAAATGAAACCTTATTTTACAAACAAACATTAACTCAAAAGGGATTAAAGATTTAAACGTAACAGCTGAATTCACAAAATTTCTAGAAGAAAGGAAATGCTTCTTTACATTGATATTAGCAATGACTTCTTAAATATGATACCAAAAAGCACAGACAACTAAAGCAGAATAATGTAGTGGGACTATATCAAACTAAAAGGCTTCTGCACACAAAGAAACAGTTAATAAAATCAAAGATCAACTTACAGAAAGGGAGAAAATATTTGCAAACCATTTATCAGACAAGGGCTAATATCTAAAAGATATTAGGAACTTCTACAGCTCAATTGCAAAAAACAAACTAACAAAAAAAAAACAAAAACAAACAAAAAAAAAACAAAACCTTGACTTAGAAATTGGCAGAAGAACTAAATTGACATTTCCCCAAAGAAGATACACAAATGGTCAATAGGTACATGACAAGGTGCTCAGCATCGTTAATCATTAGAGAAATGCAAATCAAAACTACAATGAGATATTATACTTCACATCTGTCAGGACAAATATTATAAAAAAATTTAAAAAGCAAACAAGTTTTGGCAAGAATGTGTAAAAAAGGGAACACTTGTACGCTGCTAATGGAAATGTAAATTGGTGCAACCACTAAGAAAAATAATATGGAGATTCCTTTAAAAATTGAAAACGGAACTGCCTAACAATTCAGCAATTTCATTTCTGGGTTTCTATCCAAAGGAACTAAAACAAGGTTCTCAAAGAGATATCTGCTCTCCTTGTTCATTGCAGCATTAGTCACAATAGCTAATATATGAAAGCAATCTAAATGCCTATTGATGGATGAATGGATAACAAAATGTTTATACATATATAAACTAATCAGCTTTAAAAAAAAAGAATATCTTATCTTTTGCAACAACATGGATAAACCCAGAAGACATTATGCTAAGTGAAATAAGCCAGACAGAGAAATAAAAATACTACACAATATCACTTATATAAGAATCTAAAATAGTAAAATCATAGAAGCAGAGAGCAGAATGGTGGTTGCCTAGGGCTGAGAGGAGAGGAAAATAGAGAGGTATTACCAATGGTACTGAGTTTTGGTTATACAAGCCCTAGAAATCTACTGTACGGTACAGTTCCTATAGTTAACAAAACTGTCTTATATTTTAAAATTTTCCAACAAGGTAGATCTTATGTTGTGTTCTTATTACACAAATAATAATAATAGTAACAATTATAATAAAAAAAGTCAGTAGAAAAATTTTAGAGCTGATGGGTGTGTTTATGGCATAGTCTGGTGATGGTTTAATGGATGTATACTTATTTTCAAATGCATCAAATTGTATACATTAAATAGGTACAGCTTTATGTACATCAATCATAGCTTAATGAACTGATTTTAATAACAGGTGTCCTTAAATAACATATTGAAAAATAATTCTCCTAAAGGATATAAGTGTATGTATATGTATGCATGTGTATATGTGTAAAAGTATAGATATGAAAGAAATATTTTATGTATTCAGTTTTTCTCCAAAAATATTATTTTTGAAAAAATGTATAGTGGCAGAAGTGTTCAACTTCAGATGATCTATCCTTCAGAGAAATATCCCTATGCTGAGTTATTATTTTAGCAACTTTACTATGTTTACTTAGGCAATAAGGAACAGTGAAAAGTGCCAGAGTTTGTTGACTTGACCAAGCAATAAATGCTACAGCCAGTATTTTATATCCTAGTGCTCTTAAACATGTCAACATGAATTTTGTCCAAAGCCTGTGCAGAAGATGTGGATAAACTAAATAAAAATAACTGTCAGAGGACTGTCTTAAATCAGTTTCTCACATCCATTCAAAAATATTATGCTGCTAAAATATCCTGTTATCTTAGTTGTAATTTTCTGAATCTTTATCTTCATATATAATTCCTTGTATTATAAGGCTTTCTTTGCCTTATTCTCAATGTGAACACTGTAGAGGTATAAGAAGGCTGAGAAAAAATGTGCCACATAGCTTCCTGTTGATAGATTTTATCTAGGAGGCCTAATGGCAACACTGAGTGATAAATCAATTTTTCTATTTGCTTTGTCTTTAGTGGATTAACTGCATTGCATCCAATGCCTGTCCTTGCTCCCAACATTGTAAGCACCACAGAGATGCATGGATTAGCTGATTTGAGAGATTTCCATAGATGCCTTTACTTAATTTTTCAATCCAATCCATCTAGCTACTTTTTGATTAAGCCTCATAAATGTAATATCTGTTATATTAGTAATAGCACATTAGTGATGTCATACTAATTCTTCTAATACACCAGGCTACCAGCTATTACTAATATATCTTTAAACATTTCAAATTATATTTGGGAGTAGCATTGTGATCTGAAATTAACTTTTTAAGAATGTTAAAGAAAATTAAACACTTTCAGAGTCTGAAAACTTTTAATCTGAGTCATGTTCTCTTCTGCCTGAACTAATGTTTATATAATATAAATACTTTGATATTTTAACATAAATACTTTAATTTCCTTAGTACATTGCTAATCTTTTCAAACAAACATTTTCCAGCATGATTATAAACTGAAGAGCCAGGAACAAAAACTTTTAGCACATTTAATTCAAGTTCCTAAAAAAGATTCATGAGCAAAAATCATGGCTGCACCAAGTCATGAGCTACAGCAAAGAATAGATGGTCAGAAGGGTACATACCTAAAGAGACAGCCAGTAAAATGAGCCCACATGTTGATAGTACCAGAGGCCAAGATAAACAAACGTTTAGGAATTAAACAGGATGAACAGGAGGCCAAGTGGTAACCTCTGTTGGCTGTGAGCTAGGATTCACATCCAGATCGGTCCAATTCCAAAATTTTGCTGCCATTTCCATTCACCACACTGCCAGATAGACTTAGCAGATGGCAAGAACAAGCATAACTTACAAAAGTCTTTATTAACAGCCAATTTTAGTCTTTATTAAAAAATTTTTTTAATGAGGATATCTTATTATTCTGAAAGATACTGTAATAAAACACTAACTCTAAACTATGGGCATGACTGTCAATGATAAGAAAGACATTCTAAGTTAATTTAAATAAATGTTGAAGTTTGATAAATAGATATAGTCTTTTCAAGCTTCTAAGCAATATAATCTAAGTTTCACAGTGAGTAATAGTTATGCCAGTAATTTTTAATGTATGAACTAAGCAAGTGGCTATCTTCTAGAACAATACATTAAAAGTGAAAATAAAATGCAGCAAGTTCTATAGTATTGTTATCTACAGAGAAACAAAAAGCTCAAGAACTTTCATTGTGATTTGACTAAAATGAGTTGTCTAAATATTTTTATGTACAACAGTATAATTTTTAATTCTATAAGATAAACAGTATTATAAATTAATTATAAAATTGCTAACATAATGAACTAAAACTTAGAGTAATTTTTGTTGACCCTAACATTTCTAAAGGTCATTAGGCATTAGTTTTCTCTGAATCTAAATTTTTCTTTTCACTGAAACAGGGAACTGGCAGATGTTTAGCTCACTTATAGCATTACAACTTTATAAAAAGTATTTAAGATTCTAAGAAATCAATATATATTAAGAAACTACTATACGCTCAGTGTTTTGCCAGTAGCCAGCACAAGTAAAGAGTAACTTCTATATCCTTCTACCTATATTCTATCTGAACAACATATGAATAATTCATGAAAATTTAGTACTAAACTGGTTGATTCTTGATTGTAAGGATTCAATGAAGATGAGACCAATACGTGTTTCAAAATATATGAGATGTCTATACAGAAAAGATGCACATTAACATGGCATCAGATATGACTGGGATTTCAACTAAGTGAAATAGAGGAATGTATACTTTTCAGGCAAAAGATATAATTGGTAAAATAACAAAAAATCATGAGCCCATAAAATGGTGGCTAACGGGCTCCAGTGCTTCCAGCAGAGCTAATTAGCAACAGCATTATTCCCTTTGCCTGTTGGAGAGCTGCATCTTAGGCTGATAAAGAAAATATTCATGCTAAAAAAGCAAGGATTAAAAGAATCAATAGCAGGCTCTGATTAGGTGCAAGTATCACTCAGCCTATTCCTATTCATTATGTTGCCAATCTTAACACTGATTCATTCTGAATTGTAATTTTCCTAAAAGATAAATAGAAAACCCAAATAATAGTAAGCACAAATCTATATCTAATCATAACAGTAACATCAATTTAAAAGATAGTATATGCTCCTCTTTTAGCAAAACACAAAATACACTGCATCATTTAGAAATAGTATTTAGCATTTAGCCATGAAAATTTAAGAAAAAAATTGGCATGCTTTTACCCAAAGCTTTCCAAAAATAATAGAGTTGCTAGAGTGAAAGGATAACATAAAACTATTTATTTTCTATTACAAAGAAGGCTGTGATCTTTTTATGAGTCCCATATTGTTAATTTCACTACGCTATCAAATCTTTCTATAATAAGTCTTGAGTACAAGTGAAAACAAATAGAAACTCAATGCATGATAGGATTAATGAATGCTGTGGCCCACCATGTTCTTGCCCTTCACTAGGGGTGTGCAAGAAGGAATATGTAATAGAGTTTTGAGTTATAGCCATTCCGCTAACCAATCCTTGCTATAGTTATCTCAGAAACACGTATTCCAGAATATCATATACTTATATAACAGAGCATATAAATTGAAAAAATTAACGTGGCAATATAAAAAATACACTCTATTGAAGACCCAAAATAATGGATTAACTATAATTATATTAAATAATAATAATAATAATAAATCTGCTATAATGTATATAGACAAAGTCTGAAGTTCTTTTTTATAATCAAAATAGACACACTTAAAATTATATACTAGAAATAAGTAACAATATATAAGATAATTCTGTTCCTAATTGTTAAATGACAATCTATAAAGTGATATACCCCCAATTATAAGTATGTAAATGTGCTTGGATATAATGTAATACAAGTGTTGAGAAACACTGAAAAAACAAATAAAGCAATATTAATTAAAAAATAATGGTAAAAAAATAAAAACAACATTAAAAATATTGAAAAATTTTAGTGATGGCAGGTGACCAACATCTTCTTCTGTTCTTTCTGAAATACAAGACTTGTGATTATATAGGACACCTTCTACAGAAAATAAATTTAGTATTGACTTGATGGAAAGAATGACATTTACTAAAGCAACACTATCTTCTCCTTTCTAATGATCACAGATGTTCTTTGAAGAGATATACACAAATAAAATTAAAGACTAACATTGACTTTAAGGATTGTTACATGGTCATTTTGTTTAAAGTAGTTGTATTTTGAAGAAAAAATGTTGCATGCCTATAATTCAAAAACACAATCTTTGCCATGGATTAAGATGACAATCGGAAATGAGAAACACTTTTATTCCCTCAATAGAATTGTAGAACATAAACACATGCACACATATTTAAAAATGTATTTTACTATAATTTTAAATTATTTAACAATAAATCAATGCTTAATAAGAACTAGATAAGTCATAACATAAAAGATAGGCAATATGAGATTATCATCTTTACTTAGCAACTAAGGTAAAACAACAATATGGCATATACCACTTAAATTCATTGATATGTTTGGTTCCTTTATTTTTGTATTATGTAAGGTTTAGAACACGTGTTGCCAGGGCTTTTCACATGTTTATGACAATAATCCAACCCAAACTGTCTTTAGCAAAAGGAGAATGCGTTAGTTCAAATAATTGAATGGTCTAGTTGTAGATCTCTCTAAGCCTGGCAGTATCCAGGGCTCAAGATGGTTTTTCAGAATTTATATTAGTTCTACCTCTTGTCTCTATGTAGACTATGTAGCTTCCATTTTAGGCAATTTTGCTTTTCTCTCTGGCATTCTTCTCTGTCTACATGCCTAAGCCTAAATTCTGTATGAGATTTTTGTATGTAGAAACTGATATACATATAACAACATGTTAAGATCTAAAAAACAGTATATTGAGTGGAAAAAATAATATCTATAGCACAATATAATAAATATAGACTCCTTATAAGAAACATAGTTTATAAGATCACATATAGATAGAGCAAATATATCAGTGTATTTGTGGAGAAGAAGAAACAAAAATGGGCTAAGTAATGAATGAGGAAAAGTAAAGTAAAATAAAGCAAGAGAAAGTTATGCAAAAAGAAACAAATGATTCAATTGTGTAATGAACTGAAGTCAATAACAAAGGAAGGGAAGCAGGGAGGAAGAGAGGGAGAAAGATAGGAAAGAAGGGAAGGAAAAAGAAAGGGGAGAAAAGGGTAAGGAAAGGAAGAGAAGAGGAGAAGAAAACCAGAGGGTAATTGAAGTTTGCATATGGGACAACAACACAAGTAGTCACCCTCAACACCATCCAGCTCATGTCTAACCTCACACAAAGCACAAGCATCTGTCACTTAAGTCCAGGCTAAAATAGAAAATGATCCCTAAGAAAACTTAACAGTTTTGAAAAAGTTGGTATGAATAGCAATACTTCAGAGCACAGCTCATCTAATTCAGCCAATTTTAGTTCCAACAGCAAGAGGGTTGACTCACAGTACCCTCAATCTAAAGGCAGAATGAGTCCATCAGTATAGTCAGTTCCACCTCGCATGAGATTCCCCTTCGGAATTCTCAGTCTTAAAAGACAGACCTTGAGGAGACCATCAATAAATCTTAGAAAGGTACTTCCACAGTAAAAGAAACCCTCAGTAGCAATCTACTACTTTTGAAAGTGTGAAAAACAAATATTACTAGACATATTAGTAGACCTAATCACATGAAAGAGAAATGTCAAACTGACCCCTGAAAACAAGAGATAATTAAGGGTATTGAGAGAACTTAAAAACAACTCCAGTATTCTCAGAGTGATTATAAAAGAATCACATCCTTAAAACAAAGCAAGAATTCTGTGAAAAGAGAAAAAACACACACACACAGAATGAGAGGAGCTTTTCAAGATTAAAAAATTTTTCTTAAAAAAATAAACTACAGAAAGTCTGGAAAATATCTAATAAATTTCCCAGAATAAAGAGCAAAAGGACAAACTGTATTAGTTTTCCATTGCTGTATAACAAATTACCACAAACTTATGACTTAAAACAATATCCATTTATTATCTCACAGTTTCTGTATATCAGAAGTCCAGGTATTATATATTTGGTTTATCTGCTCAGAATCTCACAAGTCTGAAATCAAGGTTTCAACCAGACTGCAACCTCATTTGAACTTCAGGTCCTCTTCGAAATTCATTCCAATTGTGGGCAGAATTCAGCTCCTTGATGTTGTAAAACTGAGGTTTTAATTTTCTTATTGGCTGTTGGACAAGGGTCCCTCTTAGCTACTAGAGGCTCTCTCAGGTTCTATCTTCTCAGAACAAGACAGCTCACTTATTCAAAGCCAGAAAGTCCAATATTACACTAACAAGAATCCCAGAGGGAAAGAAGAAAGTAATAGAGAAAAAGAAAATATCAAACAAAATAATAAATTTTGAGACCTGAAGGACGTACATCTTCAGAATGAAAAAATTTACTGAATATGAAGTGAAAAGAAAATAACAGATTCACATCTAGACATGTCATGTATCATCAAGGAGAAAAAGAAGATTCTAAAAGCTTCCAAAGAGAAATCAAACAAACCATCTTACTAGGATCTGACTTTGTAATGGCTACACCGGTTGTTGAAAAACAAGGAAATAATGCTTTCAAAGATCTGAAGGGAAAATTCTTTTCAATCTAGAATTCTACAATAAGCCCAGATACCAAACAAATGTAAAGAAAAAATAAAGACAATTTCTGACATTCACAAAGTATATATTGTATGTACAGTATTTTAGAGAACTACTTGAGTCGACTAGAACAAAGAATAGAAAAGTAAGAAAGAGAGTGAAAGCAGGAGAAAGCAAAAGAGAGAAAGAGTGAGAGTGAGAGACAGAGACAGACAGACAGAGAGAGAGAGAGGGAGAGAGAGAGAGAGGGAGAGAGAGAGAGAGAGAGGGAGAGAGAGAGAGAGAGAGAGAGAGAGAGAGAGAGAGAGAGAGAGATCTGCCCAATAAAATTAAGAAAATTTCCAAAATAATTTCTGTGCTGTGGGATTGAAGCAGGAGGACAGAGGTATGGATATAGTCTACAAGAGTCATCATAGGGAAAAGAAGGCTGCTTAAAAGAATAAATATATAATAAAGATTTAATAATATGTGATAAAGGTAAACTGTGCAAGAATAACAGAAATGCAAGGAAAAACAATAACAACAAAAATATTTAATGATATAGTTATGAGGCCAATGAAAATGGGGAATGATTTCAAGCTATTGGTAGAATATTAAAAAAAGAGAGAATTTATTTAACATTATTAATTACAACATTTTGAACAGTACTATACTTAAAGAGAAGGAAAGGTAATCTCAGCAACTACCTGACTCCACATCCAACCATATTTTCATGGTCATTAAATGGTGGTTATAGGTACTTAAACAATCTTATCAATTATAGACAGAGCCCTCAGTACCTGCTTATGGTTCAGAATACAGTATAAATATTAATGAGCTTGACTTTTACTAAAGTAAAAATATAACTGATAGAATGTAGGTTTAGAGGATGGGAGAGAAAGACAATGAACAAGGTAAAGATACAATATTTTCACTTAACAAGTGAATTTGACCTCAAAACAATGAAGTAAAAGCAAAAATAAATGAGTGGGACTATATCAAACTAAAAGCTTCTGCACAGAAAAAAAAACCATCAACAAAGCAAAAAGGAACCATCCGAATGGGAGAATATACTTGCAAACAATACCTTTGATAAAGGCCTAATATACAAAATATATAAAGAACTCATACAACTCAACAACAAAAACAAACAATACAATTATAAATGGGGAGAGGACCTGAAGAGACACTTCTTCCAAGAAGACATATCAACAGCCAACAGATATATGAAAAGATGCTATTAGAAAAATGCAAATCAAAACCACAATGAGATGCCACCTCACACCTGTTAGAATGGCTATTATCAACAAGACAAGTAACAAGTGTGGAAGAGGTTGTGGTGGAAAAAGAACCGTTATACATTGTTGGTGGGAATGTATATTGGTACAGCCTCTATGGAAAACAGTATGGAGAATCTTCAGAAAATTAAAAATAGAATTATCGTATGACCCAGCAAGCCCTCTTCTGGGTATCCACCCAAAATTTTTTAAAACATTTATCTGTAAAGATATATGCACCCTGATGTTCATTGCAGCATTATTCACAGTGGCCCCAACATGGAAACAACCAAAGTGCCCTCCAATAGGTGAATGGATAAAGAAGATTTGGTATATATATACAATGGAATAAATTTCAGCCATAAGAAAAGATGAAATACTGCCATTTGAGACAACATAGATGAATCTTGAGATTATTATACCAAGCAAAATAAGTCAGAAAAAGTTGAGAACCATATGAGTTCAGTTATATGTGGGATATAAAACTGAAAGCAACAAACAAACAAGACAAACAATAACTCATATACACAGACAACAGTTTAGTGGTTACCAGAGGGAAAGGAGGAGGTAGGTAAGCATAAATGGTGACAAAAGGAGAGTTGACTTTGGGTGGTGAGCATGCAATACAATTTACATATATTATTGAATTGTACATTTGAAACCTATAATTTTATTAACCAATGTCAACCTGATACATTTAATTAAAATAAAATAAAATACATATAGAATAAAATAGTAAAATAAAATAAAATGGTATTTATCACAGTCTGTCCAAATGAGAAAGACTAGGCTTTGTTGAAACTATATAACTTCCAGGAACACAGCCCAAGAAGTCTTACCTACAGTGCAGCTCTTCTATTCCATGGCAATACTCACTGTGCTGCCCTAAAATAAGATAACTTGGATTGAAAAAGCTTGTTTATTTGAAGCCTGCAAGTAAACAAAGGCAAGAAGTTTAATCTAAGTTAAACTTGTTTTTCCCAAATGTAAACTATATATCGCCATAGAATGTATTAGCACTCTGCCATCTCTCCGACTGGACTCTAATAGTTTCCCCTCACCAACCACCCACAAAGGATATACAGTTATGGGAAATCAGAAATTCCCATAGAGTGTGACTAACAGGTAAGAAAAAGCTATTGGGGATTTCTGATTATTTTCAATTCAAAAGTAAGAAAACTCTGGATCAAATGTGTAGGTCAATTCACATGTGATCTTATTGATTATAAATTGAAGTTAGTTATCATAATACAAAAACAAAGATAAATGACACTTCTATCAACAAACAATATCCCCATTCAAAAACACACACATGCACACATTCATACCCAAGTCTGATGGCTTGTCTTTCAGGGCAGTTAAACACCATCACCTGGAGATCTGTAATGGGGTTGAGATTCTGCTTCTAACAAGTTCGCATGTGATGACTACACTGCTGGTCCTTGAATCACATTTTGAGTAGTGAAGAGAGCTTTCAAATCTGTGTTTTATTCAATGATAAATGAACTAAAAACTTAATCTAAAGAATAAAATGTGCCGTTATTCACAATAGCTAAGATATGGAAATAATCCAAGAGTTCCACAAATGAACTGTTAAAGAAAGTGTAGTGTGTGCATAGACAATGGAATATTATACAACTTTAAAAAATAATTAAATTATGTCATTTTTGACAAGATGGGTGGACTTAGAGAATCTTAGGCTAACTGAAATAAGCCAGTCACAGAAGAACAAATATTGCATGTTTCTACTTATACCAGGTATCTCAAATACTCAAATTCACAGAGTTGTTGTTAATGGGTATAAAGTTTCAGTTATGCAAAAAGTTAAGGTTCTAGGGATCTTCAACAACACACTGCCTACAGTTAACAATACAGTACTGTGCACTTCAAAATTTAAGAGGGTTGATCTCACGTTAAATGTCCCCATCACTAAAGCAAACAGGAGAGGGGCACAAAGAGACTTTGGGAAGTACTGGTTAAGGCTATTACTTTGATTGTGGTGATGGTGTCATGAGTGTTGGCATATGCCCAAACTCATCAAATTATAGAATAAAATGACTAACAAAAAACAGTAGAACTTTAAAATCAGAAGACACTTTGTAAGAAAACTGTTTTGTTTTGTTTTGTATTTACGTATCTACATTTTTTTGTTGCAGTATTAGAATGTCTCCTTAAAATGTACAAATTATATCAAGTCTAAAAAAATCACAATAAAATTACAACTTTATTAAAATCAAAAGAGGATGTTTATTCTTGAAGCATATCTATGTTCTGCCTGCATATTTCCTTGGGTTGTGCTAAGCCACATTGTTAAAAAAATGTGTGATTTAGAATTTTTTAAGTCAGTTCTGAATGTCATGGATTACTGACCAGCCATAGCAAAAGGAAATCTGTAAGACAATTTGATAATACAAATGAAGAAGGGGAAATGAGACATAGTCTTGTAATTATATCCTGAGAGGTGGAAGAGCCTTTATTTACTTCCTAAGGAATACTACTGTCAAGAAAATTTACAAATCACTGAGGAATGATGAAGACTAGGACATTTGTTCATTGAATATGAGCATAGCTGAAAGATTAGATATGTTTACTACTAAATAAATTAATTCTTTCAATTTGTGATATAATGCCAATTATGAACCTTTTTTCAGAACTTGTTTTTCTTTTTCCTGAAAAACTGTATGATTTTTAACAACATACTCATATCTGTAGATTTCAGAAAAAAATAAGCATCCAAAACATATACATTCAACTCATTTACTTATAAAAATCTTACATTTATAGCTAATGAAAGAATACTGTCTTGATGAACCAAAACAAAAACACATTTTCAATGACTAAGTCCATTTCCAAAGGGTGACACAAATCTAAGTAAACCTTAAGGTTTAAACTTGCAAAGCCAAAGAAAAATTCAAGCTGTTGAACATATTTTTATACAGTTTAAAATATTTAAATTAGTAAAAAAAATTGTTTTTGGTTCTAGAAATACTTCTAGGATTTAAGATTAAGATTATTTACAATTAATAAAAATATTGTTCAATATATGATTGCTATGAGCCCACAAAATTTTAATTTTTATTATCCAAGTTAAATCTTCTAGTAAATTGTTGGCAGTGTGATGTTGGATACGCAATATCACAATAATCCTGCCCAAATAGTCATCTTTGATTACTCTTTGTTCTGTACAGAGAGGAAAAAGTCTAATAAATTCGCAATACCACTTTTCAAACCAGAGAGTAGTCACTGTAAACATAAAAGACTAAGACAAAATGAGTACCAGCATGAGAACAGCTTTTGTCCTAAATGTTATATTTTGAGAGAAGTATAACAAATGAGTGTGAAAGAAAGTCTAAAAATATACATCTTTGAGAGACTATAGAGTAAGAATACATCAGTAAGACCCCTATTTTACTTTATATAAAAAACACAATATTAAAGGGATTTCTTTAAGAATACTAAGGGAGAAGGGAAACATAAATATGAATAATAAAATAGCAATAACTATGTATTTATTAAAATCACTTTAAATGTAAATAAATTAAATGGTTCAATCAAAAGACATAGAAAAGCTGAATGGATAAGAAACTAAGACCCATACATACGCTGTCTATAAGAAACCCACTTTAGATCAAAAGACACACAGACTGAAAGTAAAGGGATGGAAAAAGATATTTCAAGCAAATAGAAATCTTAAAAAAGCTGGGGTTGCAATATTTAAATCAGATAAAACAGACTTTAAAACAAGACTACAATAAGAGACAAAGAAGGACATTACATAACAATAAAGGGGTCAATCCAACAAAAAGATAAAATCCTAGTAAACATTTATGCACCCAACATAGGAGCATCTAAATATATAAAACAAATTTTGACCAACATAAGGGAGATATTAACAGTAATACAATCATAGAAGGAGACTGTAACTCTGTATTGACATCAATGGACAGATCTTCCAGACAGAAAATCAGCAAGGAAACAGTGGCCATAAATGACACGCTAAACCTGATAGATTTAATTAATATTTTTAGAGCATTTTACTCAAGAATATGCATTCTTCTCAGTGCACATGAAACATTTTCCAAGATAGATCACATGCTATGCCACAAAACAACTCACAAAAAATTTAAGGAAACTATAATCATATCAAGTGCCTTCTCTGACCACAATGGAATAAAACGTTCTACTAAACAATAAATGAGTTAACAATGAGATCAAGGAAGAAATCAAAAGATACCTTGAGACATATGAAAATAAAAACACAATGACCCAAAATACAAGGGACACAGCATAAGTAGTCCTAAGAGGGAAATTCATAACAATACAGGCCTACTTCAAAAAACAAGAAAAGTCTCAAGCAGACAATCTAACCTTCCACTTGAAGGAACTAGACAAAGAACAGCAAACAAAACCTGAAGTGAGTAACAGGAAGAAAATAATAAAGGTCAGAGCAAAAATAAATAAAAGAGTCCAAAAACAATACAAAAGATTAATAAAACCAAGAGCTGGTTCTTTGGAAAGATTTAAAAAATTGGTAAACACTTAAATGACTTATCCAGAAAAAAGAGAGCACTGAAATAAAACTAGAAATAAAAGAGGAGTGGCAACTGACCCCACAAAATACAAAAGATTATAAGAAAATACTATGAGCAATTATATGCCAACAAACTGGATAGTCTAGAAGAAATAAATTCCTAGAAACATACAATCTTCCAAGACTGACTCAGGAAGAAATAGAAAATTAACCTACCAATTTACAACTAAAGAATTTAATCAGTAATCAAAAAACTCCCAATAAACAAAAGTCTTGGATTGATGGCTTCACATATGAATTTTACTGAACAGTCAAAGAAGAATTAAAGCCTATTCTTCTCAAACTATTTCAAAAAATTCAAGAGAAGAGAAGCCTCCTAAGTTTGTTTTATGAGGCCACTTTTACCCTGATTCCAAAAACAGGGAAAGAAATTACTAAAAAAAAAAAAAAAAAAAAAAACATTATAGGTCAATATCCTTGATGAACATAAGTGCAAAAATCCTCAGTACAATATTAGCAAACCAAATTCAGCAACACATTATATAGATTATACACCATAATCAAGTGGAATTTATTCCTGTGATGCAAGGTTGGTTTAATATCCACAAATCAATATGATACAACACATGAATAAAATGAAAGCTAAAAATCATATAATTATATTGATGGATGCAAAAAAAGCATTAGACAAAATTCAGCATCTATTTATGATAAAAACTCAACAAAGTGATAATAGAAGAAACATATTCCAACATAATAAAGTCTATCTATGATAAATCCACAGCTAACACCGTATTCAATGGAGAAAAGCTCAAAGTATTTTCTTTAAAATCAAGAACAAAACAAAGATGTCCACTTTCACCACTTTTTTTCAACACAGTACTAAAAGTCCTAGCCATAACAATCAGACAAGAAAAAGAAATAAAGGCATACAAACTGGACAGAAAGAAGTGAAACTATCATTTTTTTGCAGAGGACATAAAGATTCCATGAAAAAATGTTAGAAATGATAAATGAATTCAGTAAAGTAGCAGAATACAAAATTAATATTTAGAAATTGGTTGCATTTTTATGTACCAATAATGAACTATCAAAAAGAGAAATTAAGAAAACAGTCTCATTTACAATTGCATACAAAATAAATAAATAAATAAAATACCTATGAATAAATTTAACCAAGGAGATAAAAGACCTATACTATACTTGGAAATTTATGAAGAACTTATATAACTCAACAACAAAAATACAAACAATATAATTTAAAAATGGGCAGAGGAACTGAATAGGCATTTCTCCAAAGAGGGCATACAGATGGCCAATAGACATATGAAAAGATACTCAAAGACACTAATCATCAGAACAATGCAAATTAAAACCACAATGAGATGTTACCTCATACCTGTTAAAATGGCTACCATCAATACATCAAAAAAACAAGTGTTGGCAAGAATGTGGGGAAAAAAAAGAGCTCTCGTGCACTGGTGGTGGACTTGCAAATTTGTGTAGCCACTATGGAAAACAGTATGCAGCTTCCTCACAAAATTAAAAATAGAACTACCTTATGACCCAGCAATTTCACTTCCAGGTATTTACCACTCAGAAAACAAAACACTAATTTTAAAAGATATCTGCACCCCTATGTTCACCACAGCTCTATTTACAATAGCTAAGATATGGAAGCAACCTAAGTGCCCATCAATAAATAATTGGATAAAGAAGAGGTGGTACACGTATTCAATGGAATATTATTTAGCTATAAAAAAATAAATCTTATCATTTGCAACAAAATGGATGAACTTAGAGGGTGTTATGTTAAATGAAATAAGCCAGAGAAAGGTAAATATCAGATTATTTCATCTACATGTGGAATCTAAAGAACAAAATGAATAGCAAACAAAATGGAAATAGACTCATAGATACAGAGAACAAACTGATGATTACCAGATGGGAGGGGGTTGGGGACTGGATAAAAAAGGTGAAGGAATTAAGAAGTACAAATTTGTAGTTATAAAATAGTCACAGGGATGTGTAGTACAGCATAGAAAATATAGTGTAGTAAAAAAATACTGTAATAACTATATACATGCCAGGTGGATACTAGACTAATTGAGGGATCATTTTGTAAATTATATAAATGTCTAACCACTATGCTGTATACCTGAAACTAATATAAAATAATATTGAATGCCAACTCTAATTAAAAAATAAAAAAGTTTTTAAAGTGCTGTGGAAGAAGCCTACAAAAGAAAGAAACATGCTAGCAACCATGGCATTTTCATATCATGCCAACAATGCTTCAAAATGCCCACACATCAATAGAATGCTTCTCTAAAGTTAAAATATTGAGTAGAAATTCATTGCAGTTTTGGGAAATAAAAGGTATTACTCAAAATATCTTCCAACTTTCTAAAGTCCCTAAATTTCAGCTCAAAACCTAACCAACAGAAATGTAGAAAACTCTTTAAATAAACCACTTTACTAAGGAGGGTCACAGATTTTTTAAAAAAGAACTAATAAATTCATTTATTTAAGATGAGCAAAACTATATATATTAATGTTATTTTATATTGTTTTACTCATATATAGTATAAATACAGGGCTGTTTCTTGTATTTCTAACTTACTAAAGGTATTTTATTGAAGGAAGTAATATATACATGGAATAAGATACTTTAGCAATACTTTCTTTAAATAAATTGTTTTGAAAACAATACAAAGCAACACATCAAAACAAAATTATTTCCAGTGTGAGAAATTGGGGATTATTATTTTTAAAGAATTTATAACTATTTTGTTATATGTTTCTGTAAGTGAATGTTTAAGGTCAGAGTGATAAAATGGTAATATTGTTAGACATTAAATATTCTGGCACTACTGAGTCTGTTATTACATTTCTTGTCATTATTAAGTCAAAAAACATCTAGAATGTAATTTTATTTGGTGATATCTTACTAGCGAGACAGTAAAATTAGAACTCTGAGGCCAACTAAAGTCATATTAAAGTATTGATTTACAGCTAATGATGGATGTTTTAACAAAACATTTGCATATTCAGGTTAATTTGATGATTGTATATGCAATCTGCATACATATAAACTTTACTTTTATATGTGATTCAACTTTCAGAAAATTTTCTGAAATTAAATTTTATAGCAGAATATTGTATTTTACTATGTATTTTATATGCTTGAGGTATGTGTTTTCTGAGATATTCTTTACAATTAGACTCTCACAGATATTTCACTACTTAATAAAAGATTTTTGAAGTTATTTGGTTATAACCCCAGTGTGCCTTAAACTTATAAAATTAGATAGTAAAAAAAAAAAGAGAGTCCTGCTATTCTTCAAATCATGATTTTTTTTTTAATGGTATGAAGGGTCTTATGATATCAGTGATCAAAAATATATTCCACCTTGGTGAAGTCTCTGAAATCCCAGCTTCAAGACCCATTTTGTTTTTACTGAAATAGAAGCACAGAAGTCTTTGACTCCTGTCCCTCAATGCCCACCTTTAAGCTAATTATCAGCCCTGAAAACATTATCATAGAACAGATTACTTGACAACTGACAGCTCACTGAAGGCTAGGCTGCAATGGAATGCAGTAGATCACAGTGTGATGATGGAGAGTGTAGGCATTTATGTTCTGTATGATTTACCTCAATGAGAAGATATACCAGGAAAGGCTGTAGACGGGTGACTCTGGACATTCTAAAGCAAGCATAAGAACATGGGGTGTCACAGGACAAACTTATGGAAAGTGAGGAAATTTAATGAAGACAGAGGAAAACATTATACAGAATGCTGAGAGCATACCAATTTCACAATTTGCCAAGGACCTGGATCTTAGATATTTTCAAAGAGAAGGAACATTTTAAAAGAATAAAATATTTTTAACTGTTTACCAAGCAACTAAGGTATGCAGAGCTCAGGACAGCAGTCTGGGAGGTCAGCCTTAAACTGAGTGACTAGAAGTTGGCTGAGTGGATGCTTAATACAGCACTCTTCAAAATGTATTCACTTTTGTGGTCTAATAAAATGTTCTATTAAAAAGAATTTCTATAGTCAAATGTGTTTGGAGAACTCAGCACCTTCTAATTCCCTCTTTGAAACCCAAAACTTGTATTAGCATATTAAAAGCTTTTAAGTTTTAGAGTTGAGATATCTTTGTAAAAAGCCAGCATTTTCCAGAGTTATTTGACCTTATTACTACGTTTTGGTAACATCTATAAATATTTTTCTGGAAATGTTGAAGCGATTATAATTCCCTTTCATGTGTAGCAGGGTAAATTAGCTCCTGGTTATAAACTACGATAAAGGAGAGACAGTTGATACACATTGTGCCCAGTAATGACAGCCACAAAAATTATGATTGATTAAAATACATATCTTTGTAAGAAATATCCTTTTTAATGAAAAGTGTTAAATGGCTATTACTAAAAAATGAAATCCTCTTTATACTGTAAAAATAGATACTGCATAAACAATCATCAACCAAGTATTATGAATGAATAGATTGATTTAAAAACTTAATGTAGATCTGACTGAAGGATTGTTCATCGTTAATAATTGTGATTGCATGGATGTGATTCCTGACCACCAGAAAATGGATTAACATGACCAACAGTTAACATGAGGCATAGATCCTATTATGAAGGTCATTTTATAAATACCGATTCAAGCCAAATTTTAACAAATAGTCCAAGAGAGAAAATCTGGATCCTCTATCTAATCTCTTCCAGCTTCCTCATACCCACTTCCAAAATTAGGTTAATACATTCAAATTTACATATAGAGTGCAGAATGAGATGCCATGATCCATCTTGGGACTACCTCTAAGCCTATATTCATTTTGTAAGCATTGCCTCTAACCCTGGACTCTTCTGTTAGCGCAAGTTTCTAATTTAAGCAAAGGCTAATAAGATACCTTCCTAAACATTAGAATCTGAGGGGAATTAGAAGATTTCTTAATATTTAGCCCAGAACTGCTCTCCTCTCCTTCTGAACTCTTAAAATTATTACTTTGGGTTACATGGAAATTGTTATCTGGTTGCTGTACTGATTTGCTTCTTTGGATACCTTAGAATGTACCCTTAAAATGATAAGACAATAAAGTATTTTTAGTAGGGAAATTGGAATTAGTAAAGAACCTAAAATTTTAATTTTCATATAGATCATACCTAGAACCATGAGTCACATGGACAATGAGCTGGTAAAGCAAAACAGAGGAAGCAGAAGAAAACTGAGCAGATACAAAAAAAAAAAAAAGAATGAGACTTCGAAGATGAATATGCCATATTTCACAATTTTGTTCCTGCTTTACTACTGAGTATTATAAAAATGGTTTCCAGAAAGCTTTCAAAGTGTTTTAGTGTCTATGGTGCTGAACTCCTCTCTTAAATATCTATCATTTAATATATGAATGCAATCTGATATCATCAAAGAGTTTGGGCTTAGAATAAAATAGGTGTAGATTCAAATACTACCTGTAATTTTCTGGCACTAAGTCTTTAGCATCCCCTCCTATGACTGGCCCTACCTAGGCTTCACATATGTTGCCCACCTCTAATCTGCAACATTAAGTTCAGTGTTCTCTACCAACACAACAATCTCTCCTGCCTATACTCATCCAACTATTACAAATATACTTCTTAACATTTTTAGGATCCAAAACACTTTTTTTGAGGGGCTTTGTTTTGTTTTTTGGTTTATTTTTTTACTAATATTTTGAGCTTCATTACATATTTTTATATATCCACTTGGAAAACAACTAATATTTTTTCCCTGACCAATTATTTTCTCTGGAAGGGCAGGGATTATGCTTGTCTCTCTGACCATACTAAGGTAATAGATCTTTAATAAATATTCATTATGCACTTTTGAATATTACTTAACCTTTCACATCCTTTTTTCCTCTGCTATAAAATATGGATACTAAAATTTTAATAGTATTTTTGTAAGAGTTAAAAATGAGATGACTAATACATATAGATATATTTCACCTAAAAGGTAATAAAGAAATATTAACTCCCTTCTTCATGCCTTTTTTCCCTAAGATGCAGAACCATGGAAAAGACAAGAAGATAGGTAACAAGAAAGAGGGAAGTGGGAATAAATATCCTGCTTAATGGTCATCATTATAAAGATTTCATCTAAAGATTATATTAAAAATTTATCACGCCTCCAACATACGATTTTTTAGAATTTTCTGCTAAACTCATTTCATTTTAAAAAATAGATTGTGCCTATTTGTGTATTATTGGTCCCATGTATTCATATAAGTTATTCATAAATGTAAATGTTCAGGCAAGGATTTTGCTTGTGTAATTGACAACTGAAATTAAACAGTGATATTTACAATCTGCTAGGTGGAAAATAAGGAAGGAAAAGGGATAGTTAAAGGACTTTAAAAGGATATAACAAGAAGTCCTTATTTATGACCATGAAGAAACTGTTTTTAGTTCAGACTCCTCTCAGAATATTAATCTTCTTGCAAAATCATATGTAAGATAAAACCTTTTCTCCTCTGAGTACTCAAGGGCCCAGGAGCAAAACCCAGAGTGTTAAAAAATCATGTCAGCAGAAAAAGAAACCATTTCAAGATAATAAGTAATTAGGGCTGGCATTTTACAGAGTGTTATTGAGAGCTGATACCTCCTTAAAAGCCGCCATTGATTAAAACTTAGTATTTAAAGTGAACTTGGTGAACTCTCATAAGGAAAGACTAAGAATTTTCTGTAAATAGTGAAAATGCCCCTAAATCAAGAAAACCCATGTGAAAAATACCCATGTGGCACAGAGAAGGGTAAGTAGAATTTCCCAAAGAAGGAAAAGTGTGGAGAAAAAAGTGTCCGTTAACCGTACCTGTCCAAGTGTTATCATTTGTTCTTTAATGACAGGAATTTAAAATTTATACCAGAAACATATAGCATTTCATTTATAATACATTATAAATAAGTATGCTTAGATTTATTATATGGTAATATATCTATGATTATCAACTCTTGAGTCAGTTCATTTTCAATTAATTTTATCATCTAAGTAAGATTCTGAGAGAAAATCCATTTAAGTATTGTTATATTTTTCACATGGATCATTGCAGTTAATATTTAAGAACCCAGGAAGAAAAAATGTGGTAAATAATAATTTGATTTAATAAAGTTTACTTTTTTTAGGTATTCTTCTGATTAGATTTGCATATGAAAATGAAAGCTATAGAGAAGGATATAAAACAATTATGGCTTCCTGACAACCCAATATCCAGTTTATTTTCCACTTCTTTCTATAATTTATCCTGCACATCATTGAAAGATTTGATTAAACATATATTTATGGAATATATACTCAGCAGTAAACTGGACACTGTGAATATAATAATGAATAACAGAACCTGTACTCAAATTCTTAGAGTTCATTAGGCAAACAAATAAGGAAACAAAACAATGTCATAAGTGATAAACACACATTATAATGAGAGAAGGTTAAGATGCTATGGGAAGCCTAAAAGACAATCCCCAAACTCAGACTACTGGACACAGAGAAGGCTTACCAGAGAAAGTGATTTTTAAAATACACCACAGTAAAGAACATACAGTGGTTAGCCAGGTGAATGTGGTGAAACATACTCCCTAGAGGGTCACTGGAGATGAGAGATGAGACAAGAGAAGTAAAGATGGGTAAGGTTGTGAAAGACCTTATAAACAATTTTAGGACTAGAGGAGAGCCATTGCTCTCCTAAATGATATAATAGAACTTTCAAAGTTAAATATTTTTAGGAGCCACTTGGGATTCATTTCCCCTGCTGATACTGGGATTGTCTATTCTGGAAAGGGACCCTTGAACCAGAGAATAAATTGGAGGAAAGATTTTAGTAAAATTAGAAGCAAGAGGGAGGTCATTGCTGCAGTAATCCAGGAAAGAGACAATCCAGGAAAGAGACAATCAGCGGTGATGAAAAAGAAAACTAGACAAAGTACAGAAACATTTATAGAATAGAAACAAAAGAATCTAGTTTTAGTGAGGAAGACTAAAGAATCACTCATAATGCAAATAGATTTATACCCTGGTTTTAGTGAGGAAGACTAAAGAATACCCTGGTTTTAGTGAGGAAGACTAAAGAATCAATCATAATGCAAATAGATTTATACCCTGAGCGACTGAATGCATGTCACTGTTATTCTCTTAGTTATGGGGAGGTGATTTGTGGGAAGGAAAGATCAAGACTTAAATGTTTAATTTTATGTATTTTATGTATTTTTGTGATAGTAAGTATCAAGATTCCATAGACAATTGGATATATATGTCTAGACCTCTGGGGAGAGAGATGTGGAAGAGATCTAAATTTGAGAGGTTACAAAACTTTACATAATGTACTTATAAGAGTGTATAAGATTCTATATCTTTATTCTTTCCATTTTTATTTATATATCTGCCTTTGTACTATATCCCAATGCCTCACCCCTGCTCAGGGATTTCTTCCTATTATTTACCGACTAATCCATATTTTCATCTTTTTCTTCCCTACTGGCTCCTTCCCATCATCACTTATATATGCTAAAGGTTTGTTCATGTTGATCAACAAGTAAGAAAAAAGGAAGGTTTGTGTCTTCTAGCCACCATCATACATCCTTTCTTGTTAACAGTTTTGTCTACACTTTCTCTTTTCATTTCCTTTGAGAGTCTGGCTTCTGTCCTTCATGCCCATCTCCATTGTCATTATTCCACCTAAATTACTTTGTCCATTTTTTCACCAAAATTGTACTGCTTCCTTTGCTGTCAAATTTAACAACTCTTCTCAACCTTCATCTTCAGTGTCTCTGAGCATCACTTGACATTGTTGACCATGTCCCCCTTCTGGAAGCCCTCTCTAGACTTTGTAACTGGCTCTTCTGGTTAAGGCTCCTGGGCCTCATTTGCAAGATTCTTTCCTATTCCTCAAGTTCAGGTATTCTCTTCTTACTCTACAAATATCTCTGTGCAATGTAACCTATTCCTGTTAATTTTTATTTTGTATCAATGATACTAAAATCTATATCACTGGGCTAGAACTCTGAGAAGAGTATATGGCAACAATCTCCTCAGTTAGGCAACACTTTGTAATGCAGCCAGTCCAACTTGTTTGCTGACTATTCCACAACACACCACAGGTTAGGACCCCTGTGTTTTTTACTCCCACCTGCTCACTAATCTAGAATGCCCTGCTCCCTTATTCTATTAATGTCTTATCATTATCTTAAGTAAATAAAATCTCAAAATTTACTTCTCTGGTAGATATATTTCTAACCACTTCTTTCTCTAAATTTCTATCATACCACTGTATGATTCTCATAATATAGAAATAGCAAAGAGGTTTCATCTTGAATGACAGTGTTGATTCTCAGGTAACACTAAGCCTAAGTTCAGTACCAAAGAAGGTTCATTCTTCGTCAAGCCCATACACAGCAGAAAAATATCATGATTATCAATTTCTACCATGACCACAAGAGGAATACCCTTTTCACAAACTGACTATTTATGTTATAGCTGTTAAGATATGCTATCTTTATTATTGTCTAATTATAGCTAATTATTGTTTACCTTGATTGAAATGCCCTATCCTTACCACCAGATTTTAAATTACAACAAACTATAGACAAAATTTTAGTCTTCTTCATATTCTCATAAAAAAATAATAATGATCAATAAATGTTTGGTGAGTGGGGAAAGAGAGAGATACCAGTAGAGTAAATTTTAGAAGTAGAGAGAAATGCAGAGTACAAAAAAATAAGTTTTCTAAAAAAAAGAAAGTAATGCCTTATTATCCATTCTCTAAAGATACTTTTCAGAATTAAACCACCTTATTCTCTACTAACCTAGACAGGATAATATTTCTAGAAAACATATTTTCTTTTTGAAACCCATGCAATCTCTTTTTAAAAATCTATTAGTCTTAAAATACATACTGTGGTAGAAATGGCTTCCCTAAAACTATGCACATAACCTCTATTAAATCGAAAGTCATGAGCCACTGTTAACTATCCCTCTTCATTTTCCATTCCAGTAAAATAATAGCTTGAGAAGTTGGGTACATTCAGATTTCAAACATATTTTGGAAGATATAAGCTATAGACGGGGTGTTATACTAAAACAATGCTACAAAAATGAAAAATGTCCACGGCAAAAAAAATCTAAAAAAAATATTCTCTCACACCTCCTCTTCCCTGTCATCTCTCATGATTTAACCAATTGCACATATTCTTGGGGATGCTCTTACAGTTATAACACATAAAAATATGCTTTATATGATAGATGAAGAAGAGCTCTAGATATGTAGAAAACTAAATTTGTGAATCAGTCACTTAAATACTTAAGGTTGTAATTCAGTTTCCCAGTTGAAATCAATTTTTGTCTTTAAGGTCTTTTGTACAGTTTAATCACATTATTGGTTGATGAACTAAAATTAATTTACAGCTTCTTATACAACAAACCAGAATATCCAGTTTCCAAATTTGACCTTTTAAATTTGCTGTACTACTAGCTCTTTCACTATATGCTGTACTACTAGCTCTGGAAAAGAAGCATTGTCTTGAAAAGGCATGGTTCAAAAATAATGCTAAGAAAACTATGTATTGGAACCACTATGCCTGTTTGAATAGTGGAGAGGACATACTTTGTAATTAGAGCAGATTTTGAATCACTCTCCATCATTTATTATCTCAGGTAAATTGTTTAATCTCCATATAACTTTGGATAGGAGTCTCATTTGCAAAATAGAAATAGTAGTACCTGTTACATATAAATAGGCTGTAGTTAAATAAAATCGAGTATTGTTTAAAAAGCATAATAACTAGAGCACAAAAAGTGATTAACAGTTGCTAGCTCTGAGTATTGTTTTCCTTTCAAATGATCCAAAATAAACTTACAAATTGAAATATAGATTTAAACACACCTATTATTATTTTTCTCAAAGTATTTATGAAAGTGTTGGGGAAAGAGCAATACCAAATTTTAAATATAAAATAATTTTTATAGTAGAAATAGTAATATCTAAGTATATGATCTATCACATTGGCTAGGTTAGTAAACACAGTTTTCTAATATGTTCTTACTATTTTATAGTGATCTCCGGAAAATATGTGAGAACTCTTATGACATCATGAAGCCTTAAAAATAGAAAAGCAGGAAACAGATGTTGCCTCATGAATTTTAAAAAAATGGAAGCTTCAGGTAGTATAAATAAAATAAAGTGCAAAGTAAGAATTCTAGTTTAAAAAACTTGTAATTCAATAATCTATACAAAAATCTTGGTGATTCAGAACATATATTTGAGAAGACTTCCATATGCTTTTGGAAGTTCAAAACCATAACCTGATATTATCAGTAGTTTAGAGGCAAATAATTTTGTTTGTTTTAGTGTGTTCAAGAGTGGGTATAGAAAATGATATTTGGATATTATTACTTTACTGTTATCTAGTATATCTGTCTAAGAAAAGCTAAGTTGTTAGAGTAGATGGAGAGAATGCAGTGTTTCAATAAATAACTGATCATCAGATCCAATAGAAGTTGGTCATTTACTGAGCATTAATTCTCAAAAAAATCACAAGCATATGTTTTTTTTTCCATTAAGTGATAATAGTGATAGTGATCTCAAAATACTATTATAAGAATTAATGTGGCAACACATTGCAAACCTCTCAAACGATAGGTTTTATGTAAGGCTCAAAATAGTAATAATATGTTAAAAACCTGAAAATTTCTCTTAAGGTAAAAAGACAGGGCTTTCTGTATAAAAATAACACTGTATTATGCTCTTTGAAGCTGCAATTTGGAAGGGTGAAATTTTATTTTCTCAGCCATTCCAGTAACACATAATTCTATGAAAAAAAAATTAGATCTAGATGTGAAATAGAGGACACCTGGAGACAGATGAATTGAAAAGCTAAATTGGAAATGAATCATTGAACTAATGTATAAACGTTATGGGTTTAAATGTTTTACCCATGCTCCCTTTACTAATTGCATTTGTTTCCTGCTGCTGACTTTATTGTCATGATGTTTTTAATACTGAATCTGTATGTGTGGAGGATGAGGCCTGTTACCTTTCATGTTTAGAGTATCTGAAAAACAGTGGTCTATATCTAGTTCAACGGTGAAAAGACTAAAGAGAATGCTGAACAGTGCTAATATACCCAACAATCACTAAAACACTTCCTATCAGTCTGAGGAATATTGACAATCCTGATGTTCTTTTCTCTTCAATCCCTAAGCTCTCCTAAAACAGAGCAGTGGTATGATAATCTAAAATATATCTGTAATTAAGGTCTATATATATATTCATCATCATCATCTGCAAGTTTCAATGCTATTGTATTTTCTAATTCTGAGGTTACATAAAGAAAAACAAAATTCTCACTGTGCCATTAATAGATCTTTGTGAAACCTATGACTTCACTCTATTTTGTACTATGCCAAAGAGAGCTAAATCCGGGAAATAAAATAATCAGAAAACTGGAGGTTTGAGGTAATTTAACTTTTTGACTAACTTTAAACTAATCAGAGAAAGAGGGGATGGGGGAGGGATGGCAATGGCATAGATGATAGAGGCTCTGTTCATCCTTCTGGCAACCAAACCAAAGTTGTGACAGAAACACAAAGCAAACAGCAAGGAAAAATCTCCTGGAATCTAGATGAATGAGCCATACAACTAGGGAGAAATCTAAGAAATCATCCTGCAACTGCTGAAGGTAGGACGAGGTGAGGACGCGGGGTTGCCAGGTACCAAGTAGCTGAGTAGGACTGGGCTGCGGCAGTGGCAGATGCTCTTAAAGGGTCGTGCCCCTAAGCACTTTCACAGTGATGGACCTGCTCAGTCTGAGCACCAGTGCCAGTTCGACTGTGCACAGGGAGCACCAGGAACTTACAGGGAGACACTGAGTTGTAGGAGTGAGGGCTAAAGGGAGACTTACTCTGCACAGAAGCACCGGCGGATGGTATCCATTGTTCTTTTGAGCCCTCCCAGTGCACGGATACAGCGTTGCCATAACCGTGAGGTCATCAAACTGTGTAATAGAGATTACTCCGCCCAGAGGATACCATGAAACACCACCTCCCCCAACTCACAGCACCCCCCTACTCAAGCCACATCCAGGTGTATCCTCAAAGAGTCAGGTTCTCCTTGCTGAGAAGCACATAGGTAGCTGCCCTCAGTTTCTGGTGTGGCCTTTTGAGGCAACTATAACACATCATCTGTGGATTTCTTGTTGAATTTTAACAGATGGTTCTGGAGGGACAGAGGCTTGGGCTAAATTTGTCCTGCAGCTGAACCCCTCTCAGGACTGTGCCACTGGACACCTCTCTCACAAATCCACACTAATAAGACTGGGAGACCTAGGAGCTTTGCTTAGTACATAGAAACAGACATGAAAAAGCAGACAAAATGGGAGGACAAGCAAAAACCACATGAGACAACAGAACAGAGATCCAGAAATAATGGAGTCAAGCAATCTAACAGATACAGAGTTCAAAACACTTTTTATAAAGATGCTCAATTATGCGATAAAGGAGGCCAAATATAGGGAGGTAGGAGGAGGGTGAAGTGAGTAAAGGGGATTAAATGTATGGTAGCTGAAGGAAACTGGACTTTGGGTGGTAAATACACAATATAATATACAGATGTCAAATTATAATGTACACTTGAAAACTATATAATTGTATTAACCAATGTTACCTCAATAAACTTAATTTCTACAAAGTTAAAAACATAAAAAGTAAAAAAAAAAAAAAGATGCTCGATGAACTTATGGGAAGTGTAGATAAATTCAGTGAAATGGAAATTATAAAAGAGAACCAGTGGAAATGAAAATTATTAAAAGGAACCAGTCTAAAATATTTTCTGAGATGAAAAGTATATTAAATGGAATAAACAAAGTGAATAAAGAAGAGGATCAAATGATTTAGATAGAGGATGGGAAAGCCAAGAACACTTATTAGAATGGCTAGAACAAAGAAGTCAAGACTATAAAAATAATTTAAGGAACCTATGGAACACTATTAAAGGTAAAAATGTCCATCTCATTGGCATACCTGAAGGAAAACAAGTTGTTGAACAGCTATTTGAAGAAATAGTGACGAAAAACTTCCCTAATCTGGTGAAGGAAATAGACATACAACCCCAGAAATCTCAGAGAATCCAAAAAACCAGGAATCCAAAGAAGCCTACACCAAGACAGATCATAATTAAAATGCCAAAGATTAAATACAAAGAGATAATCTTTGTAGCAAGAGAAAAGCAGCAAGAGAAAAGCAGATGGTTACCTACAACGGAGCACCCATAAGACTGGCAGCTAATTTCTCAAAAGAATCTATGCAGTACAGAAGGGCTTGGCACAAAATATTCGATGTGATGAAGACCCAGGATCTACAGACAAGAATACTTTATTCAGCAAAGTTATCATTTAGATTTGAAGGACAGACAAAAATAAGCTAAAGAAATTTATCACCACCAAGACAGTATCACAGGAAATGTTGGAGAGACTTCTTTAAGAAGGAAAAACATGTATTAAAAACAGGAATATAGAATTGGAACAACTATATTCCTATCAATAAGTACCTCAAATGGAAAAGAATTAAGTGTTCCAACTAAAAGATAGAGTGGATGAATGGATAAGAAAACAAGACCCCTACATGCTGCCTATAATAAATTCACTTCAGATTAAAAGACACACACAGACTAAAAGGAAAGGGATGGTAAAATATATTGCCTTGATGGACCTAGAAGGTATTTAAGTCAGACAGAGTAAGGTAGATACTATATGATTTCACTTATATGTGAAACTGAAGGAATAAAAAGAACAAACTAATCAAAAATAAACTCACAAAGATAGTGGACAATTTGATGACAGACAGAAGGGAAGGGGGTTTGGGGGGCTAGGAGAATGGGATACAGGGTTAAAAAAGTACAAATTAGTAGTTGAAGGATGATCACGGGGATGGGGAGCATGGCATAGGGGTTGCAATTAGCTTTAATAACGTTGGCTAGATGGAGGGCCGGGGAGGGAGAGAGCAATTGAGGGGACAGTTTTATGAACTATATAGATGTCTAACCAATGTACTGTATACTTGAAACTAATTAAAATAAATTAATTAATTTTTAAAAAACTCGTCACAGAACTATTTTTCTTCTCATATATATAGTTGACGGTCAATTAACAGTTAAGTGTAAGCAATGACCATTGAAGCCAGTGATCCAAATTGTTTATATGAAGGATTGAAATGAGTTTGCACTGATGTCAGAGATCTACTGGAATTTTAAATAAATAAATATTTGGTTTAATCTTCATTTTTTCTCTTTTTCTTTAGTAATGTTCAAAGTAAAAGATAGGAAAAATACCATTTGGAGTAAATGTTTGGAAAAGTTGTTTTTGATTTTTCATGTTTCAGAAATAAGAAAATAAGCAAAGCATCTTTAAATATATTTGTCACTTTCATTTGGGAGAGATATAATGATGATTAGTACATTTATATTATGGATGTTAATAGTAGTAACACATTACTGTTTATTATTAATAATACAATATTAACATAAATACCAAGAAATTTTGAACTGCTTATATTCCTATCAAATAACAATGCCTAGCACGTACCAGGCATTTGACTATTTCTTAATAAGTAGAAGTAACTGGGTGAACTGATTACTAACAAAATGTCTTATTAAACACATTTGAAAGATATTTATATATTCAGTAGAATATTATGTTTTGGACTCCATTTGCTGTTTTTTATGCATCTATTTTATGTCAAAGTCCCAGCAAGTAACAGTGGGCATACTCAAATAGGGCCATTGAGGCATTTTTTGAAAGGAATTCTTTACAGCAGTATAGACACCCTTAAGAGCAACCACCAGCGAGAGATGGTGCACGACGCTGGACTAGGATAGCAGAAAGCCTTTACTTCTCACTCTAAGGATAGAAAGGAGTGAGTAGTTCCTGAAACCCAAAAAGGATATGGACATTCCAAGAGAAGGTGTGGCCTCAATACAGGGCCACAGTTAACATGTGGTAACAAGGAGCTGGGGAATAAACTTCCTGCCGAAAGCATCCTGTTCTCACCTTCCAAAGTTCCTCTTGGTACCTCCCATTAGCTAAACCCTACTAGAAACCAGAGAGCGAGAGCACCCATTGATGCAGGCCATAAAAGCCAGACTCCTGGAGCATGGAGCAGGATGCAGGACCCTAATGGGTATCTCAGAGAAGCAAATAATAAACATCTAGCACAACTAAGATCAAATTCACTTTTATTCCACAAAACAAGGAAAACCTTTACTTATCAAATTAACAGTAAAAACAAGATATCTACATGGTAATTAAAAACCCTTAAAAAGAATTGATCACTTAAAGTGCCTCTTCTTAGGAAAGCATGCCTCAAGGAAAAATTTTCCTGAGGTTACATGAAGTTACTATAAATCATTCTTCAGGAATATAGTAATTGTGTAACTTAACAACACATTAATAGTGCAGTTATTGTTATCATAAGTACAGAAAACAAATAAAACTGATTTTTCAATGCTCCACATCCATAAATCTACATTATCTAATTAGTACAAGCTTATATCTCCTTCAATTTATTTGATTAATGAGGTTTATCATATATCAAAAATATATACCACAAATATATATATTATATTTTGATAACATATATCAAAAATATATTAAAATAACCAGATATTCCTTTTAAGACATAGGATTTACAAAAAAAATCTATCAAATTTAATTGCTTAAGAATATGAATAATATGAATAATGTCAAAATTCTTTTAAAAGTTCTTAACTTGACTTTACTATGTATTATTCTGATTATATCCTATTGTTCCTCAGCATGAATCTTTAGTTATAGAGAAACTTTACCTTTTTTTTTTTTTTTTGCTACCCTCCTTGTACACCACATACCTGTTAAGTCACTTGCCTTGATTTATATCCCTGGAACTTTCTTTCCTCTTTTAAAACTCATCATTCTCATTCTCCTTAGTTCAACCTACACAGATTTCTTTTTCACATGTAAACTCGTAATACTCACAACTTTTCACTTTTTACATTCTAAATTGTATTGTTTCAACTGTTATTTTTTGCTACATATATTATTAAATCTTCAGTCAGACCAGATGTTGATTCAAGTGAAAGAGCCTCTCCTCCCTTTTTCTTATATATTCCACACCTTCCCCTTAATGCTAAACTCAAAGATATCTCCTTCTGAATACTATATTGATGAAGAAGTTGTGCCTATTTCATTTATTCTTCTATAATAATATGTAGATATATATTTATTTTATTTAATACCCTAATAAATTTTTTTAATCATTTTAAAACCAGAACACTAAAACATTTTAAATTCATCAAATTAATGGTTTAAATAAAGGTCTCCCAAAAAAAGTACTGTTGGAGAGTATGACTTCCTGCAAAAGGAGAATTTTTTTCACCTGATTGTTTTAGGGATTTGGAGACAAATCATTTTAGGGCCCAATCCTCCAAATCAAATATCATGCTCTTATTCTCTTCCTTTGGTTATCAAACTCTTTTCTAAATTACTTGAGACATGTGAGCTTTAAATATTAAGCAACCAAAGCAACTTATTTATAACAGAACAATTTGAATTTAGGCATAAATATTATGTGAGAGCATGGTGTCTTTTAATGGCATGTTTTAAAAGGTCTGTGGTATTGTTTGTGCCTTGCCACTGCACAGAGAATCACAGCTGTACCCAGGCAGCACCATAAATAGAAAGATTCAAATGGCCAGCTAGTTCCTTGCCACTGCTGTGTTCTAGCAGAGACCCACTGAGAGGGAGCTGCTTCCCTCAGGACAGATGAAGGGGGTCCTTGGAAAGTAGATAACTGGGAGAACCATTCCACTGTAGTCCTTCCTCTGCTGTTAGAGTTACCTCCTCTTTATCTTTTTCTATTATATCTTTACTGGAAATTTCACAGACATTTCTTTAAAAGTTTTGAATAAATAGATTTGTTTAAATATGTGTCTTGTGAAATAAAAAAGTCAATAAATATGAAAAACAAAAAGAAAGAAAAGTTCTACAGCCATATAAGTTTCAGATATGCTGTACATTCATTCTCTCTTTCTCTCTCTCTCTCTCTCTCTCTCTCTCTCTCTCTCTCTCTCTCTCTCTCATGTTTATAACGCATTTAACTTATTGAAGACTCTAAGATCTATAGTAAAAAAATCTGTTTAATAAGATTAATCTAGTCTTTTTCCAAACTAATTTGAAGTTGGTAGGAAGTTGGTAGGATTCTTCTATTTTTTTCCAGAATATCTCAATATACTCATGTTTCACAGGACACACTTAAGAAACATTACTTAAAACATTTCAAGATTTAAATAACATTTTATCAGACTAAAAATATGGTCCAGCCCAATAACATTTATCAAAGCATGTACCTACATTCCTCTTCTAATATTTTAGTAACTTCTCTTTTTATATCCATATTACTTATAATTTTTCTTCATCAAACTGAAGCATGAAAGATACAATTTCTCTTTACTTTTGTTCAAGGATAATTTTTTTAAAACAAAGTCATAACTTTTATATACACATAAGTGAACACATGTTCAATATCTTATTTAACTCATATATTAATGAGGGACCCCGTAAGATGTTACATCTAAGTCAAAAAAGAATTCAAAAGATATACATAAAAGGTAATCATGAATGCTAAAATGAATTTAATAATAGATTGCATCTCCTATGGGCATAATTCATTGGCATGTCTATAGACAAGAATCATTTTGGATTACTAGTTTTTCTATAATTTACACGACTATGAAATAACTCAAAGACAATGAAAGGTGGAGCTAACTTAGAAGGGTACAGGATACCCAGAAATATATTTTTTGCCCATTTCTAAGTCTTCCACAGTTTTCCTGTCACTTTTTAATATAAAACAATCTCATTTAATTTAACCAGTATTAATAAGTGCTTTTCTTTGTATTCATTACCCTTTTTAAGACCTACATATTTTCTTCTTTCACCTTAGATTACTACTTAGATTACTACTATCTTACATACTGAGTGATTATTATATACTTTACACTATGCTACATGCTTGTACGTATTTTTTTATTTCAACCTCACAAATATATAATATTTATGATTAAGTCTTCAAGGTCACACAGAAAATAAAAAGCAAAATTATGCCTCAATACTGATTAAGATTCATCTTCTTAACCAACCTATAACCTGAACGTACTGCTTAACCTGTGTCTTCCAAATAGTAAAACAAACTCACTTTAAGTTTAGTATGAAAATCAGTCTGAGAAAAAGTGTCACATTGGGAACCTGATCACCTATCCATTTCCAGACCACATCTCTCTCTTGAGATCAAGACTTACATGCATTTAATTACCTTTTTAACATTTCACTTGGGTTTCTAATGGACGTCTCAAAACTGACTTTTCTCAGTTTCAAGTCCTAACCATCAGCAAATTTCAATATCTCTTCTTCCAACATTTATTCCAACCTATTCTTCTCTCCATCCTTGTTGCTGCCCTCTATTTCTTTCAATCATCATTTCTTACCTGAACTGCTTTAATAACTTCTCTCCATCAACAGTCGGACCATATCTGGACAATGGATAAAGAACAGATCAAAACAAAACAAAACAAAACAAAAATTTATTGCTTTCTACTGTCTTAGGTTATTTTTTCACATTGCCAAGGCAACCAGTTAAAATGAATAATAAAAATTTAGTCAAATAATTATTCTATTGGAGTTACACAAATCTACATAAATGGCTTTTCCCATTGAAGAGCATGATTACCTCTCTGAATAGCTCAAGTCAACTAGTTATCATCTGGAATGTGAGTCTCCTGAATTTAGGAACAATGTTTTATCCTAGTGGAACAGTCAGCTTCAAGCTCAATGCAAAATATATAATGGCACTGAATAAATGAAATGTTATATTAGATGCAGGTCCAATTGATGGTTTATATTGCCACATAGTATACCTAAGCAGTTGTAATAAGTATGAATCAGTCCTAGTATTAAAGAATAAAAAACTCAGGAGCCAATTTAGTTATTTCTAATGTCGTCAAAGATGTTAAAACCTAAATGGTGATAATTTTAGATCACCAAAAACATTAATTCACTATTGCCAAGGATTGCTAGATCTAATTTCTAACCCCATGACAGTATACGTGAGTATACTATTTTTATTACATGATGTATGAACTTCAAAGAGAGTAGAAGATGGTATCCTTTTAGTGAGATTGCTTGCTTAAAAACATGCTTGGATTTTTGTAGAAAATTAAATTTCTAGTTTCACAAAATAATTGGCTCTGTCGTGGAGATTCAAATGGCCATTTTGAGTCATTGAATATACCTTCTTATTTATTTCATGAAGGTTCGTAAGTTTTCTTCAGGATATTTAGGCATATTTTTCAAATCTTTACCAAAAAAGACATAAAGTCTTCACAAAAATAGTTAATGTTATAATGGAGGAAATGACAAATGAATTTCAAAAACATTTCATAAGGGCAAATAGAATGAAGAAACTGAGATAGCAAATTAAGCCAAGACTCAAGATAAAGAACATAATGGTCAAGCCCTTTAATCCAGGAACAAGGTCATAATGTGGAGCAATGATGAAGCAAGAAAAGCTAAGTAGTATCCACATATTGATCTCATTCTCAAAACCAAAAATGTAACACATCATATAACAAATCTGAGTGTACATCAGAAGGCATGATGAAACAGTACATTTGGAAACTAAGATTGTTCTCTAGAGGATCTAAATACATAGTTATTCTAACTATAAAATAAACATGTCAAGACAACAGAAGCTAAAGTTAAATCAGCAAGAGTCTGCAACCTGTTTGTCTCAAGAGAGCTGATACATTTGTTTTTATCTTCCAAATGTCTCAGTTTCCAATTAAGTTCTTCTAGAAAGTAAAAAACCACACCTTATCACATCTAAAAGATCAGGTTTGTCTATCAGTCACTGAGAATGAGTTAATTTAATTTCTAATAATGAAGACTACTAAGTGATAAAGACACTAACCAATTGATCTAATAGTAATATGTGACCCTACAAGTAAAATAAATTTTCACAAATTATTTCTTTACTGTATCAAATGAAGTTTAATTTTGCTAAATTATGACCACCTGACTCAAAGCAATTAATGATAGTAGGAATAAGACTTTCATTTATTTGGCTATTGTAATGGGCCAGTCACTTATGGTATATTCATTATTCGATGTATTTCTCATAATACTCCTACACATATGAGGAAACTAGGGCTCAGAGAGTTTAAGTAATTTTTCCAAGGTAGCACAACTATTAAATGGTTACTGAAAGAAATGGATGAAGGTTAAGCTAAGTCAGTCCAATGAAAACCAGAATATGTGGTTTCCCTGGGAAAAAGGCCTCTGTAAACTTAGTATTTATTCTAATGAATATTATAAAAAAACACATATCAACTCAGGCCTTTTACTTTTTGCAAACAAAAAGATGTTTAAAAGACAGGAAACTTCTAAAGTGGTTATGTTTTTAACTCAATAACAATACTATACATGATTATAATACTATTTGGCTTGGAATGATGAACTAAATTCTCCATTAAAAGAGCACAAAATCTTCTGTGACTACTTCAGTGTCTGAGTACACTCAATTCTCAAACACCTGCAGTATCTAGTTATTGACATCCATTCTCCATTATCTTCCCTTCTCTTGCATTAACTACCACCTTCAAATGTGTGTCATTGCCTTTTCTTACTAACAAGAAAATAAATATCCAAAAGTAAGGTTAGGGCTCACACCTCATATCCTCAGGACTCAGAATCATAAGTACTTAGTAACAAAGTTATAAAAGAGTAACAAAAAGGAAAAAAAGAAAAATTAAAGCAAAAAAAAGAAGTGTGATAGAAGGAAGAGAAGTGGTGTAGGAAGAAGGAAGGAAGGAAAAAAGGAAAGAAGAATGAAAAAGTAAGAAAGGGCTGCAATTTACATTATTAAAAAAGCTATCTTAAATTGTTAAACTGGCTTTTTGTAACAATATTTTTTCAATAAATGTTTCTAAGGAAGAAGAACTAGTAATAGCAACTCTGATTTAAAGTTAATAGGCAATATCAAAATAATTAATTGTGCCGTATAACCTTATTATAAATATTTAATCTAAAATGTAAAGAAATGCAAGGATTTAATATAGAATGTATGACATCAAATTTAATGGAAGAAATGTAATACTTGTAAAAGCAGAAAAAAAATTAGTTTTGTTATTTTAAACTGCTTTGTGTGACCTTGACAGCTTTGAATAAACATACTTTCACTTGAGTTAGCAATTATCTTAAGTGATACATAAAATTTTTTGTAGTTTCAAAAGACTTTTCAAAAGTGAATCTTTGTGTACATATTTTTAGCTCGATAGCATGAAAAACATGTTATAAGAAATGCAACAGTCAAGCATCATAAAAAAAAAGTTACAAAAGATTACTCTTAATTACAATTTTATAAAATTTAATATTTAGGTTACCATACACGGGTCTTCTGCTTAGGTTATGAGCCATAAGAACTTAATAGACACCTTTAAATTTTAAATTTTTAAGAAGTTATATCTAGGAATAAAGCATACAATAAGTGACACATAAAGTGTATACTTTGTTAGGTTTTGCCTGTTGCATAAATCCACAAAACCATCACCACAATCAAAATAATTAATATGTCTATTACACTGTAAAGTTTCCTCAGACCTCTTGATGATCCCTCTTTCCCATCCCACATTTCTTTCTCATTCCCTCATCATCACTCATCTTTTTTCAGTCACCATAGATTTGTTTGCATCTCCTAGAACTTTATATAAATGGAATAACAGATTATGCACTCCTTTTTGTTCTAGCTTCTTTCAGTAATCATAATCATTTTGAGATTTATCCATGTTGTGGCATATCAGTGACGAATCTTATATACCACAGTAATTCCATAAGATTACATAATGGAGCTGAAAGGTTCCTACTGCCTAGTAACAAGGTAGCTGTCATGATGTAGTAACACAAGGCATTACTGTTTTGTGCTGATCTCAGTCTATCAATAATAATGCTATCAACTATAAATGCCTGGGAGTCTCATCTGGGCTCTGTGAGCTTCCCACAGACATCTTCCCTTTCTAAGCAAATGTTACAACTGAACCAATTATTGTGGTTTTTACCATTGCAAGACATCCTTCAGCAATAACCAATAGTAAACTTGAAGAAAAAAAAAAAAAGCTTATTACTTTCAAGCCCTGGAGAGTACAAAGCATGCTAGCAGAACATAGGCCTGGGTTTCTTCTTTCATTGGGGTTGAGGGTGGAGGCCTAGAGTTTCTTGGGGCTCACTCTTTATCGGTGAATTTAAAACACAAGACTATAAATTTAAAGCATGGGAAGAAAAGAAAAAAGAAAAAAAAAAAACAAGTAGCCTGAATGGTCAGTTACCAAAATTAACCAATATCTAAAACAAAGGCGTCTCAATGGGGCTGACATTTTATCTAGCATTTGACTAAAATTCTGCATGTCACAGACAAGTGTGCCTCACTGGGGTTACATATCTTTCACAGCCTACATCCTTACAGAGCAGATTAGGAGACAGGATATTGTTTTAGGGGTCAATAAAGTAACCCCTAAACTTTGCCACTCAGGCTAGTGGTTTCTCTTCTTTATGAATTCAATTTCTTCAAAAACTTAGTAAGAAAAATCTAAAAAGGCAAATCTGGGAACTATAGGAAACAATATAAGGTAGTTTCTCACAAGGGTGAATCCAGGGTTTAAACAAGAAATTTCTCTATGGCCATTGCAAAGTCTTGACAATTCCTAAACTACAAAACTTCACTATTGCTATGAACAAGTGACTTCTGTATTTTTTCCCATTTCTCATTTTTCAAATGAAAAATTTTACTGGGACTATTATTTATTGTTTATGGCATAGAAAGAGAAATAATTTTTTTATAGCTCATTAAATATACAGGAGCCACTTCTAAGCCTGTTGGAATGTAATACACATCACTCGGAGATTCTGGACTTTAAGTTGGATGCAGTTTACTAGATGGGGCTTTGGTCTTTCTTTCTTGGGGCAAGGAGGACGTGCTCTCTGTGAGAAGACTGGTAGACAGGGCAGACTAGGTGGCCATCCTATTGAATTGGGGCACATAGCAATTGTCTCTAAGTCTTATTCTTCCTTTCTTCTTTTTAACAGTAGAAACTTTTGTTATATTTTCAACAGTATGTGGCTGCTAAGCTACAGACAGCATTTTCCAGCTTAATTCATATCCATTTCCTTTATTCCTATAAACATCAAATTTATTTATTACACTTAAATATATATTAAGATACCATTCTCAAAGGATAATCAAAGCAGACTGATTAATATATGAGGCTGTCTTCAAGGAATGGTAAAATGAAGAGTTTGAAAAGTATTTGGATAACTCAGGCTAAAAGGGCTTCAACAGGCAAAAAAGACAATCTGAAAATGTTCACGAAGTTCTTTAGATAATTCTCCATTTAATTTCTCTGTGAAGCACTCACTTTAGTAGTATTGCATTGGCCTTGATAAATATGAGAACTGGTCATATTTGTGTAAATAATGGTCTCTTAGAGATCTATCAATAGGTGGCTTCCTCAGCATAGCTAATTATTTTAGATCTGGCTTAATGTATATGTATTAATGTATATATGTATTTATATATAGCAGGGTTCTATATATAGAATATGTATTAGATGTGTATATATACATATTAAAGTTGTTTTATTTTTATAAAAGCCAGAAAAAATTTCCTAGAAAACATAAATTAGTATTTGATAAGATAGTTAATACCTCAATCAAAATAAGCAGTTCTTCGAAAAGAGAAAAAAGTTTACTTTAAATTGATTCATAATAACTGGCCCAGTGACTAAGATCATATGCTTTTCTCGTAGCTTTTCTTTTTAAAAACATTGAATGAATATAATGTCATGTCACAACTCAGTACAGAAAATCATGATACTAACTTTTATTGTTGCCATTAAAACAACATTAACTAGTTTGAGAAGAGAAAAGAACAAAGAAGCTGAGAAGATGGCATCTGCACAGTTAAAATCGTAATGCTGTTTAATATATCTAAAGAGCAAAGGCTCAGAAGCCCGAAGCCTACATCTACACAATGCTGAAAGAGATAACCAGTGTTATATGTGCAGTTCGAGATAAAATAGAGCATTTATGTGGAAAAAAAAATGGTATGAACTATTTTTTAAATGTGTAAAATCACTGTTAAGAATATTCGAAATCATAAGATTGCAACTAAATAAAACAAACAAAATTTTTGCAAAGCCATGGTTTTCATAAAACAAATACATTTTTATCATTTTTTAATGTATAATGTGTTCTAATGCCCTCTAAACCCTGAGGGAATGTGGAACTGCTTTGCAATTTTGATTTTACTAAAGCAGTTGTTTTATGAACAAAAAAAATAATTCAGGATTACAAAAAATGATAACCTATTAAGGAGATCTGTGGTTTAAAAATCCATTTTATTAAGTATCGCAGAATATTTATCCCTTTGCAGAAATTCTGGACAGAGTATGAAGGACAACATTTCTAAAACTGATGGGTATTAAATAATTCAAAACCCAAGAGCTGTGATCAAATAGATCTGTAGGCATATGTAAGTACCACTGAGGTGAAAGTGCCAACCAAAGCAATTAGTTTGAAAATTAATGTCTGTAGGTAATCAATGGAAGAACTGGCTATGGATCTTCACATCTACTTCATCTTTGTTTATTGCTGTAGCTATGAGTATCACAGAAAAAACAACTCATTTCTCAAAGACAGAGGAATGATATTCCCCTCAATGTAGGTATTCCTAAATTAAACTGGAATCTATAAGAAGTGATTCTACATTCAGAACTTAAGCTGATTTTTATTAATGTTTCTGGCCAGTAATGAAGATAAATGGTGGGCATAGTCCACTTAAGTCAGGAACTACAAATGCAAGGTTAGGACAGTTGGGAGTGATTAATTATATTCCCTCTGCAGGGTTCATGGGGGGCTGGGGTTACCTTTTCCTCTAAAGATGTCTCTTCCCCTGACATTAGCAGCCCTGCTGTAGGAGCTGGATATTTGACATTCTTTTCCGTGTTCAAATGTGACTTAGAGGCATCATAATAGATGATTCAAGATGAGCCTATCTTGGGTGGGTTCTTTATATTTCTCAATGTATATTATGCCTGTTGGTAATATTAAAAATCCCAACAGGATCCATTTTAGTAGTCATTTGTATGATAAGGAAACTTCTGTTAACTTCTCATGGGGAGTAATTTTCTGGATAACTGAGGGGTTAAATAGAAAAACTTGTTTTGTTTCAACCTAAGTCGCTGAAAAAAAAAATCTTTGCGAAATACATTAGTCCATTTTACAGCCTTGCTAAGTACAGTATAGTAAAGCTAATTTAATATTTTTATTTTAAGATTGATGACTTTGTAGTGCCTTGGGGTCAGTATGAATTGTTGAGGTAAATAGCTGTAGTATATTGAACTTTGAATCTGAACTAACCAGGTATTGGTTTATTTCATTGTGCTTTCTTTCTTTCTAAAGCAGAGTGCAGAAAAAAAAAAAATTCACTGCTGTTATGGTTCTAGTTAGAGCTTTTTACTGTATGTGTGTCATACAGTGTGGTTCTTAGGGCAGGTCTGGCGTGTAAAACATTGTTTTCAATGACCCTGCCATCCATTCTAAAATGGACACTCCATGATTCTGTTCCTGAATGTGGGAGATTACTACCAGCCCCACTTAATTTACAGGTACCTCAGTGCTTTCACATCCTCTGAAATTGCCATGATTCTGATCAGTGAAGAAATAAGTACAACAGTAATTGGACTGTCAGTATTGCTAACAACTTCATGGCAAATTGTCAAGCATAACAATTGTGCTCTGAATTCTGATCTTTTAATAAGTAGATAATAATAATGATTTACTGTCAAATTACATCATCAGTATAAATGCTATCCTTTGTAACTGTGTTGCCCCAGTGCAAGTCTGCAGACCTGTATAAGCTTTTGCACCTTATTTTGGGAACTTTATAAAAACACAGCATCTAGGACTTGTCCTAGACTTTATTCAGGAGGTTAGTGTAATGGGTCATGAGAACTTGTGTATTTAAGATGGCAATGTAAGATCTAAAATGGCAGAATGGAAAATTTTAAATTCCCCCAGCAAGGTAGACTGCAATCCCCTCCGACCAAGGGCCGGAATTCTCCGCCCAGACCTATTTGCTTGCTTAAAGGTCAGGCCATAATCAGGTCATATGGTTAACCAATAAGGAACTGCAACCTGTCCCGCGCGCGCCAAGTTAGCCTGCCATAAACCTAATATAAGGAACTCATGCTAAGGATCGGGACTCTTGTTCTCGCTGCTGCATCAGTGGAGGCTTGAGCCCGGATTCGAATTCATAATAATTTTTTTTTTTATTCTAATTCGGCTCTGAGGTCATCTTGTCGGGGTGCGGTTCGTAACATTAGGAGAGGGTGCATCCTTGGCTTCTGTTTTCAATTAAGGATCTTTTACTTTGTCCAGATGAAGAAACCACAACTATAAAAAAAACTTTGGGAAATTTATATAGAAACTACGTAACGGATTTGGTACTTCAGGAGGGTACTTCAGAAATACTATTCATGTGAGCTGAAAGATCAACTCTCTCTGCACCATTGAAAATACAAGACTGAAGATGCCTATGGGAAATTACAGAATGCTGCATGGTAGTGGTGATGGGAGATAGGTGAAATTATTCCAGATGTTCCCATAACTTTTCTAACACAGGCTTTCATTTTGCTAATTTCTACAACAGCACCACACACTCAAGAACTGCAGAGCTTTGTTAAATGCTGATACAGGAAATCACTTGCAAAATTCTTAATCTTTTAGCAGGAAATGAAACAGGACATCTCTTGCAGAGTTCTTAACGTTTTTAGTAAAGCTAGTTAAGCTTTCTTCCCTCCTTTCTTTAGGAAAAAGGCCCTCTCCCTCAAATCCCGATAATTGCCCCTAAACTGGTGACTCAGATCCTCTGGCTATTTATTGATAAGGTTCATCGACCCATTGTTAGCAGAAATAGTGTTAAGCTAGACAGGGCCCTTAGAGTCTGAGATGGGAGGGGACTTTAGAACAAAGGTCTTTTTTTTCTCTTTAAGAAATATATTAACCAAGCTTGTTTCCTTTACTCGCTTAATAGGCAAATAAATAATAGAAATTAATAGATATATGATTTAAACAACAAGTTGGTATCTTCTCTTTCTTGTCTGGGGACTAAGGCAGCACTTCAGTAGGAAACACAAGACCCCACCCTAAGGCAGAAAAGGAAAAAGCTCTCTGAAACCCCAGTAGGCAGGGACAAGGACCCTTCTCAGCAGGAAGCAGATACAGAAGAAAAGACCTCTCTTCTCTCAATATTCATACTAATGATTAGGGTGTTCAAGGCTCTTAGAAAAAAGAGCTGGGCAGAAAAGTTGGGGGATTTGGGGTCTGCCTGAAAAAACATTGAGGTCATCCTATCCTAGAAGGGGTCCGCCCTAATCCACCCACAATTAAATAAGCCAGAAGGCATTTTTAGGCTAAAAGTAACTTCCACAAAGAAACAAGTAAGCAAAGAATTAGGCACCAGTTTAAGCCAGTTACTCGCACCTGTGCAATGAAGACCCAATGACCTTCAACTCACCTGAGCCTCATTTACCATCATTATAATATGATGCATATGCCCAGAAGTTCATTAACATCATTAAAACACACAGAATTCTTGGAATGAACATGCAAAGAAAGCAAATGATGAATCACCAAGTCCTGTCAATGTTAGCTGTCAATTAAGGAAGGCCACTCCTCTAAGAAAAGTAACCACCCACAGCAAATAGGGATAAAAACCCCAAAGGCTTTGATACCAGCCCTTTTGAGCCACACTTCTCTTGCTCAAGTCCTCTTCCATACCTGGAAGTGTACTTTCCCTTGTAATAAAGATTTTCTTTTTTTCTGTATTTCAATGTCTTGCTCAATTCTTTGAGACATCAAGAATCTGGACAATGTGCCGTGCTGGGAAGGATCCCCACTCTCTGTTAACAATATCTCTTTTGAAAGAAAAAAGAAATTGTTTCTTTGTTTTATAAAGGAATACAAAAGGAAAGGAAATAGAAGAATGGAGGATAAACACCATTTATGAAGCACCTACTCCAGGAAGACATTTGACAGGAACTTTATATAACCTCTTTTTAATCATATGAATAATACAATGTTAGCCCTATTTATATATGAAAAAAATTGAGATTTAATGTTATTAAGTAATCTACTCAAGGCAATTTTTTTTATAATAATTAATAGTTACTATGTATGTGTTACGGACCGCACCCAGACAAGATGACCTCAGAGCCGAATTAGAATAAAAAAGAAAATTTTATTACGAATTTGAATCCGGGCTCAAGCCTCCACTGCCGCTGCAGCGAGAATAAGAGCCCCGATCCTTAGCATGAGGTTCCTTATATTAGGTTTATGGCGGGCTAACTTGGCGCGCGCGGGACAGGTTGCAGTTCCTTATTGGTTAACCATATGACCTGATTATGACCTGACCTTTAAGCAAGCAAATAGGTCTGGGCGGAGAATTCCGGCCCTTGGTCGGAGGGGATTGCAGTCTACCTTGCTGGGGGAATTTAAAATTTTCCATTCTGCCATCTTAGATCTTACATTGCCATCTTAAATACATAAATTCTCATGACCCGTTACACATCGCCATCTTAAATACATAAGTTCTCATGACCCATTACATATGAAAAACCTAATAAATGTCAGTCATTGTGTTAGGTCTTTACACACATTATATAATTTAATTTCCACCACCACAACCACACAGAGTAAATATAACTCGATTTTTACAGAAGCAGATTGAGACATAGAAAATGCTAAGTGACCCCCCAAAGCGACTGAGATTTAAACCCAACTTTGTCTGAGTCCAAAGCCTATTTTATTCTCGTTATTCCAAGTTTAAATGGAGAAAGCTGCACACCCTGGTTCCCGCAAGTATTGGATAAGTCTTAAAGATAGAATTAAGGTGAGTGCTGAATGGGAATTTTTTCATCAGTTAAAAATGGGATTTTCAAAATACGTAAGGCATAATTTTAGATATTAAAAAGAACACAAGAATACATACAACATAGTCTTTGCCTTCTAGGAATTTATGATCTGTAAAATACACAGAAAAAGGACTACATAGCTTCTAATAATAGTAAATATATATTGAACATCTATTTAGTGCCAGACATTTGTTCTAAGTTTTCTGTGTATTAGCTAATTAATGTAAGCAAGGTAAGTAGGTAACACCATTACCCATTTTACGTAAGAGGAAACTAAGAGCTTCTCTACAACATAAACCATGAAGATATGCTGAGGAGGAAAAGATAGATTTCTCCTCGGGGCATTAGTGAAAGATTTTTGGAAGTGATAAAGAAGTGAGGCAAAGCTTTGAGGAAGCTTCAGAAAAGATAGCGTTCTGCACAACAATAAAATGTTATTCATTTCAATAGCTTGTTAAGTCCTTCAGTAACTTTGGGAATTTACATAATAGAAAAATCCTGACAGCTTATATAATAATCACTTAAAATCATATATGTATGATTTTAGCAAAAAAAATTAATTAAGGGAATTATGAGAGAACTCTTGATAAAGACTTGGTTAACATAACTAAAAAGAAGGTGGAAGAAAGAGAATACAAAGAACCAAAAATCATAATAAAATTAACCTCATTTTTCAATTATCTATGGGAAAATTTGAAGAAGAAGCAGAATTTCCATTAGAACCAGGCCATGGAGGAGAAAAATGGACAATAATATCAATGGAAGATAAAACTCCCCAAACCTACTCCAGCTCTAAACAGAGCATCTTTTTCCTCCAGCTCTAGCATGGAGTAGAAACTGGGAATTAATCAGTATTACTCTGTTTTGCCTAATTTCTCTTCATTGAAGAGTTAAGTATCATATTTCCTCTAATCTAGTAAACTCAATTGAAAACACACTGTTAGTTTAAATGCCACTAAGAAAAATTAAACTATCTGTAATCAAACCATGACAAATACTTTCTTATCATCAATTATAAGGCCATCCTTATTTCAAAGATATTAAAATGTGAACAAATGAGCATATTCTAATCAATGAAATACTACATGATCCAATTCTCAGCTAAATTTTAACCATAGTGTAGTTTGCAAATCTACTAGAGATTAATGAAAATCTGATTTATGACCAGTCACAAGTTAAAGCTTGAAATTTTAACCGATAATCTACTTTAAAAGAATAATATGACTAGAAAGAAATAGCAAAGTGTCTCAAAAAGTGCATGGATTCTGTAATTAAATATACTTGGGTTTTAACTCTAGCCCTGTGCCATTTATATAAAATGAAAAACTATTTAACATTTTAATCTTCTATTGTCTAATCTATAAAATGGGAGTAATACCTGTTAGGACATCTGGGTTCTTGTGAAGATTAAATAAAGTAATTTATGTGTAGCACTTACCACAATTTATGGCACACCAACTGTTCAGTGTAAAGACCTTCAGTAGAATAAAGGATGTTACAGGCTATAAAATCATGCAAACAGGTTAATTGTCAATATTAATATTAGATGCACAAGGTTTTCTCCAATCTCATGAGTATATTGTTTCTTCCTTCCTCATTGATGTCACCAAGTATATACTGATCATATGCCAAGGTATGAAGCCAATAAACATTGAACAAAGTAATGACTAATTTTGAAGCTGAATTCTAGATACACTGATAAAAATGCACTGATTATACCATAAATGAAAGTAAAAGTTTAGTGTGAAATATTATAATTGATTTAACAAGTTCAAGATTCATGGATAATACTTGGTATTACATTCAAGAAGAAAAAAACTATTAGTGGCCACAATTTTAATGTTTTTTTTTTTTTTTAGAGAAATACTATGTCGTAAAATGGGTTTTATTTGTTTGCCTGTTTTTAATTTGTTCTTCATGTCTATTACAGTTATAATGATCTTTAATAATAGCTATCTGGAAATTTGAATATATATTTAAGCTTTTAGAATAAAGTTTACATTGTCTTGGTTAGAAATTATAATAGCAATTTTGTTTATATAAAGTCTGGTCAGTGCTAGGCCTAAAGACTATCTCAGGTCCTTGTTTAAAACAGACATTTAATTAAAAACGAAATAGTCCAAACCAAACAAAGTTGATGACTTTTATTGATAGGCACAATGTTCTAAGTAACAATTCGATCTAGCCATGTCCACAGACTTTGTAAGAAGTGCATTGAATTAAAATTAAAGTAACTACTGTAGGTGAATAAAGCACCTAAAGATTCTATTGCTTAGGATTTTTGTCATAATCATTAAATATTTAACATATATAAATAAAACTGATATAACATCTTTATTAAACTCTGGATCTTGCATCTAATATGACATGTTGATCAAATAAGCGCTTTTAAAAGGAACAAAGAATTATAAAACCACAGAGAAAATTACTCTAGTCCAAGCATTGCTGGGGCAAAGTTGAGCATATTTGAGCTCTGTGCCCCAGGTGTATATGGAATGAAGATCAGTTACTTAAGGTTTCTTAACTAGGAGGTAACCTAAGTTTCTGAGAGAAGAACTTTGAGAAATTCTAGGGTAGAGATCCTTAACACACACACACACACACACACACACACACACACATACACATATAAAATCTCCACGGGGATTATCAGGCAAGACAGTTGTCTCTCCCCTCTGCTGCTTAGTAGATGTGAAGCTTGGCTGGGAGTACTGCTTGAAATGAGCTCAAGACTAGTCTTCACCAATTAGGATAACTTCTTCATCAGTCATAGCATTAAAGGACGGGTGGGCATGTGGTAAAAGATGGTCCAATGAAGTATTTTCTTCTGTAAACATGAATGAAGAAACATGAAGCCCAAATTAGTGCTAATAGTCCTTTTTTTTATGCCCAATTCATGGCAGAGGGCAGATCCAAAGTGTCATATGACATATTACTTGAAACCTATAAAATTTTATTAACCATTGTCACCCCAATAAATTTAACTAAAATAAATGAAAATTAATTAGTTTCTTAAATTAAATTAAAATTAATTAATTTATACAATAAACAAAATGACAAAGAGAAGCAAGTCCATGCCTAAACTTTCTTCCTTCTCTGAACATTTTAGTTACAGGGCACAACAAATTCCCTTTGGTATTAAAGTCAATTAATTGCAACCTAAAGCATTCTAAACTGGAGGACGATAGGTTTATCTGTTCATAGAGAACCTGGCTAAATTCAATGGGCATGTTTTCTATTTCCCAAGACGAGAGATAAGACTTACTGACCAAGCACATACTGCGCCCTGAGAGCAATACACCTCTGATTTATCATCCCCTTGAAAATTTGGACATATTGAACTACCTATTTGTGTCTGCTCAGCTCTGTCACCTAAGGAGACAGTCTGTTTTAGATTATCACATAAAGTTGTTACAATGAAGCAAAGTTCCTTCACATTCAAGTAAATCTCAGCATTTTCTCTTGAAACAGCCAGGATTGTAAATTTGAAAGTGGGCCTCCTCACCCCCTCCTCATACTGCTCTCCCCCTACCAATGAAAACCTTTGTGCCAAAAGGTGAGCATTCCAGAAAATAACTGAGAATGGATAGCTTATTTCTTTTTCAGTCTCACAACCAAGAATAAATAAGACACCTAAGATTTGTATCTTCAGCCACTCCCCAGGTTTCAAAGAGATATAGGTTTAATCAGTTTAACAGGAAAGGGTGAAGCCAGGAAGAGAAAAGAGAAAAAGCTCAGGGAGTTCTCCCTTCAGGACCCCTGAGGTGCATGATGATGTCACCAACACTGGAATTCAAAACTAGTGGGTGGTGCTTTCTTTCATTCCTCTAATCTCTGACATCAGAGCAGATAGGGAATGTATAAGAATCTTCTACTAGTCTTGGATAGAGTCACTGATTCCCAAAAGATGACCAGCAAGCAGAAATGTGTGACTTTATTTTCTTGGACAAAAGTATACATGGATCCATAAATAGTCTCCCCTTTAAACACTCAAAACTTCTCTTAGTCCTCCATGTATCTGAAGGATAGAAGTATCCCTCTGAGCTAGTGCATAGAAATGTGACAGAATGTTCAACTGGAATTTTATAGTGGCACCAAAATGAACAGATATGAAATTCTAAACTTAGGTGCTAGATGAAGAGCCACATTTTCGGTAAACATTTAAATAAATATTTAAAACTTGTAACATAGCACAAATTCAATCACACAGAAGGCAAAAAAGGCAAGAGTTGTTCAAGTATATATATTACATCTACTTTAATGAGGATAGAGTAAATTGTGTCTAACTCTTGTTCACACACAAAAGCATCTTCCCCAGTGGGAGAGAAGGACATTGTGCAAAGGGTTCATATTTCCCTTGGGCAAAAAGCAGACCACACACCCAGACAGGAGCTGGAGAGGTAGATCATACCGAGGCCCAGATAACAAAAGGGCCACCTAGAGGATGAACAGTCCTCGGTAAAGAGAAGCTGAACCAGATTCCTACCAACTACAAAAAGAGAAGTGGCAGGCCAGAGGAGAATGGATGAAGAATTTTCTAGCAACCCCCAGATTCAGCCTCAGACTAATCAGATATCAAAGTTACAAAGCTAGAAGTGGAGGGTCTAGAAAAAACAGAAAATGCTGACCCTGCCTTCCTTCACCAACAGTTGTCCAGCTATAACAGGCCCTAGTTGGGAAAGGGGAAATTTTGAGTGTGGAAGTTTTAAATTTAATGGGAGATATGATATTCTAATTTCAGACTTTGGTAATTAAGAGGAACTCTTGGATCCTTTTTACCTAATATTGATCAGAAAAGTCATGAAAATGATCGAGTGTCTGATTGGAGAACTAGGGAAGTAAGAACTTTTCTCACTGAACACAAGTTTAAAAAGGATGATGGAAGTCAATATAAAGTTATTTAATATTTTTACACATGATTGAGGCTTTTAAATATATTTATATGACAAGATCCTTGGGGAGGAGGAAAGATCTCTGTTAAGAACAGCTCAGCACTGCCAAGAGGTTAAGAGGGAACAGAAGGGAGGGAGCAAAAGGTTGTTCATTATCCAATGAGAAAAAAAGCTGCAGACTTTAGAACAGAGACATTGCTGACGGTAGATTTTGGGTCCAGGCAGGACAGAAAGATCTTTGAAATTAAAAGACAAAATGAACTAGACTACCCAAAAAGAAATACTTAATAAAAATGTGTTGAATATATGCACAATCTTCTATATTTAATACCTAAGCTTTTGAAATTTATTATAATCTAAATATTTCTTTATCTTACTGTAATAGGATTTAGTTACCAATAAAACCTCACTAATACATAGTAATGCATATTTATTTACTAGTATAAAGTCTAGCATTGCTATAACTATACATCGAATTCTATAGCTCATGTTTCTCCCAAAGGACTCAAAGCCAAGTAATTATCTCAGGTGTTTCTGTGAAGTAGGCAGGACAGCTCGTTATTAGTATGGCACATAGATTTGAAATTATTTTCCTAAGTTCATACAATGAATTGACTTGTGGTAGCTAAAATTAACTGCCACTTTCTTGATTTCTAGCTCATTGCTTAAGGACATTTGAGTGCCTTTTGACCATTTTTTTATTCAGTCTTTAAAATGTATAGTCTGCATTTTTTTATTAAATCACCAAATATTTCTTTGGTACTAGTCTATCCAGGCATTATGTAAGATGATGTCATACAGTTTTAAAAATTATAAACTGTCAAAACAACTAAACGTATTAGTAATACTAGCAATTGTGACAAATATCATTAAGTAATTTAGCTTTGTTACTAACACATATATTCAAATTTTATTTCTTCCAGATAGAAGAAGGGAATATGGAGCCATGAAAGACCTTGATTGCTCCATTTTCAGATTCTATTCAGCCAACAAATACTTTATCTCATTGATTATAAACAATGAAAATGTTCTATTTGGGATATTACAGACTTATTGTTTTCATCCAAATGTTTCCACTTGTTCTCTTGTGTGGTTTTTATTTTTAATGGATGTAAATTTTTCAAAAACTTTAGTTGTATTGCATTTCTTTTGCTTTTTGTTCTTGTTTGCTATATATTACTCTAGTTTTTTATATCACTGTGATCAGCCAAAATGTGATTCTTTTTGTGCTTTTTTTTCCTAATCACAGAATAACATTAGCAAAAATTAACCTTGGAATGGATGCATGTAGATGCTGATGTTCTATATTGAACCAGGAACTTTTTATATAAGTAAAGACATAAATACATAAATATGTTTAGGGTTTTTTTATATGTCATAAAAAAATCAAATTCATAGATCATATCAGAAAGGCTCATTATGCTACCTGTACAGTCCAGCATTATTTCTCCATCTTGACCTTTGCTATTCTCAGTGACTGGAAGCCTGACCATTACATTTCCAGGAATCCACTGCCAATTGGATTCCAGGTTTTTATTTTGCCAATGAGAGCCACTTCTGAGAGATTTTTAAGGTGCAAAAGAGGAAGCAGAATACACATAATTGCTCCTATGTCAGTGGCAGGCAGGAATGTGCTCTTTAGCAGAGTCGAGGTTTTGCAGTGACCTCCAGATATTGCCTAGTGATTCACCTACCTTGGTATTATAGGAAATTGTAATAATTACTAGTAGTTTTCCATGGCTTCTGAAATTCTCTGCCCCTCTGTAAGGTAACAGTAAGCCAGAGAGTTAACAGCAATTTTTCATGACTTCTTCAGGCAGTCTAGCAATTAGGAAAGCATCTAATGCCCTCTACTAAATCCTCTCCTGTCTAAAATGATCCTGGTAGTTGTTCTTGTCAAGGTAGGACTTTCTGAGAAAAATAAAAATGGTACCGAAAGTGGTCCTGAAAAGTAGACTTTGAAAATTAAGAGAATCTGGGATAATTTATCTGCCTGGTTAATTTTAAAGATAAAATAACCTTATTGCCGTGGTCCATGACATTCAAATATTTTAAAGTAATCATTAACTTATCACTGTAGTTGCCTGAAATAAAATGCCTGTTAAAGACAAGGATAAAGAGACTACTACAATAAAACAGTCTGTTGTAAATGATGATGACAAGGGCTATGGGATAGCTTGCTTCTGAATGCACCACTTCTTTCTACAAAAAGAAATTGAATAGCTCAGAGTTTTAAATTTTCAGCTCATTGCATGTTTAGAAAACAAAAGAACATCCTAAAATTTATTTATTCTTGTAGCCAAATACATGACTAGTGTTTTTGAAAATTAGACTCAAAGTCTGATGATGCATATTATAGAATTCAAAGCATACTGAATGCACAGCCATGCTTGGGATCTATGTGAAATGTAAGGCACTTATTGGGAAAGAGTGGGGCTTAGTGGTGGATTCTGATGATCTGAACCTCCAAATTCCACTGAACTTCCTTGAAAGTAGAAAGAGTTCTTCCTTCCCTTTCTGAAGAACATGTAATAAAATTACCTGAGGCAATTACCTACCTTACTTGGGGTTATGGATTCTCCATGTGATATGCCCCATCAGCTTGCATTGCTTCCAGACCCATAACTACACTCAGATTATAGCAGGATGGATATATAGTTTAACTTGGGAAGAAATAGTTTGTCCATCAAAAAAATTAGGTTTTGCTAATTTATACTGGTGGAGACCTAGGGAGGAATGCATGAAAATTCTGAGGGTCTGAGTACAGAGAGACAGAAACAAAAGTTTGGGTTAAGCCACATTTATTATTGTAATTGCACCTTCCAGATATAGCGGATTTGAGATGTTTAATATCTGAGTACATAATTGTGACTCACCAGATTACATAGAGAGTAGGTTGAAGCCTGAGCTCCATGGTGCCAAGGCTAAAGAAGAGTGTGAGGATTTCCAGGGTATGATATAGATGAAGGTATAAGATGAAAGGTAGAAACTCTAGTGCATATTTATCAAGTATGATCTTCTACTCATCCCCTCACTATGTTACTTGGATGGGCTCTGAGGACATTCCTTCACCAACAAAACACAAAGAAACACCTGGTAAAGCCAAGGATGATTAGGAAGTAATCTCATTAAATAGGATTCTTAAGTTCAATGAGGATAGTAGAATCCTGGACAGTGTCAGCAGCCAAGTGACTGTATTTAAGCTTGCAGGCCAGAGACAAGTGGACATGATTCCCAAAGAGGACAGCAGGCTAAAGCAGTGATCACAATGAATTAAACCACAAAAATCATTGGTGGAGACAAATAGATCATAGTATCAACTGGACTGATGCGGAGCTTCTGCCTACTAGCTACTTGGTTTTCATAACGTAAAACATTCGAGGTCTCATTTTCAGATTGTTGGCATGATTGAGAATCATGGCCTCTCACCCAATTTATAGGCTTGGAGCCCCCAGAATGAAGGGCCAGGTTCTATTGAAGAAGTACTCTGTATCTTTGACAAAATAAAAACTGAATCTTTTTTTGAGATTCTTTAAAGGGACCTATAGTCATCAGAGTGATTGTGCATTATGTAAAATGAGGTGATCTCCACACTTTTCTAATGCATAGTGGGCAGAGATAACACTATGCCAATGCCAGAATACCCACATTGGTTCTTTGACTCACGGGATATTAAGAAAGAATGATTATTAGCTACTGAAATTGCCTCCCCATTTCCAAATTTAAAGTAAATTGAAAGATGGCACAGATAATGTCACCAAAAAGACTAGAAGTATTCAGATATAGGATTCCTATTGTATTCACATTTAACTGATCTATTTCATCAGGACTGAAAATAGATGACCTTAGAGAAAAAAAGTAGATCGTCGCAAACATAATCAGGAAGTAACTCTTATTGTACCTTCTTTTCCACATGTAGTTTCCTTTTTGGAGTAAATCAACACATCATTGAGATCTGATATGCAGCTATTGATCAGGCAAATACTTTTTTTCAATGTGTTATTAGGGGGGAAAAAATACAGCAGAGATCTAACTTCCCCTAGTAGGACAGCAGTTTATCTTCATTTCACTTCACCTCAGGGCTTGGCCCACTCTCTGCCCTTTTATCATAATCTAATCCACAGAGCTTGATCACTCAGCCATTAAATAGGACATTCATTGTGGTGGATTACATTTTCCAAGATAAAAAGTTGGTCTATGTAGGCTTCTCTTAATCTCTGATGAATTCTATCCAAGACACATTGTTCTTTTCTTTGAGCAACACTGTCTTAGGACTTTTGGTTATCAAAGTTAAAGTCCAGGGCACTAAAATGAGACAAAATAAATTAAATGACTGTTCTATCTTCTTTAAACCAATTTTTTTTTTTTTTTAATTCAGGAAAGAAAACCTTTTGACTTGCAGAAAATGATGGAGAAAGACTGCTATAGAGAATGAGGGTGGGAGTTTTCCACAAGGCATGAGGCTGGATCCTCAGAAGAAAGCTTCCATGAAGGAAATCCCTTTGGTTTAGAAATTATGCTATCTGATATTGACATGCAGAAGGAACTTGTTTTTTTTTCCCTGCTGCAACCATCATCCCTTAACCTCCTATATTCAAGACAATTTCCATAAATTGTAGAAATCACAATGGTGTACTTAGCTGTTTTTTTGTTTGTTTCTTTCTTTCTTCGTTTGTTTTTAGTGCTAAATCCAAGGACTTGAACATCACCTGGCACATAGTAAGTGCTCATTAAAAAAAAAAAAAGATAAATAACTGGATTAGCAGTGCCTTTAGAAATGTCTATGTGATATTTTGTCTGTGCCTGGAGTAAAAAGAATTGAAAACAGTCATTCGAGTTCAGAATAAGAGAGGTAGAAAACACATATTTAGGCACATGTATCCTTTACCCACTGAAGAGTCCTTAGAAATAGTGGGGAGGGCATGGCTTTTTCACCAATTACTTGGGATGGAGGCTCATGTAATTGTACATGAGTATCAAAGGAAAAATTGACTTTGAAAGGCTTAATGACTTGGAGATATTAGGTAACATATAATATATCCATTCAGCTAAGTCTCATAAATGTGCATTCAACTTGGTGAGAGTTATAAATTACTGACTTAGCTCTTGTCTGCAAAGGGAAAATGCAAACAACAAAGGTGCACACTCAGTCCTATTTTAGGCTAAAGCAGTGAGCAAACCCTACCAGCTAGCTACATATAAAAACCATCTGATGGGCCTTTACATTTTATGTAGACCCTTGAAAGAAGAAGATTCCACTCCATTGGAGACTGAAGATTGTTATTTACCGTGGGTGCATGAGAACCTCAAGCAAGTTGTGAATGGGGCACTAAGTCTGTTCATGCAGGGGCCCAGATGGAGAACTGTGACTGTGGGAACAGTGTTCCCAAGCACACAGATGTTCTGCCATCTCATAGCATTCAGAAAGGCTGTCCACTCAGACATAGCTCGTATTTTTTCTGTTCCCTGAGGAGACCCAGGGGATGAGTTGTGGAATGGACAAGTAAGAAATATCTTACTTCTAGGTAGGTTAAAAAGCAAAAGATTACATAAAAAGCTTAAGTGTAACCAAAAACAAATAAACAGAACATTCTTTCTGAATGTATTTAAATCTCAATACAGTTTTTAGTAAACGCTGGCAGACTGGATACAATTTTCATAGTAACAAAGGTGTGTAAATGGTGAATTTCTTTATTTCTCCACAACTGAACTGAATTTAGCCCTCAAGCCCCAATTTCTGCAGATGGTGGTGAATTTTATGTGGCAATCAAGGCCCACTCTCTCAAATTAATAGTTACTTAGTACTTCTGTATATAAAATAATTCTCTTTGGGGTTATTTCTTAAGCTATCAGAATGTGTACCCTTTTCTCAGTTTCTCCATGAGCTCTCTAAATCCTGAGTGTGTGGAGGGGGAGGGGAGGGCATAGATTCCATCTTTGGTTTGGTCTAGAATAGTGCTTTTCAAAGTAAAGTCCTCAACCAGCAACATCAGTGCCCCTCAGAAACCTGTTAGAAATGCAAATCATTGGGCCCCATGCCACATGGACCTACTGACTAGAAACTCTGGATGAGTAGTCCAGGAATCTGTGTTTTAACAAGGCCTCCAGGTGCTTCTGATGTATACTCACTTTTGAGAAGCACTGGTCCAGAGTTATCTGCAACCATTCATCTTGGTTTCTAGTGAGATGCATGATCCTTGCTGATGTTTGGTCTTGTGGCATCCATCTCACTTCACACATGACTGCAATGCCCTCTTGGCTCACTGACTACTTCTGTGGTCATTCTGCTTCCTGCTTGGTCTGACCAGAGTGCCTGGTATGCTCTTCTTGCTTGATTTTCTCTAGCCATTTCTTCTTTACAGCTTATTTTCATGCTCAACACAGAGCTTTTCTAAAGGATTGAAGTCTCCCTACAATATCTGGAACCCAAACAGTGCATCTCTTCCTTGGATTCCCCTAAATATCCCTGGAGTTTCGATCACCCTTACTCATCAGGAATTGATCTTAGGAGAGGGTAATGTGGAAGGCCCAATTCTTGGGCTGTTGAGCCATAACTTATTCTGCTATTATCTTTTTCTAAACCTCACTTCTTCTCCTCCATGGTCAGAAAATTGTTTTGTCTTGTTTTGTTGTCTGTGCTTCTAATGAAAGAAAAATAAATCAGGTTATGCACATAGACTTCTAAACTTACTGTTTTTGAAAGGACCCTTGCTCTTTATATGTCATTTTTTTTCTCTAGTAATGTCCACTCTTGTCCCTAAAAACTTAACTTGGAATTCTGTAGGCCCATAAAAATTCTAAAAATCTATTTTGTATCGCAAAATCTTAGCATTGACTGGTTCTCTGCATCCTTGCCTTAAAATCCTAATTTTCCTTAAAGCAATTAAGGTTGCCTCCTACTGAATAGAGGAAAATGAAGTGTAAGGATATGTGGAAATAGATGAGATGAGGTTGTAGAAGAAATGTCTTAAAAAGTCAAGAATGATTTTTTAAAAAGGCTATGTGGAAAAACAAATACATTAATTAAAAATTTAAAATATTATCAGAGCACACCTGCAACCTGAATTAGAAACACTGTAATAGTTTCCTAAGTGTACCACCTGATTCTAATCACTTCATGTGAAACTGTTTTGCTACTAAACTAATTCTCATAAAATACTCCATAGAATTTTCTTCTTTGGGTTCCTTTACATACATAATTTAGATATGTCTTTTTAACATAATTTATATACAAGTCTTTACTCTAAACTTTATATTTCCATGCACAGGTACAATGCTTGAAAATAAATAAACAAATTCCAAACCATCCCTGATTCTTGTATTAAAAAATATTTCTAACATACCACCTTACTCTCATTGTATTCAGTCTGATACCAAAAAAAAAAAAAAAAAAGATTTGTATTAAAAATGTAGTCCCCATTTGTGGTCTCAGCCTGACCCCCAAGATTTAGCATCAATTCTTACCTTTCTCAAGGAATATTTAAACAACATCAGACCAAAGCTCTAGACTCAAACGCAAGTCACTCATGTGATACATCAGGCTCTGTTTTAATAGGGTTTCGGCTTTATTTTCAAGAATCAGTCCATACCACAATCCCAGTCATATGGTTTGCTTTCTTTCTAATAAAATTCAAGAATAGCAACATTAGATATTTGATGATGTTATTTTAAATGAAGGGATTTAAAAATTGGGATTTTTCATCTTATTGGTACTATTAAAGTATTTCCACTGACATTTGCAAAATGAAGTTTTCCTCCATTTACTTTAGTTCTAGTACTGTGATATGACCCAAAATATATTCCATTTGTCAGGGTTTCACAGGGCTAGAAGACCAAGTCCTCATTAATAATTTATTCCAACACTTAAGATTCAATAAGTTATATCTAAATTTAGAGTAATCATTTTTTATACTAATCATTATTTATACACTTATAAATAAATGTGATACATAGGGTTACATTGGCAGATCCTATTTTACATTTCTAGTCTTCTATATTTCCTATTTCACTGCTATGTGAAATTTTGTGAAATAATTTTAAGAACTATAATAGTCCTTTAAAAATTCCCTGCAGCAGACATAGTCAAACTTTCTACAATATCGGATTCCGTGTTTGATGACAAAATCATTTCCAACCTTTGTCCCAGGTATTATAGAGTATTTTATTGTAATGATGTCTCATCTCTGTTCTATATCACCACCTCTCAATGCACTTCTGTAAGGAGATTGTGGCAATACAGTGGTGCTTCGTGATTACTTTGTGGTTCTCTGTGACTCCTTTGAAACCCTCTTTTTCTCACTCAGTCTCCCTCCTGGCAGCCTTTCAGGTTGGAGAAAGATCCACTTGTTCAAAATTACCCATATAGCCATGCGTTGAATTAGTTATAGAGAAAGGATCTCTGTTAAAATCGAATGACTCCATGATAGCCACTTTCTGATCTCTCCAAGAGCTGCATGGAAAACTAAAGACATAGATTTGCTAACATTCTTTTATAAATATAATCTATGAAACACATTCAAATGCATGAGGCTAATGTGTTTCCATTATGATCATGCTAATTCTTACAACACTGCTTTAAAAATCTGATATAAAAATATTAGGGTATCTAAAATAATTATAAACAACTCAGATTTCATGTCACAAAATAACCATTTTGAGTGTATATTTTTTAGAGTATTTGTGTTCAGAAGATTTTGAAAAGAATCAAGACTTTTTTTAAAGTATGTAAAATACTGTACCTATAGAGAAGCTAATGTTAGGCCATTTTTAACCTACAATGGTTTTTACAGACAAATAATAGGGCTTTGAATATCAGAACCACTATAATTAAGTCAGTTGTCAATAAAGGCAATTTTTCCAGGGCATCCATTTATATTTTAAAACATTTCTAAATACTCTAGACTTTTGTCATTACTATAACACTTTAGCAAGGAATACCTACTGCACCTGAATCTTTTTCTAATCTTCTATTTAGAAAACTACCCAAATCATTTCTCAGATGTGTTATAAGAAAATAGTATCACATAATATTGTGATAATATTGTGATAAGAACTTTTGGAGAAATTGGTACTTTTTATTTGAAAAATCAAAACCATAATTACAGGACTTTTTATGTCAACAAAACACAATTCATTGTCTGGCTTAAACTGCTGGCCGAACTGAGAGCAGCCTTCTGACCCAAAGGCCTTCACACTGATTTACATTTATCGGCTCTGTGTAAAAAGTACTAAAGTAAAAAAATGTATGTAAACTTAAAAGTGGCAATCAACACATTTAGTAGATTCACCAGCTCTAGAAAAACTTTTTAAATAATGTTAATTATAAATTATATTTTATATACATGTTTACTTGTCAAACCATAGACTAATAGGCTTTTCAAAATTTTCTCTATAATGTAGACAAATATATCTTCCCCCTTTCTTAGAGTTATTTTTTTTTAGGTAATCAGCTTTAAAAAATAAAACAAGATGAGATGCTTATGGCAGTAAACTGAAATCTAAAAGTACTAGAGAATATTTTTAAAAGATAATGGTACTTTATATTAAAATTATTTAAGTCTTCAAGTCATCAATGAAATAAAAAAGACACTGGGCCTTGCCAAGGTAAAGCTTTCTCCATTTGGCTGATGAGAAAGAGCTCCAGTGTTTTTAGCCCACACTGCTCATGAAAGGAAAGGGAGATGAAGGAAGCAGAGTGTGCAACCAGGATTGCAAGGATTCATGTTGCTGGTGCTTGCACTTCCTGACACACCAACAACTCCACTGCCATCCTGGCAATGCTGTGAAAACTTGGTAAAGGTGGCCTATGTCACAACCCCGGAAGTGTGGGACAATGTTTAGGGAGGTTGTTGCAGAAGCCAGTTTGTGGGAGAGCATTTTGGAGAAGGAAGAGAAGATGGTGCTAATGTGGCAATTACATGAGCGTCTAATTGGGAAATTAGCAAGCAGTTCAGGCTTCAAAAATAAATCTATGTAAAACCAACTAAAAGAACAGTTCTGTTAAGTGAATGTAAGAACATTTCCTTTCACCCCAAATGTTTAACATCTTGTGAAAAATCTGTTGATCAAAGGTCTAGCATTATTTTTAAATCAGAAAAAAAGATCGTAGTTTGGGTGTAGTATGTTCCTGAAAGAGGAAAAAAAACTTGCTAAAAGATTTGACTCCCAAATTTTCCCCTTTCCTCTGATGTGTGTGTGTGTGTGTGTGATATATATATATATATAATATATATATAATGATATATATAGATATATAGATATATAAATATATATATATATATATATATATATATATATATATATATATATATATATATATAATGCAAAGCAATGGTGGAAATAATTAGGCTGGTGATAATTCTCTCATCTTTGTATTCTTAAAAGGCACATGAAATCTTTTTGATTATACTAGAATTAAAAATGTATTACATTATTTTCTAGCTAAATTTAAGGGTCACCGATCCCCATTTAATCTATAAAGGACATGTTTATCTACATGAGGCCTTCATTACTGGAAAGAGATTTTCATGAAAAAAACACTGCATGGGGAGATTAATATTATTCCCTAAAGACCTCTGACAGTTTTGTTATACTGATTTCTACCACTTTATGAAGCATATGTCCTCCAGGCAACTTAGTTATGCAGTAGAATTTCCTAGATGCTAGATTGCAGACTAGCATCCTTTGCAGCAAATTTTCACTGACTTACAAAATGTTTATTTCTGAAAGGGGCTTGGACTGTCATTATCTAGTACAAATTTGTGTCTTCCCTGCCAGCAGCCTGGGAAGTCCTGGTGGTTGAACACTACTAGATCCAGAGCTCAGTCACCCAGAGCTCATGCCCTGCTCCTGAAGGGTACCTACTACTCCCACCCTCCATGTCAGCCATTCCTCCCCTTGTCTCCCTAAGATTTCCAAGTGCCTAAATTTGACATGGATGGTCTAATCTCTGTGCTTTAAGTTCAGCATATAGCAAGTAACCATTAGCAAGCTGGAAAGAGAGCTTTCACCAGAACCCAACCATGCTGGAACACTGATCTCTTTCAGCCTCTAGGAATGTGAGAAAATTGCACCCAGTCTATGGGATTTTGTTATGGCAGCAACAGTAGACCGAGACAAGTATTCTCATGTACTTGCTTACTTTTAAAAGTATGCTTATTAAACTATGAAGTTTCAAGCTTGTAGTGTGAAAGATGTAAGGAAGTAAGAGAGTGGGGAAAGAAAGGAACAAGAAAAGAATAGAAACAGATACCACTTCCCAAAGAAACTTTAAATAAAAGGAAAAGATCATTGCTAAGTCTCTAGGAGGCCTACCATGAATTTTGGTATCTGCAGAGGGGAACCCTTAGTCCCCCCTTCTTCTTCATTATTTTGCCTACTGCTGGCAGAGGTGTCAACTTCATTCCCTTGAGTTCACTGCCCAGAGCCACTGGAATTCCGATTCACTGGAGAATTTAGGAATATTTCTCTTGGCCTTTGACTGGTACCATGGTGTTCCAATAGCTGTTGCAAACTATGACTATAAACAATAAAAATAATGCTGAAAACAACAACAACAAAAAAAGGCTTTATTACAGGGTAATAAAAATGCAACAGCTTAAAAAATTTAATTTATTGAAAAAAGGAATGTGTAGGTGTGCTGATGACAAAGTTTACACAGCCGAATAAATTATTATTAAAGACTGGGAAGGGGAAAGAAATTGATAAAGAAAGTACAATTAATAAACAAGAGCCTCTTTGTTGCTATTTTGATTAATAAACAAATAGTTATGAAAATATCTTAGTAATGATAAGATAACTACCAAAAGAATTAAATACAGGAAATGTTTTCTAAAACCACTGAGAAGAAGTAAACAAAACAGCCTGTATAACAGAGGCCAAATGACAAGCAAACAAAAAACAGACAACAAAATTATCTGTCAGATCAACAAAATTAATGAATGTAGTTTAAATTCCCCTATTTAAAAGGCAAAAATGTATCCAGTTGAATAAAAAATATTCCTGTAGTTTATTATTTTAAGAAAGTGATCTAAACAATAGTACAAATAATTACAGGGGGCAACGCATACAAATGGAATAAAGAAGGGCTATTATATATTTTTGAAAATCACAAATGGTAAGAGTAATTATGTTGAGTACCTGGCTAAATAGCTTTAAAAACATAAAACAAAATTATTAAAAACATAGAAAATTACATTTTAAAAACACAATCATGTCTGTCTGTTTATCTATCTTTCTAATCATATATTTTGTTAAACATCAAAACACTAAGATATATAGATAGATAATAGATGTAAAAAAATCTATTTTTATATCAATGTCTAAATTGAGCTGACAAAAACAATTATAAGGAATTTGGACAAGGTAGAACTGATATCCTTAGCATCCTTGATGGTAGATCATTTTCCATGGGTGTCATGTATTTCTACACATACGAGCAGATGCAGTAGATTTCTTTGTTCCAGAACATCTTTCCAAGGATATCATTATAGAAAACCACCTTGGTAGAGAGATAGAGTGTCTCTACCTGAAACCAAGAAATGGCTTGCTTAGAGTCTAGGAAGGTACAGTCTCCCTCTGGAACAAAGGACAGGTATGCTTATTTGCCTTTTATGAAAGAATCAAGTTCCCTGAGCTCAGAGTTCTTCTCCTGTATATATGCACTGTGACTGTAGGAGTCACCTGGTTCTCTTTAACTCATCTTACAGAAATTGTAGCCTGGAGAACTGACACAAAAATAATGATAGCTATTGCTATTTCTGTGAGTAATAAAACCCTTTCTCTCCAACTCAGGAATTGCCTGTCTTCTCCCAACATTCATACAATGGAAGCTAACTTGTTAGCTATCAAATAGGGCAAAATCTCAACCTTTCATAGTTCTTGAGATTACCAGTAACTTTCTTCATGTAAAATATGTAAGAAGCATAGGAGAAAATTGATACCAAATCAAAAGCAAAGTCAGTAATCTAAAAAAAAAAAATTATGCACTATATTAACTGAGAAAAATGGAATGGAAAATATAAATATTTCTTTTACTGAAAATAATGTTCAACCACTTAGATATAGAAACACACCTTTCAAAATAACTACTGAGCCAAAGAAGAGATTAAAAAGTAATATATGAAAATGTTAACACAAAAGTTATAAACAAAAATGAATTCATAAGTATATTTTTCTATATATTGTGAAGAATGAAAACTAAATTTTAGAAAAATAAAATAAGTTAGATTTAAAATAAAGCTTGTCAAGATGGTTAAGGAAGTAAATGTTGTGCTTGCTTTTTCTCACAACCACATCAAAATTACAATTAAACTACAAACAGTGATCACTGGGAGTCCTCTGAAGACTAGCTGAGAAGAAGTCCTACAACTGGGGAAAAACAGAAGAGGTCACCTGGAGACTAGTAGGAAGGGTGGAGGCACAGAATCATTTGGTCCCATACCTGCGTGTGGCAATTGAGAATCAGGAGGGATGTCTTAGCTGCAGAAGTACTCCCAGAGGAGCATGGGGTCCCAGTCCCACATGTGGCTCCCCAGCCCAGGATTCAAGTGTCAGAAAGGGAAATCCCCACAACTTCTGGCTGTGAAAATCAGCACAGATTGTGGCAGAGTGAGATGGAGGGTGGCTAGAGTCTTACTTGGACTTACTTGGCAAACAACTCACATGCTCTGAGCACCCACACTGGGATAGCAGTTTTAAAAGGTGCCAGGGATATACAAAGAGGAAAGAATTTGTCCGGTTTCAGAGCATGGGCTGGAGAGGCAGCTATCTCCCAGAGAGAAGTATTGGTAGAAACCCTTGTTTTTTTTGTTGAGACCTCCCCTCTCCTGGGATGCAGATGGAAGCAGCTACCATCAACTTAGTAAACATTGGTTGCCCTGCCCTGGTGATTCTGTGAGACCCTTCCCCATGCACCTTGCAGGCCCACCCAAGTGGCTTCCTGTGGCTTTTCAATGTAAATGGCCCATCTTGGCTTATGCTGCAGACTTCCCTAAAATCTCTCAGGTTTGCAAAACCCAAACAAGAAACACCTGGCCTCAGCATACCCTGTACCTCTTGTAAATAGCTTCAAGCCCAGTACTGGTGGCAGTTGGCCTCAGTTCATGGTTTGGCTTTTTGAGGCACTTCCAAGACCAGAGCAAGTGTTGGCCACCTATGAATTCCTTGGTAACTCTTCCCGTGTGACCTTGAGCAGGGTACAGTCTGTGTCTGAACTTAGCCTGTGACAGGGCCCCTCCCAAGAGGCCCCCTCCCACCAGGCACTCCTGGTGGCCAGCTTCACACTGGGGCTGCATACAACAACACACTCAAAGGGAAGATTGTGCAGGCACTAGAACCCTGCTAAAGCCATTCCTGCTCCATAAGGCCAGCCCCTCACTGATCAGTTCTCACAACGAATCAGCCTGAGGGTCACAGAGCAGCCCTACCTAATACATAGAATAAAAATGGGGAAGCAGCCAAAATGGGAAGACAAACAAAAATGTCCCAAATGGAAGAAAAGGACAAAGCTCCAGATAAAGAACTGAAAGAAATAGAGACAAGCAATCTACCAGATGCAGAGTTTGAAACACTGGTGATAAGGATGTTCAATGAACTTGGGAAAAGAGTAGATGATCTCAGTGAGAACTTTAACAAAGAGATAAAAAACATAGAAAGAACCAGTCAGAAATGAAGAATATAATGACTGAAGTGAAGAATACATTATAGGAAATGTATTATGTAGATTTTGTGAAGCAGAGGATTGAATCAGTGACTTAGAAGATACAGCAGCATAGAACACCCAATCAGAACAGCAACGAGACAAAAGGATCCAAAATAATGACAACAGTTTAAGGGACCTCTAGGACATCAAGCATACCAATATTCGCATCATAGGGGTCCAAGAAGGAGAAGAAATATAACAAGGAATAGAAAACTTATCTGAAGATGTAATGATGCGTAACCTCCCTAATCTGGTGAAGGAAATAGATATACAAGCTCAGAAAGTCCAGAGTCCCAAAGAAGATGAACCAAAAGAGGCCCACACCAAGACACATCATAAAAGACAAAGAGAAATTCTTAAAAGCAGCAAGAGAAAAGCAATTAGTTACCTACAAGGGAGCTCCCATAAGATTGCCAGCTGAAAAGAAACACTGCAGGCCAGAGGGACTAGCGTGAAATATTCAAAGTGATGAAAAGCAAGGACCTACAACCAAGATGATTCTACCCAGAAAACCTATCATTTAGAATCGAAGGACAGATGAAGAGCTTCTCAGATAAGAAAAAGCTAAAGGAGTTCATCACCATCAAGCCAGTATTACAGGAAATGTTGGAGAGATTTCTTTAAAAAGAAAAAAATAATAAAAATAAAAACATAAATAATAAAATGGCAATAACTACTATTTATGAACAATTACTTTAAATGTAAATGGATTAAATGCTCCAATCAAAACATAAGGTGGCTGAAGCATGATAGAACATGCTGCCTTCAAGAGAGTCACTTCAGATCAAAAGGCACACACAAAGGCTGAAAGTAAAAGGTAGAAAAGATATTTCATGAAAATGAAAACAACAAAAAGCCTGGATAGCAATACTTACACCAGACAAAATAGACTTTAAAACAATGGCTATCACAAGAGACACTTCTGGGTATTTATTTGATGAAACCCAAAAATTACTTTGAAGGGACATGTGAATTCATATGTTCATTGCAGCATTATTTACAATGGCCAAGATATGGTAGCAACCTGGATGTCCATCAATAGATGAAGGATAAAAAAGAGGTGGTACTTATATACAATAGAATATTATTCAACTATTAAAAAGAATAAAATCTTGCCATCTGCAATAATAAGAACGGACCTAGAAGATATTATGCTGAGTAGAGTAAATCAGACAAAGAAAGACAAATATCATATGATTTCACTTATATGTGGAATCTAAAGAACATAATAAACAAAACAGAAAAAAACTCATAGATACAGAGAACATTTTGATGGTTGCCAAATGGGAGGATGATGGTGGGGGGTGTAAAAAAGGGGAAGGAAATAAGAAGTGCAAATTAGTATTTACGAAATAGTCATGGGGATGTAAAGTATAGCATATGAAATATAGTCGATAATATTGTAATAACTATGTGTGGTGTCAAATGGGTTAATCGAAGAGATCACTTCATAAGATATATAAATGTCTAATCACCATGTTCTATACTTGAAACTAATATAACATTGTATGTCAACTGTAATTGGACATAAAACATAATTTTAAAAAATTAAAATAAAAATAAACTAAAATAATGTAAAGAAGGAATTAAGTAATGAAATTAATAGAAAATGTAAAAAATTAAGAAATATTTCCAAATATTTAACAATTAGAATAAAAGCAAATGTCTAACATTATTAGCTAATATCAAATAAAATTATAAGTGATAAATATAATATCACAGTAATTTTAGAAATAAAATACCAAATTGTGATGCAAATATCAATAGAAGAAAAAAGTCAACATATCTCCAAGTGAATATAAAATTTTAAAGTCATAAATAAATCTTAGAACTAGGACTTGACACTACTTAAAAAATCAAGTAGGATTTATTTCAAAAGTTCAGAAAGAGTCAATATTATCTAATTTATTATAATATTCAATTATTAGGTCAATTAAGAAAATCATAATCATAATTTTGAATAAGGAACTGAAATAATTCAACAGTAATAATTATTAAAAACACTATTAGCAAATAATAAGCTATAAACATGTCTTAAAAATAGTCATTATCATACCTTTCTAATGTTTAAAGCCAAAGGAGACTGGAATTAAATGTGAGAGAAAAATTATATCTAACATCCTTATTAGAAGGCTTTAGTCAACGCTAAAAGACATGACACAGAACTAAGAGATTTAAATACAAGACACAAAGAACAGTGATTCTTCTAAACAAAATCCAAAATGACATCTCATGGAAAAAGTATACAATTATTATTTTTTATTTATTACAAGAGAAAATTCAAAAGCAATAGCATGTTCATATGTAGGTAATAGCAAATGTGGAAATAAAATTATATAAAGAATCTCATTGCAACAAAAATATAAAATCTCAAATATTCATTATAATAAACACCATTTAACATATAAAGAACATTATAAGAGATGTAATGAACTTTCAAGAGAAAACAATATTTTACAGATATTATTAATTACCGAATTAATTCCTAGTTAACGCTGCTCAAATAAAAATTAAATGTGATTTGGAGTAATTTAACAAAATAATACTAAACTTTTCTGGAAAAACTATCAGGTGAGAATAATAAAGACTTAAAAAAATAAGAATAGGTAAATATACTGATATAACACATGTATTATAAAGCTGTAACAATTTAAGTGGCATGAGCTGATGCAAATACAGAAAGACCCTGATCAATGGATAGAAAACTTATTCCAAATCAATTAGTGAATATCCTTGGGACATTAGTCTAGTATTTAATGATGGGGTTGGATGTGAAATTGAATCTTCACTTTGCACTTTTCATCACTAAAAATATGCAATATACATGTACTATGTACAAGAAGTAAACCTTTGTTAATTTGAGCCACTTGAGTTTTAGGGAATCTGTTAGCATAGATTAATTTAGCTTATCTGAATTTATAGTCATGCTTCAAGATATAATTTTTTCCCAGTAAAGTTTAATGCCGACTCATATTACGAGCATAAATTTGAAATTACCTTGGGTGAACCAGGGGCTTCAGTGTCTTATGGATCTAGGGTGCAAAACCCTATGCTGCCAGTAGGTGTCATGACCTACATAATGCAGTGCAGGCTAAAAATACCTGAGTTTTGAGTTAGGTGTCACAGATATGAAAAAGTAAAATAAATGTTACTATTGACCAGATGGTAACTCAAGTAACAATACTTTTTAATTAGCTGCATTTATCAGTTGTACAATTTTTAAATCTTGTGCACTGAATTCCTTCAATATGGAAATTTAAAAAAAATATTTGATTTCAGTGTTTGATTGTCACACTTAACTTGGTAGTTGACACAAAATCATTGAATCCATTGTTAAATCAGTTAAGTAATTTATGCACAGTATTCTAAAATTCTAGTACTGGTACAATACCCCCCCTTAAAACACACACACACACACACACACACACACACACACACACACACATAATTTTTTCTTTTTTACAAATAACTAGACTAAAAGTCTTTTCTCAAAACAGTGCCCCAGGGGCAATGAAAACCTACCAAGCATTCCTGATAGCCTTACTTGTACTTTAGTCTTTTTGTTCCATGCATGTTCATATTTGTGCCAAACACTTGTCAAGTAGCCCATGTGGGTCTGTTATGGCAGATAAAAAAGCCATAATGGCAGAAACAGAATGCATAGTTAACATTCTAAATGGTGTCAATAATAAACAGCTGTGAAAGTGCCTTATGAAAGTAGATTCTACCCAGGAGAAATATTCCAAATACAAATATAACTTTCTATTTTACAAAATTAGATATAACCTTGGGAAAACTTCCTGAAGACCACTGCATTATACCAATTATCATCAATTATGGCTCTGTGAAGGCAAAGTATCTGAGAAGTTGTTCCTTTCTCCAAAATGTGTTTTTCTTTTAACTTGATGTGTTTGTCTGTGAGCCTATTGGTGTTCCATTATGATAGATGCCACAGAAACCTTTGTTTTTTGGACTAATTGGATGACTTCAGTTTTTAAAGCTGTCAGCTTGACAATTTTTATAAGTTTTAAGTTCCAGCAAAGTAATATTTCTAAAATTAAAGATAAGTTTTACAAAACATAAAAACTAGATGATAAGTAGCTTTAAATATTTGAAGAGTTTGTTCTAAACTGTGAGCACCTCCTACTGGCTGGATCAAAAAACAGGTCACACCACACCCCTTTTAGGATTAGACATTTAAACGAAGCATAGAAAAATTCAACATGTGGATAACTAAGTGTTTTTTGTTCTTTCCTCTCTACTTATTCTCTCCCTACTTCCTTTTTTCTTGCTTCTTTTTAAGGTATTGTAAACTGACTCAGAATAAATACAGATTTTTAAATACAGCGTCAGTCAGAAAGAGCCAAGAAACTATTCGCCTATGAGTTTTGGAGAAATGCTTAGTGAAGAAGACTGTGGTCAAAAGCAAATATCTTTAAGTGAAAATAGAAGTTGGGAAGATGGTAAATAAGGATGTGAATGTTTTTATATTCAAAATTTTGAATAAAGATTTAAGTATTTGACTTCTAGAAAAAATATTAATTATGATATTGGTTGTTTAACACAAATGCAACATTTTGGAGGATGACACCTGTATTTTACTCTTAGAGCTGGGGTCCCTAACCCCCAGGCAGTGGCCTGTTAAGAACCAGGCCATAGAGCAAGAGGTGAGTGGCAGGCAAGCAAGTGCAGCTTCATCTGTATTTGCAGCTGCTCCCCAGTGCTAGCATCACCAGCTCAGCTCCACCTCAGATCATCAGGCATCTCATAGGAGCACTGGTCCATGGTTACCAAAAAGGTTGTGGACTGCTATCTTAGAGAATGAAGATTTTTTAAATGGAAACTTTTTTTAAAAAAAAAACAATAATTTTAGAAAACTGAAAATAGCAAATACATTTTTTACTTTAACTTTGATAATAATCCAGTTTTGCTATATTGATTATGGGAGATGTTATCCAGAACCTGAACTAAAGAATTTATAGAGGAATGCAAAGAGATTTCTTAAAGGTGTACCTCATGCAAGTAACTGGATTAATTTTGTGATTCCTAAAAACAAACAAAAAATCAAGAAAAAATAACATGTTCTACAGGGGAACATCTTAAAGATTTTAGCCAGGGTCTTGGATTAACCTTTCTAGGCTCTGCTGACCAAACTGAAAACTTTCCTGCTTATTCATATCTAAGGCATCTGCTTTCCTTAAGGCAGGAGCTGTATGAGCTCATCATCTACTCATTCCTAGCTTTTGCCAGACACATTCAGTATAAAAATCTCATTGAATCCTTTAATGGCCCTGCTCCAGCTCATCATCATTCTCTGTCCCACCAGCCTGTCAGTTGTCCCATTGTTTCTTTTCCCATAAACTCTACAGTCTGTACAGAGCTGATTTAAAAGTCTGCCTGTCGTCCGTAAAACTATGGGTAAATGAAAAAAAAAAATGGGGGCATTGGTATTGTATTTTGTTCTCACTCTCAGATAAGTCTCTAAGTTGGACACAATCTTTTAAAATGTCACCATCTTTTAAAAGTATTTCCTTTATCATTAAAAGAGGTGTTTTGTTTTCCACCTGCATGTTAGTAAATTTGTTGTTACTAGCAAGTGGTAACCTACTCAATTTTACTGAAAAGTAAGCTAGATATTCTAAGCAGAGAGATACATTTCTTAGAACTGATTATTTTAGTGAAAGAGTGAATGATGTCTATGCAACTGTTAAATGGATAGTAATATCTCTTTTTAACTCCAAGCTTGAAATCATCACATGTATAAAACCTCTATAAATTCTTATAAGGTGAAGTGATGACACATTGTTGAATAACAAGATGATGAAATTCAACCTCGTAAGACTTCAGATGAATAATAGAAGACTTATACTAAGTGAAAATGAAGAGTAATTAAAGATTCAATCAGCAATTTTTCAACAGCAGGACTGTTAGTGGGTAAGGTATTAATGAACTCTCCCACCAAGAACTTGTCGCAATATTTGGGGCAAAGGACAGTGAAGTAATCTGTTGGTTCATATACATTAATGGGGTACATTGCCCTCAATGGTAGCTGTATGTTTCTAAGACATTTTAGCACTCACAAACAGTACAACAACATCAGAAAAAAGATGGTGACTATAATTATACTAAATGTCATTGTTACTGAGATATTTCTATCTCATCTACTCCAAATTTCAGGTTTAGATTACCAATATTGTAAATTTTATTTCATTATTATTTATTGGAAATATGAATCTATCCATATTGGATAAGTACTTTATTGGAAATATAAATCTACCCATATGAATAAGTACTTTATTCTGGATTGTTTCAGCTAGTGTGAATGCAAATGAACACAGGGTGAATACATCTCCATGGTTTGTTTCAACACAATGCGGTAAAACTTTCAAAATGGTTTTTTATAACTATTATTATATTATGTTGAGGACAGAGCATTTAGATTCCTTTTTTTTTTTTTAAGCTGAAAACTCTAAGGGCTAAAACAACGACTGAGGACTAGATAACCTGTGGAGGGGACGCTGTTTCCCACAGAACACGGAGAATGGGGGCAAGGGGGTTTCGTTAACTTCAGGAAGGGCTGAGTTACAATGGAAACCCTAAACTGCCCCCAGGGGCATGGGCCTGAGTTAAAACTGATGTGCATCTCACACTTGGGAAGGGGGAGATGACTCATTCTAATAGGGAAAAGCTATCAGTAGTCATCCAACCTCCAAAAAATCACCTAGGGCTTTTTCTTTCATCAAGGAAAAAGTCATGATTAAATCTGGATAGAGATATGCAAGGTTAAGGCACCCACAGAGTGCAGTGTTCTTTATAAACTTGTGCAGTTTAGAAACCAGTCCCAGGAGGCATCTGGTATAAGCCAGGGAGTAACAACCTATTTCATGTGAGTGTGAGAGGACAGGGGGTGAGAAGACATTCAGAGAAGAAGGTTCTTGAAAAAAGTCTTAGTGACAGGCTCTAACTCACTTGGCCCAAACAAAGCTGAGGCTGGATAGGATGGTTTATTGAAAACTGGGAGGATTAAGTGAGATTCTAAAGTGCATACTAAATAACTCCGCAAGAAAAGTAACAGAGAGGAAACCAAAATGATGTCAGGAGAGAAAGAAAACTTTAAACAATATATAAAGAGAAAAAAAAAAAACTCTCACATCCATGAAACAAGAACATGCTTCTATGAAAGAAACCATCAGAGAACAACCAAAAGCTCTTGGAAATCAAAAATATGACCAAATTTTCAACAGAAAGGCTGGAAGATAAAGCTAAAGAAACCACCCAGAAAATTTATTTAAGAGAAAAAAATAAGGTGTGTGTGGAAAGGAGAGAATGATAGAGATAAGAAAATTAATAATCTGTGAAGTTCTGTTACCCCCACAAAAAAAAATCCCAAGTTCTAGAAAATAAGAAAAAATACAATAAAGGTGTCTACATACATCTTCACTAAAGCTTAGACATCTCATTAATATATTGCTAGTGCTTGTTTTTGACTAAAAAAGAGGCTATGAACTACAAAAAGTCATTTTACATTATTTCCACCTTCACAAAAATAAGAGGGTGATTTTAAAAGTATAAATAGTTTTTTAATATTTGTTGAGGTAACGATTTGAGAACTGAGAACAGCAGCACACAACCCCACCAGCAAGCATCTCAGAGTAAAACTTTCTGTCAGAGATGACTTGCACTTCTTAAGAGATGTGCACATATATCTGGGAGAGGACAGACTGAGCTGCCCTGCAGGGACTCTTAATCAGTTGCCCTGTTGTATGGATCTTCCTATATGTTCTGGATGCTGAAAGGCTGTACCGATGCTCTTGTCCAAATTCCATGTCCCCTTTTTTTATTCCTGGCATGACTCACTCCTAAAATTGAACAAGTATTTATTGAGCAATTGCTAAGATTATAACCTTGCCCCTATCTTGTAGTTTGATCATAGTCTACATTCTGTGTACATTGTTAGCCCCTTCTCTCATTAGAGAGAACAAACCTCAGGTGCTTTAGTCCTTCCCTTCTTCTGATGTCTAGATGTGTTCATTTGTCCCTACTCTGCTTGTCCCTTCCCTTACTGTCTTGATGACCAGACTCTTTAAAGTACTCTTACTTCACTGGAGACATCATATGTCCTAGTGAGCATCAAAGAGTTTGAAATTTCATATGCCTTGGATAAATTAGTTTTTGAATGCAAATACATGTTTATTATTGGCTGTCATAACAACTTTAGAAGTGAGAATATTCCCATCTTCTGCAAACACGTTTTTTAAAAAAACCTTTTCAAGGATGACTCAAAATAATAGACCCCCCAGAAAGATAATGCTTATTTGTGATAATCACTCAGTTCCTTTGAGCTATGTAAAGAATAGATCACAGTAATATACATTATAAATTTTGTAATAAATGGAATTACTGTTAATTTTTTAATATTTACTGTTTAGAAAGAAAACTCAGATTGTATCTTCCCTGATAGTACTACAATATAGGGAATCATATATGAATAATTATGGTGCTTACAGTGATTATTTAACTAAATAGCATTTTATGAAATATCCATGCATAAACATGTGTTACCTTTGTCAGGGAAAGATAAATATGTTATTTTCAAATTTTGTGGATAGCTAAAAGAAAGGACAAAGATTTAATAAGTACTTGGTGGCTTTTAGGTTGTGCCATATCATTAAAATATGACTCAACTTTAGAAACCAAATAATCATTCTTCTTCTGATCCAGACAGCCTTAAAGAATTCCACATATTTATCTAGAATTTCCCTCAAAGGAACTAAATAGGCTTTACCAATATTCTTTTCTCAGTCATTTCAGTATTTCTGTGAGAAAAATAGAATTATTTCTATTCTACAGATGAGAAAAGATGTAAAAACTAAATTATGTATTTAAGATTTTTCAGCCAGCCATATACCTGGGAAAAGAATGCTGGTGTCCTGTGCCTAAGAAATTCTTTATCAACTGTCTCAATATTCACTGGATGAAAGGGCACAGCTAGTATTAGTTCAGATACTAAATATGTGTTACTATCTTCTAAACACTGACAGCTGTATTTCAAATACTTTCCAGAAGGCAGATATTTGCTTTTAAAAGGCCACGGGGGCAAAAGTTTGGCACAACTAAATGTTACCAAATTCTTCAGTATAATTTATTTTCTGAAGATACATTTATCTTGAGAAATAGGCCTTCTGACTTTTAAGTAATCCAAAGTGCTGCTGCTACCCCATAAATACCCGCGCTTCTGGTGCAGAAGGTAGATTTCTTAAATATCATGAAAATATTATTTTTTCAATACAAATGATCTTTTAGCAGACTTATGAAATCAATTATGAAAACTAGACTTAGGGAACACAGACAAAAAATATGGTTCAAGAAACACAAAAGCCAGGTTCACAGGAGACAGGTTCTAAATAAAATAAGCTTTAGTCTTGGTCTTACTGTTATCAACTTATGAGATAACTCAAAAAAAGAGCAATATGTTAATATTGACAATATTTTTCCTATACTTTTATATTTTTAGATTTTTTAAAGTAATTTTTATTACTTTTTTAGCCTATCGATTATTTACTCAGCTATTTTTATATTAGTAATTTTGTATTGGTCTGTAAAATTTGAGCCTCCCAAATAAAACTCTGATTAAAAGCCTCGATTTTACTTATTTATTATTATTATAGTTTAATGCCTACAGCACCTGGTATTTCTAGGTGGTCTCCCATCCAAGTATTAACCTGGCCCAACCCGGCTTAGCTTCTGAGATCAGACCAGATCCGGCATGTTCAGGATGGCAAGGCCATAGATGACTTTTTATTTTTTAAATTGCAGATGAACTGGAGGAGGTGAAAGAAGCCTTCACTAAGATTCTTGGGTAACTGATCCAAATCTTCAATGAAAATAAGCATATTTAATACAGATATAAATAAAATGCTAAGTCCCTACCATGCTCCTCTGAGTTAATGTTAGGCTTTCTTAAGAAATACTGGTATATTTTTTCTACATTTGAAGATACAAAAAAAAAAAAAAAGGAGCATTAGACATATTTAGAAACTCACCCTTGACTCTTACTTAACCATATATACTTCAAGTTACTCACTTGGTTATCTTTTCCACGAAAACATTGTTTGATTTTCAAATACTAAAAAAGAAAGTAAAAAGGTAAATAATATCTCCAAATAAAGTAGATTTAAAAAATAAATAAAAGTTAGGTTTTTCTTTTAGTATTGGAACAAATCATGGCTTCTCTGGTTGAGTTCCAGATTAATGGCACGCGTGTGCTTTACAGCCAGGTTGTACCAAAGATAAGGATCTTGAAATGCTGGAATCATACTAAATATGGTGAGATGATCACACTGAGAAAAGTACATGAACACTGAGACCAGCAGAAAGAAGAACAGTTACGTCTCCAATCTTACACATCTAGTAATCCTCCCTTATCTGTGGTTTCACTTTCTGCAGTTTCAGTTACTTGTGGTCAACCATGATCCAAAAATATTGTGGGACATTCCAGAAATGAACAATTTATAAGTTTTAAATTGTGACCCATTCTGAGTAGCACTATGAAATCTTAAGCCATCCAGCTTTATTCCTCCTGGGATGTGACTCATTCCTTTGTTAAGTGTATTTGTGTTGTATATGCTCCCTACCAATTAGTCACTTAGTAGCCAGATGGGTTATCAAACTGGTTATCAGAGAGAGAGAGAGAGAGAGAGAGAGAGAGAGAGAGAGAGAGAGAGAGAAGAGAAAAAGTCCACACTCACATAACTTTTATTACAGTATATTGTTATAAGTATTCTATTTTGTAATTAGTTATTGCTGCTACTCTCTTGCTGTGTCTAATTTATAAACTGAACTTTATCACAGGTATGCATGTATAGGAAAAAAACATAATATACATAGGGTTCAGTATTGTTCAAGATTTCAGGCATCCACTGGCAGTCTTGGAACGTGTCCACAACAGATAATGGGGGGACTACTGTACCTTGAAGAACAAAATACCTGAAATAGTAGAAAAATTTTGTGTCATTGAATTTTCTTTTTCTTCTCCTAAACCTCCCTCTCATTCCATATATAGTTGACCCTTGAACAACTTGGGTTAGGGGCACCAACTCCCGTGTAGTCAAAAATCCATGTATAACTTTCGACTCTATAGTTGGCCTTGGCTCTACAGTTGGCTTTTTGTATCTGAAATTCAACCAACCATAGATCCAATACAGTATTTTTGATCTGGTAGGGAATCCATGGTTGAAAAATTGCTGTTTGGAACGTGAAAATACTATTTCCTATTTACATTTGGTTGAATTCACAGATATAAAAACCTTGGACACGAAGGACTATATTTTGAAAAAAATTCATGTATAAATGGACCTATGCAGTTCAAACTTGCATTGTTCAAGTGTAAACTGTAGTTGAATTTTCTAAAGTTAATGTGGACTTCCTAGAATCACGTAAAGAGACGAGGTCAGAGTCTAGGTAGAGAGCCTGTGTCCCATCGAGGGTCCCTACTTATCAGCTGATAGCCTTGTGTACCTCATTAAGCCTGTGTTCCTGTAAAATGAGGGGGGTCTCATAGAATGTGTTTAAGTTTCATTTAGAAAATTTCATAGCTCTGTAAAACATGTATTACTCAGAGACTATCAACTTTAATGCACTAATGTTGATTGGGGAGAAACATGCAAAATGAAGGATACTTCCTAAGGAAGAAGGGACAATCTTAGCTTGTCCTGGAGGTTAGGAAAGAAGGAGGACATATGGAAGAGAGTCTTTATTCAATATTTGGAAAGAACTCTTAGCTGGGTGTCAGTAGAGACAAGTGTGGCTCCTGCTTTGGAGGGATGAACACGTGTGTGTGTGTGTGTGTGTGTGTGTGTGTGTGTGTGTGTGTGTGTGTGTGAAGGGGTGCTGCTACAGATAGACTACTATTTGGCTTTTGTTTCCAAAGTGAGGATCCTTTTATACAGACGATGTAGTTGTACATTTAGCACCTCCTGTTGAGAAGACACACCAGAACAAAGTATTATGATTTACTTTGTAATGAATGTGTGGAAATGAACCAGGATAGCATCACATACCTATGAAAACTGGCTATATGTTCAGGAGACATCTTTTATTTAGTCTTTCCACAATGCTTGGTGCACATATTCATTTGTACACCTCTTATAGTAAATCAGCAGCAGCTCCTGGGGCAGAAATAAGGGATTAGGCTGATTTTAGGTATATGAGCCCAGCCTTAGTTTTTGTTATTATTATTTTTCTTGTCTTCCCCTCTCTTCCTCCACCACCTATCTGATTGTTCCTCTTGGTCACTGCCAAGTCCCCAACAGCCCTGGACTTCTGCAGACTGATAGAAAGTTAGTCTTCAGACTAGCATAGCTTTGAGTACAGGCTGAAAATCTGAGTTTGCTCCCCTTTTGCCTGGAGAAATGAATGGTCCCATAGATCTTAAGTATGGTGCAATGGAAGTAAAGTTGTGTTAGGTGCCAAAGTCAACACTAAATCTACTTTTATTAACATCAAATGAATGCAGTCTCCAATAACATGATTTTAGACTAGGCTACCCCTTCCTCTGATAAAAGGTTGATTAGCAAAATTTGGCTGACCATGTGATCAGGTTAAACCCAGGCAAGATTTCAAAGCAATTTACACTCACTGAAGAGTGAGATGCATGTAAGCTGGACCAAAAAAATAAATAAATAAATAAAATTGGAATCAGAGAATTAGTTGAATAACAAGCATTCTAAAGCAGATTTTGAAGTTATAATAAGAATCTAATTTATTAGGGGAATGATGTTTAAATGTTTAATCAGAATGGCAATGAACATCAAATGACTAATGCTGGGAGTGCTGAGGATGGTAAGGCCTCAGGTCCAAGATCACAGTTTAATTCTTAAGCATGGAGATGGAATCTATAAATCCTACTTTGGAGTACAACAAACTGTATCCTCATATTGCTACTGAATGTTTTACTAATACCCATGACTCTTTGAAAATGGAACTTATAAATATTCTATTGTAAGGAGAATATTTATACTGATTAGCAATAGTGTGACAATAATATCTAGGAAAGAAGAGAAAAAAAAGCTGAGCCTTTGGTCTTTACATTTAATTAACATGACCTTCCTTATTCTTTTGAGAAAAAAGCCAGGAAATATTTTTGAGTTTCATTAAGAAATGGCCTACAATATTGTTTTAATTAAAATTGAATGTGTCCCTATAAATATTACATTTTAAAAAGCCTAACCAGAAATAGTACATTATTAAAAGCCACATCACTTATGTCAAAGAAATTAGTGCTTGATTTTTAGAGATTCATCAAGTTCTTAAATGATCCTGAAACTTAGATTCGAATAATGTTAATACTTCAGTTACCCAAAGCGGAAAGGTCATATTCACTAATTGAAAGGAAGTTTGATAACCTCCAAAGTGTTGGAACGCTTAGATAAAACCGGTATTTTTATTTGCCTGTAAAAACCTGAGAAAAGAAAGGTTCTGAAAAAAATTACCTTGCTAAAATCAATTGTTCTTCACCCCTCCCGCCATTCCACAAATGCATGTGACCCAAACTCGTCAAGTCTCTCACTTTTTGTTCCACTCCAAGTTCGTGCCTCAAAAGAAGGAATTAAAATCCTTTACTTGGTGCGAACTCTGCATCAGTCATTTTATCTTTTAGATAATCCTATTTTCACGCCCAGTTACGGCTTTGGGGTTGCTTCCCGCCTACTTTTTCTTTTCTTTTTCACTGCTGTTGTTACTGTTGTGGAGGTGGGGGTGTCGGGTGGAGGTCAAGTCCCCAAAACTGTTTCCTAAAAAATGTGAACTGTATCACTAACGAGTAGAAATAGAAAACGGACACTTCAAATAAAATAACAGGCACTTTCAAACTCCCAGAGGGAACAAAAGAAAACAAAACAAGAACACAAACTTGGGCCGTTCCGGTATATCCGCAAAGATGGGAAAGGAACCAGCACTGGAGAGGAGCCGCGGCCTCCCTCCTGCCCGCCCGCAGGTGGCTCGAGGCAAGCGCCTCAGACAATGGCCAGGATAGGCTTTGCCTACGTCGCTAGTTTGCTGTGTCTGTCCTGGCCTAGAAAAATAATCTATCTTGAAAGAACAACAAAACACAGAAGTGTGCGTTCTGCTACCAAAGAGGCATTCCTCCCGATTCCTAATCTCCGAATCCCCGTCGTGGTCCAAAGAGAAACCTGCCACCAATCAAGTTCATGCGCAAGTTATTTTATTTTCCGCAGCCCTTCCACCTGCCCGAGCGGTGCTCTGCGAACCCTTGGTTTCCCTCCGGCGACCCCCCGTGGGCTGCAGCAAAAAACGGGGCGCTTAGGTAGGGCGGGGGCGGGCGGCTGCCGTGGATCCGGCCGGTTACCACCGCAGCTTAGTCGCCTCCGATTGGCCACCATGCGGGCGGGTAGGCACCGCGAAGGAGGGAGGCGGGGGCGAGGGCGGGCGGCGGCAGCAGCAGCGGGAGGGGATAGGAGAGCGGAGCGGGCCGAGCAGCCGGGCAGCGCGTGCGGAGAGCGCGGAGAGAGCGGCGGCGGCCGTGGCAGTGGCTCGCCCTGGTCGCGCTCGCAAAGGCCGAGTGGGGTGCGCAGACGGCGGCAGCGCGAGGTGGGGCGGCGCGCGCAGTGAGCAGCGCGGGGCGAGAACCCGCGGGCGGGTGCGGGCGCGCAGGCAGCTGGTTTAGCCGCGGCAGCAGCTTCGCGGGATAGAACCGCTGCGGTAGCGGCCACGCCGACCCCTGGCTTCACCCCCGCGCGGCCGAGGCCGGCGAACAGTCTCCAACTCGCCCGGGGACCGGAAAGGGGGGCAAAGAAGCTGTCCTCAGCCCCCGCACAGCATAGAAGCCGGGAGGCAGGACTGCTGTCCTTTGTGGGCGCAGCGCGCAAGACACGGAGCGCCCTCCCCGCGGCGCTCTCCCTGGCGTCTTCATCGCGGCGAGCGGCCCTGGAGAGGGGACCCAGAGGAAGCAAAACCTCGAGCCCGAAACCTCGCGTTGCGAAGCTCCAGTGGAGCGCCAGCCGCTCCACTTTCACCTTCGCATCCTACACGGGCCAAGATCCCTGCTGCCGCCTGCATTTCTCCCGGCTTCTGCTGCGCTTTGGACCAGAGCAGAACCTCCTGCACTGCTGCCGCGGCCGCCTACACATACGCACACACACGCGCGCACACACACGCACGCACGCCTCCCCCGCCTCCTCCCCGGCCCCTTGATCTCTTGGTCTGTTTTATTACTCCTGGTGCGACTCCGCAGACTCAGCGTCCCGCTATTTGTCATCAGCTCTCTCTCCATTGGCGGGGAGAGGAGAGCAGCGGAGAAGGGGGTGGGGTGGGGAGGGGAAGGGAAGGGGGTTGAAACTGCCTGGGGCCGTCTCTCCCCGCCGCTGTTGGTGCTGCCTCTGCTGCCGCCGCCTCCGGCTCCTCACTCGGCCCCTCTCCGCCTCCATGTGCCGGATAGTGGGAGCGCCGCGGACCCTGCTGCCGCTGCTGGCGGCCCTGCTCCAGGTACGGAGAGGTCCCCGCGGGCCGGGCAGCAGGACGGGTGGGGTGGGGCGGGCGGCGCTGGGTCCCTTTGTTCCCCGCGCCGCTGCGGGGCCGGGCTGCGCACCCGGGAGGGAGGTGCCGCACCGCGCGGCGGTGAGCTGCGCAGACACGAGGTTCGGGCCGGGCGCAGGGGCAGGGCTGCAGCTGCTGACTGGTCTCCCATGCCTCTCTTAGTGAGTCCCGAAGAGGCCGATCGCGGGCCCCCTCTGTACCTCCTTCGGGGTAGGGAAAGCTCACGCGAGGTGTCTCTAGGCAGCAGAACGGTGAGGTAGGAAAGATAACACCCCGGTTTTGCAGTTTTCTACAAATCTCTCCCCTCTCCTTGCACTTTGTTCCAATTTTTTTTTGTTTTTTATTTTTGCAGTAGCAATAATCAGTCTGGTGTCTTAGTTACGGGACTTGCCTCCACCCCACCCCACCCTGGCACCCGCGCGCCTCCCGGTACCGGAGGGCTCTACTGTCCTATTGTCTTTACCCCAGCCAAGAGTTGCCTCTTGTTCCTGTTCTCTTGCCCTCACAATTTGCAGTGTCGGTCCCACTGTGAAAGGAAGCCTCGCCCCTTGCCTCTGGGAATCTACTCGGATCAGCGCCTCAGCACCTAGCTTCTGGCCCACACGCCCTTATCCCGCCGGCAGAGGAAAAGTTCCGTTAGTCGGCTATTATTTCTCTCCCTTGGTCCGGCTGCTTCTGCCCTGCGTGCGCCCTGGGGGCGCCTTCTTTAGGAGCCTCCGCACTTTACACGCCTTCGGGAGATTGCCAACCAGCCTTTCATGGAATCATTAGTAGTAGACTCCCCTGGAGTCTACTCCCCTGAAGCACCTGCTCCAGGCTGGTCACAGGCTCTCTTGCCACTCCGCGTCGCCGTTCCCCAGCCCGGCTGACCACCTAACTTTCCCGCGGCATTTGTTCGGATGATGCCCCGAGGCCCCTCCCGGGCAGCTAGCCAGGTCCTGGGAAGACACGCCGAGCGTCTCGGCCGCGTCCGTGGTGTGGGAAGGGACCGAGCAGGGGTCCTGAGTCTGCCCCTACTGTCAGTGGGGTCCCGATGCGGTTACAGTTAAGGGGCGCGTCCGTCTTTACTGCGGATTAGGGGCTCCCGGGAAATCCGCGGGAGGGATTGCGCACCAACCAAGGCTGGGGGTGGCAGCCAGTGGCAGTTCCGAAAAGTGCGGGCGCGGCTCAGAAGTGCTGCTGCGCCAGGGGCGCCTAGCAGGGACAGATGGTGCAGATCACCCCCCTCAGTGTCTTCATGGGTCATGGCCTGGCGTGCTGCGGACACCAGGGGCGGGACAGGGCTGGCGCCCGCGGTCCCTTAGCGCCTTCCCCCGCCGCGTGTGGAGGGGTGTGGGCCGCGGCCGCGCAGAGCCCTGTCCATGGTGCGCCGTAGAGCGGCAACCATCCCCATCCGCTCTACGCTCTCCTTCCCCCGGGTCGTGCTCTCCCACTTTCCGGCTCTTTCCCTCCCACTGGCTCTTTGGCCGCCCGGCTCCCGTTGTTCCTTTCTCCTTTCTTGGGTTTCTGCTTTTGTTCTTTCGTCTCCTGCTGGTCTTTCTCCCCTTCCCCCACCGGCCAGTCCGCCCCCCTTGCCTATCTCATGATTCTGGGGTTTCAGAACTATTAGACTAGACATTTTTGGCCTCTGCCGTTTTGGGGAGTGGATGGAATTTCTTTTAACTTGGGGGAGGAGACCTGCCAGTCACTTGCTAACAAAAGTACCTCCTGTTATAAAACCGCCCTTTATTCTTGGAGCGCACACTCCTCATTCTTTCACTTCTTGTCACTTCATTTATTGTTTTTTTATTCTTTCTTTTAAAATGCGGTTCGTTAAAGAGATAGGCCAGAGGGGAAGAAGGAAAAAAAGTGCTATCTCACGTGTTTGAAGTTAAAAGGAAGGCAAAATAAAGTCATGAATCCTAGGGACATAAGATTCTCTTTTAAACAAAGGAAATGACAGACCAAAAAATTTTATTTCTAAAAAATATGAACATAATATATCCTCAGCGTGAGTCCAGCAATAGATGGTATGTTCATTAACTTTTTGATCTTAAAGTAAGTTTTAATTGAATACTGTACAGTGAAGTTAGGACAGGAGGAGACATTTGATGGTCATTAATATCATGGGACTAAGTCTGGTAGCACTGGAGCAATTTCATTTTCTTTAGTTTTCTGCCTTGAAGTCAGGTGTGAGTTTTGTAGGTCATTTTTTTTTCTTTAAATATTTTTTAATGCCATTTATAAACGTCAGATATGACACTTATCTTTTCCATTCTAAGTTCTTTCTCGTTTTCTGCTAGAGGATGTTATGTCGACTTTTATAAACCTTCAGGAAAGGGAAAATTATAACTTTGTCATCAAGTCATTTGGCGGTCTTTGAATTCATGGCTGCAAGTCATGCAGTAACATTGAATGATCTGCAAGGTCATTAGGAGTGGAAGCAGAGCAGTTTATGCAACATGAGTTTTAGGGGTTATGTGCACCATGTGGATTGTACAACTGAGATTAGAAATGACTTTGTGCTAATGGTCTGCTTTACACACCAGAATAACAAAGATCTGTTTGCAAGGTGAAAATGGCCCCTCTGCAGTCATCTGCTTTGAAAAGTCTGTTGTTGTTTTTTTTTTTTTTTTCCAGGTCAAACCAAAGAGCCTAAAGTTGCAGAAAAAAGATTAAGTACGTTCGTTATTAGTGGAGACACAGGGTGACCTCATTTTATAAGACCAGTTTAATAAGAATAACTGAATATTCAAAGGATTTTATGCCTTTAATTTTTAATAGAAGTATATCTTATTTTACTTTGAACACTTTTTTTTCACTTTGAGAGATTCTTAATTAGTTTTGTTATTACATCACCTAGATTTACATATTCTACATATCAGTTTTACATATCATTTTTAGCTTTACGATCTCTTCTTCCTCTTTTTGACTTAAGGTATCTGGCATTGTCCTTGACATTAAAAAAAGTAGAATTTGAGCATTAAATTTCACTGATCAAGAGAAATCACAAAGTTATGATAGGCTTTCCTTTGAAATTATATAAGTGACTTTCAAATACATAAATAGACTTATCATTAGGGGAAAAAAATCAATTTTACTACCTATCCAGTAATTAATAGATTAGAAACCTGGTTTGTTTTTCTAATTCACATTTTAATTGCATAACTTTGTTGATGTGATTTAAATACACATATGACACATCAAGAACATCACCTTAATGTGCATAGAGATTCTAGGTTCATAGTCTTATCACATAGGTCCTGCTTTCAACCCTGGATGAGGACATATGAAAAAAAATGCATAAACTATATGTAATTTTTATCTACTTAGGTATAAACTTTGAAGAGATTAATATTCAACAAATGAAATGTGTATTAAAAGCTGTGTTTTAGATTGTGGAAAATCAGGGATGCAGTAATTTTAAATATAAAATATGTATGTTTATTTGATTTGCACATGATGTTCACAGTTTATTCTACTTATTGGACATAGTTATGCATATCTCTGCCCCTTTATCTTATAGCATGTTGTCATTATTAATAGATGGTGCATTGCAAACATACTAGGTATGTTTGGAAAAATAATTCGTGTATACTAAAATATTTTATAGGCATATTTTTAAAAGATGACATATATTTTAATATATATACATATACATAATTTTTTGACCTCAATTGTAAGTTCAAAATTTACTTAATGTGTGTACTTTTTGACTTTCATTCCTTTGTTAAAGTCAGCTTTGAAATTCTTCTAAAAGTTTGGACTGAGATTTTAAGAGGAAATTTTTTTTAGACAGTTCGTACTATTTACATGTAAAGAGTAAAGCCTTCTTGGAACAGATTATTTTGGTGACATTGTATTGTACCAAACTGTCCTTAATTTCCTTTTTCACGAAAAATCTTCAATTCTTAAATCTGTTGTGCTTCATTAAGCTTTAGGGTTATTAATCGGGAAACGTCAAGACTTAAAGTAACAGTTAATCTTGTTTTAAAATACCTTTTAAAAAAATTCTAAGTAACTCAGATCCCCATTCTGTTTTCCAAGGGATTGTCTCAAGTTAGACGAGTGATATTAAAGAAAAATCAGAGCTGTTAAGAAATGTAGTGTTTGTGTATACACTTTCATTTTGCCCAAGTTAACATTATTCATATTTGTTCTTTTGGCTCAAATACAAAAAGTAATCAAGTTTAAGCTCTGAACAGATTTATGGTGAATTTTATCAACCATTAAAAAATGTGATAGATTTTGAATTTAGATTTTGTCCTTTGAGTATTTCGTATTTGCCATTAGTACACCTTTTAGAACCTAACTATTTTCAAATTGGGTTAAGAAGTATAAGTGGAACATAATTTGTATCAACAAATCATTAGGCCTCACATTCCTCTTTTTTCCCTACTAAAACTTAATTTTGTATTATTTTTCATTACATTATATCAGTTAATCTGAGCAGATGCTAGTCTTTGTGTTTTTAACTAAATGTAGATAAATTTGAATTAAATAATCATATTCATACCTGGCAGATAAATGTTTTAGTAATAGCTATGTCTTCTACATATATAAAGTGCTAGGTTTAAAGTAGGTGGAATAAGATTCATTAAGGAGCTAAGTTGGAACTTGGAAGGATTTGGTCATAAAAATTACAATTTATATTATAATACCATTTCAAAAGGAAAATTCAGGTTACATATAAATACTGTTCAATTTTTATTTTTTATTACTCTTTTCAGTACTCAATACGCTCCTTTGTCTGAGCTTCCAACTGTACTTACTGCACCCAACCCATATATATAGTTATATATATATATATATATATATATATATATATATATATATATACACACACACACACACAGCATGTATTTTGAGAACTACTTACTATATACATATATGTCTCCTACAACATTTATCTCAGTTTGGCATGAAGTGTCAATGGATAGTTCATTGATAACTTTGTGTGTGTTATCCAAGGTGGTTTGGGCACCTAGGGTATAACAACTTTGTTCTGTGCAAATGAGTTGCCTTACATAGGGTCAAGAGCTAGTGTCAAGGGCAGAAAGTCTGGGGTTCTAACCTGGTCCAGTTGTGGTTTACTCTCATAAACTCTCATGATTTCTTTTTATCAGTAGTAAAATCTTGGACCTGGTTCGATTAGTTGATCTCTAATGGACTTTTAAGTTCTGTAATCTTCCGGCTGCTTAAACATCCCAAAAATGCCTCCTTTTCAAAATTTTGGAATGACTTTAAGTTTTCACCTGGAATGCAAAGATTTTAAGATACAATGAATGGTAGGATGTGATTTTAGGGTTATTAACAGTAGTTCATCATGTATGATAGGTTATAAGTCCTGTGTGTTTTATAAGTTTGAATTTTAAAAATAAATTTTTTTCATTAGTTGTGCTGCATTTACCACTAAAAGTAAACTTTTTGGGGGGAGGAGGGGCTAGTTAGGCTTAAAGCAAGGGAAGTGTAGCACTAGGAATAAAAATTACTTATTACTTTTATACTTTTATGTTTTTTTGAGAGAAAATATCCTCCATGAGAATCATTGAATAGAGTGACGTGGGTCAGCTTTAAAAATATAGCCCTTTGACGTAGTTAAGTCCACTATTTTTCTGCAGATATGTCTGTACTCAAGATGTACACATGTTTTATATATATATATATATATATATATATATATGTATATATATATGGATATGCATTAAATCACTTTTTATAATTACAAAAGATTGGATTAATTGATCTCTGAAAAACCCATCAGGAAGGAACTGATTTAACATATTAAGGTGTAATGTATGGTCAGATTTGAGAACCCCTACTGTGCAGAATAAAATATTATAGTTCTAGTTCTGGGTCAAGAAAATGATTGTTAAACCAGCCAATGTTTTTGGCATAGTAATGCACCTAGAAAAGATACAGAGAAGGACAGCCAGAATAATCAGTGGGATTTCAGGGCAAAGACCACAGATAGAACCTGTAACTGAAGAATAGATTATCAAGCAGAGTAGACATAAGATGAAGATGACCTAAACTAATACTGGAACATCCTCAAGTTGAGTTGAGAGCAAGCTCAAGCTCTGAGCTATAAGTGGATCCAAAGGAAGATTGGCTAAATTAATGGGTAGTTAAATAATAGAAAAGATTCCATGTTGCATGGAATGACCACACTGTGCTGAGTTATCTGTGCTTGAGAAATTATACCAGTTGGTTAAATTATTGTGATATTTCTTACATTCTCTAGGCTGATTGAATATTTAATTTTTCATCTGTTTTGATAATGAAAGTGCAGTCTAAAGGGGACCTTAGAACTTGAGATACATCTAGAACTTGAGGTACAGAAGAACATTTAGTATAGGGTGTTCTGGTTCACTGCCTAGACGAAGTAAACTCTTTAACTTAGGTTTTTTTCCGAGAAGCATTAGGAGAATTATATATATAATGCTTTTAAAACAGCTTGAGCCACTTAAAAGATGGTGTCATTATAAATACAATATGGCATTCATGAGTAATTTGGAAGAGTGCTCAATCCCTGATAAACACGGGAGTAATGTGTTTATGTAGTTCTATATATTGTAATTTTAGTATTGGTTTTTATGTTGATTACAAAAATTTACTTAACCATAATGTAGTGACGTACAACTATATATTTTAGTCTTAATATTGGTTTCTGTGTTAATTTTTTTAAAAATATACTTCATTATAATTTAAAACATTTATATCCAGATCCCTTATTCTGATCTATTATTTAATATTTTTAGTGTATTAAGGAAGTAGTAAAATTTAATTAGAGGCATAATTTGGAATCTTTAGTATTTTAGAACTTACTGGAAATGGAAATGTGAAATGGCTTTTTCCCTTATTATTAAAATAAATTTTGAGTTCATTCAGCTTTCTTCTGTTGCATTATGTATGGAACTTTTGTATTACTGCTTTCAGTGATGGTTCTAAAGTTACCCTTTCGGTTTTTTTGCACATATGCAGTTCTAAGATACTTGATGATTTATTTTATTTTTAGTAATTGTCATTCATTTGTATAACTCCAAAGAGCACATATGCCAAGAAAAATCTTTGAAACTTTAGATAGTTGCTGCTACCTCTTCAAATCTTTTTTTAAAAAGACATCTGGTAGTACTAAACCTTAAAATGAAATAGTTTTAATTTCGGGATGGGAAACTAGTATGTTATCTCGGTTAATTATTGCTGCAACCCTGCGAGACAGGTTTTAGAAATGATGAAACTGGAACTCAGACATTTTGAATATTATGAAAATACAGAGTAAAACTCTGTCTGTCATGGTAGAGGTAAACCTGCCCACAAAGCACATAGCTTTCTTCCTCTACCACAATAGGACCTCTCTAATATGATTCTCAGAGGATGAATATCGGATTAAAAAGGAATTTCATTTCCCCTCTATGGAGTTGATAAACTTTTTTTTTAAAAAGTAGTTAACTTTTGAGTTACAATCTCTCTTTAATCTTGGCCTTAAATATTTTAATGAATTTTGGCATCTGAAGCCAAAATCTAATAGTTTGGTTAGGATTTTCACTTATTTTTAAAATATATTCTCATAAAGAAAGAAGAAAATCTTACAGAAATGGTTCATAGTCATTTTTATAATGTTCTTCAAATTGCCTTGATCAGCAGATCAGACTGATATGCACTCAAAAAGAAATTCTTTCATGTGAATCTGGAACTTAAAATACTTCCTAAGAGCCTATAGAAACTCTGAGGCTATGCAATTAACTGTGTTTTCCACGTTCCTTTGTGTGAAAATAAATTTTGGAGATTGTCACTATGTTTTGAAATGTTTTATTGTTTAATGGCATCTTTCCCATGTTTGAATACTTTGAATAACTTTTTCTCCCACAAATGAAATTATTTTGCATCTATTAAAATATATATGTCCACATTTCAAAAGGACCTACCACAAACAGATTCCTGTAAATGTTTTGTGGAGTGACTGAGTACAGACCTTGATTTGTTTGCTGTTGAGAAAGCCTGGACTATTTTGTTTGTAACTTGACCTACTGTGAGTGGGTGGATACACATGGCTGGACTATAATCTCAAACAATGTGTCATTTAGTTGAGTGAGGAGCTATTAAGTGACTCTGAAATAAATGACTAAAAACCTATTAATTTTTTTAAGTTTAAAGGGGATATAATTCATTCCTGCTTAACATAAATCTTTAATAAACTAGAAACTGTGACTACTTTAATTTTTTATTTTTTTTTTTGTTGTCTTAATTGGACAACAGAACAGTTTAAAGTCTACAATTCTTTCTTTATGGCTTTGCGTCCAGTAAATAATGAAAAGTGAGCTTTGAGCAGCGAAAATATTAGCCTTTTATAGCACCTTTGGCTCCCACTCCCAATAGAGTTTATCTGGTACCAATATCTCCAAGATTGGGTTCTAATGTCCTCCTTCCTGTATTAGGTTTCAAGGAATTTAGAATTTAATTTTTGCACACGCGTGCGCGCGCACACACACTCTCACACACACACACACACACACACACACACTTTTAGTTAATAGATGTATTAAGTGCACACAGGAAAGTGCACATATAAGTGGCTAGCCTGTTGAATGTTCATAAATTGAACATGCTATTAAATCAGCAACCAGTCAAGTCGCAGCATACCAGCACCCAGGAATACCCTCTTTTAATTTTAATCATCCCTCAACGGTAATTATTTACTTGACTTCTGATAGCATAGATCACTTTGCTTATTCCCGTACTTTATGAAGTTCACTATGCAATATTCCCTTTTGTGTCTGACATCTTCCACTCAGTTTATAAAATCGTCTGTTGGTTTTATTTTTTTTAATGGTCACAACATTAGGAAAGACTCATTGACACTCTGGAAATGTCTGAGAAGGTAAGTTGAAAATTTATTTTTAAAAAAGAACATTAAAAAAGAACAGACTGATTGTTTCATTGCAATTGCTTGCGTGTTTATGGTGTTAAGCCAGGAAATGCCTTTTGTGGGTTTTTCTACACAAGATACCTTTTTTCTGTAATTGTGGTAATTTGGCAATTTTGCTTCAGCCCAAAAGCCAAAGACATTTAGAATTCAGTAAGTTATAACCTCTCTATGAAGAGGATGGAGGGTAAGACCTAAATGTTTCTTTGACTTGAAGTCTCCAAGAAGGTTTGAACATTAACAGATTTTGATTTATTCAGTGATACTTCTAAATACCTTCTCTGAGATTAATAGTGACCCACTCCTCAATGAGGTCTTACCCAGATTTATTTTTAATTTAAAAGAAGTTAAATTGAGGGGTTTTAATGACACAAACTGCCAGTTTTTCTGGCTGTTCAGTGTATCTTTAGGTACAGTTGACCCTCTTTTGTGTTTGTAGATTTTTAAAACTCTCAGAGGTTGCCACGAAGGATGCTGAATGCATACTTGTCTCAAGATCTTTCTTTCTAGTTTTTCTGTATTTGTTACAATGGTTGCTGAGTAGATCTAGATTCCATGTGGAGGATTCTACGTATAATGGTGAGCACTAAGGAATCAAATTCCAGAAGTAATGGTCCACCAAGGACTTGTTTGCTTCAAGGCAGCTCTAATTTATTTATATTCTTACACATGTGGACTTTATTTTACAATATTTAAAAAGTTGGTACACTTTATGTGGCCTTAGCTTATTGATATATAGTTTGTATGTACTTGTATTTTGCCCCTGCATATAGTTTTTATGCCATAAAAATAATAGTTTACATATAGTTTGTTTACAGCCTTAAATTTTATTTATAGTTCCGTCTTTTCCGTTTGACAGATAACTAAGAACATTAGGGGAGAATATGATAACTATTGATTTAATGAACAAATTGATTTATAGTTAAGAACTTTGTAAATGAAGCAGAGTTATTCCATGATTTAGTTCATGGTCTTCCCTTTATTTAAGGCTGTATCAATGGAGTTGTGTTTAAAAAGGGAGATAGTGGTGTATTTAAATGAAGATAATATCTGCAGATCATTCTGGTGTCTTCTAGGTCTGTCTCTTCTGTGATTTAATTCTTTAAACCTGTTGTGGAAACGTGTGCGTGCATGTTTGTGTGCATGTGTGTGTTGGGACTAGCCTGGAACCAGAGTAAGTTATTCTGTCTCTGAATACTTTTAATATGATGATGAGGACCCAGTAGAGAGGAGAGGATAGAGGGTAATGTTATATTGATTGATGCCAGCACAGAATCTGCTAAAACAGAGTGAAGGTAGATTCATTGTTCTTACAGATGCTGGTGATTTTTAATGATGATTAAATGTAGGAAATGTTGCTTTTAACTTAGTTTCATCCTACCCTAGTAATAGCACATCAGTTTTGAGTAATTGCTATGTGCCAGGAACTGTTTTAAGTACTTTACATGTGTTAACTCACTTAAATATTTGAAAAAATTATACCCATTTTACATATGAGGACGCCAAAGCACACACAGGTTAAACAAAGTTACCCAAAGTTATTAAGTGATGGAAGTTGGATTCAAATGCCAGCAGCCTGATGTCAGACCCTGTATTCCTGAGTTGTTATTAATTTGAATGCAAGTTAAAAAAAAAAAAAAGGTGAAATTGACATCCAGTTCTATTTTGTATATATATGAAGTTCAACCTTTAAAAAATTTTTCTATTGTAAAATATTATACATGTGGATGAGTATGTAAATCATATATATTCAGTTTAAACAATAACTAAAATATACAAAAATATGTCAGTATAACTACCAGCCAGGTTAAGAAATAGAATATTGCCAGTGTCTTTGAAATCACTAGAGTACTTTTCCCATTCCTTTCTTTCTCCTAGAAGTAACCACTATTTTTATTTTTCTAGTAATTATTCCTTGCTTTGCTTTATAGTTTTACCAGCTATGTATGTGTGTGTGTGTGTGTGTGTGTATATATATATAGTAAATACGTAATATGTAATATATGTAATATATATAATATATATGTTATATAGGTAGAAGTGTTTATATAAATGTATATGTCATTTATATACATATATCACATGTATAAATGTACTATGCATACATGTGTGTATACATATAATGCATTTTTTGTGATTTGCTTCTGCCCAGCATTATGTCAGTTGAGTTGTATAGCTATAATTTGTTCATTTTCATTACTCTAGGGCATTGCATGCTATGAATATGGTACAATTTACTTATTCAGCTTACTGTTGATAGGCTTATGTGTATGGTCAGAATTTTGCTGCCATGAACATTCCTGTACGGGCCACCATAAGTGTCAGGATTACTCTGGGGCTGCATTTCTCAAACTTTAGCGCATAAGACCGGCCAGAAAATGTGTTAAACATAGATTCCTGGCCCCACCCCCTGAGCTTCTGATTCTGTGGTGGAGTAAATCTGTGGTGGAGTCTGAGAATTTGCATGTCTAGCAAGCTCCCAGGTGATGGAATGCTGGTCTGCTCTGAGCTCTACCAAGAAGTAGAATTGTATTGCTGGGTTGCAAGCTACGTGCATGTCCATCATTAATAGCTAATAGTTCAGGAGTGTTTTCCAACAATACATATATTTGTTTTCCCGTAATTTTAATATATGTGTTACAATTAAATTTAACATTTTTAACAATCTGGTGAACTGCATAACAGTATATCTTTTTGGTGCCTGTATGAACCCTAGCCTCTGATGAAGTTTGTCTCTTGTCTGTTGCTTGGCTTTGCTGTTTCTTCCCCATCCCCTTTGTCTAACATTTTTAGTCATGTTTGTATGTATGGTGTGTTTCTAAGGATTGTGAGCCTTCTTGAAAACTGACTCATTTGATTAAATCTAGTATTTGCTGAGTTCTTACTATGTGCCAGGCCAAACATTTCATCTGCATTGTCTCATGTAATCCTCACATCAGCCTCCTGAGATAGGTAGGCATTTTATCATCATCCATTTTGCAAAAGTCTGAACAAAGCCTGATGTGTAAATGATTTACAAAGGTACAACATTAGGAGATGGGAGGCAGTGGGAGCAAGATAAGTCTCTCTCTATTCAGGATTTTGAAAGATTGCAGCCTAGAGGAGGATTTCGACTTTAGAACAAAGACTTAAAGGATTCAGTTTTAGGGAGCAAACTTTGGTCTTACGAGTGGGAATATCTAACAGATTGAACTAGAAGTAGAATAGGCTGCTAAGGAAGCAGGCTACTTCTATCATATGCCACACAACTCCTGATTGGCGATTTTAGGAGAGGCAGGTAACTAATGAGTGGTGGACAGTTGTGTGAATTGGCTTTTTTTCCCCTGTCCTCAAGCTCGCTAGGCTCAGAAATGTAGTCACACAGTAATCCAGAGGTACATGGGTCTTTTTGTTACCAGCCCATCAGCTCCCCAAGCACTCGAAGAATCTTGGTCGTCTGTTTTCAGACCCTCAGCATCCAACCATCCTAGTGGCTTTGTAGCTCTGCTGGTGGTTATAAGAATTTATTTGGCCTGGCTTCTTTTTGATCTTTTAGCTTTGGGTAATATTGAGTCTTTGTAGGTAATTTTGGTGTTTTTGAAGGGATATGGAAGAGTTATTCCAGTCAAAATTATGACCCCACAGCCTGTCTTTAAGTGTCCCAAAGACCAAAGTAGAGAACCAGTGATATATGAGGACAGGACTCACAGTGGGCAAAGAAAACCTTCCCTGGTTTAGCTTTTCCCTGGTGCTAATGAAGCTAAGCCTCTTGCTTTAATCCATGACCTTTGAACAAAACACAGAGTTCAAAGGAGAAATGAAGATTTAAAGATACTAAATATGCTGGGTGAGAAAGAAAGACACCTCAAAAAGGATGGCTGTTGCTACAATTGGACATTTCTGAACCTTGCACATAAATGGCAGAATCTCAAATGCCAGCTTTTTGAGAGAAAACTCAGAATGCTGGGGTGGATCCCCTTGCCCTCAGGTCAATACAAAGCCCTAAATTTAACCTCCCATTGGGACCCACTCTCTTACGAGTTTCAGTTTGTAACTAGCACATTCAGACCTCTTACTTTGCCTTTCCCTGTGAGCCCCTTCACTGAGAGCCCCGTGTTGTCACCAGTGTGGATTCTGGCATGTGGGTGACTTGAGGGACACGCTGTCTTCAAAGCAGATGTTTTCAGTCTTGTGACACATTGGCTTTTTTCACGCTGCTTCTCTGTTTTGGCTGAAGAAGTTCATCAGCAAGGAGAGAATTCTCTTTCGTCTATAAAGACCAGTCCATAGCAGTTGGTGGAGGCTGACCGTTGAGCCTGTGGTCAAGCTATGAAAATCTAGCACATGCCCTTTTTCGCTCTGAATACAGAGCAGAATTTGAGGCAGCTAATCCAATGCTGCTTTCATAGGCCTGTCATTTATAATTTAAAGTGAGCACCTTGATAGAGCTCTTGAATTCACTATCATTTAAAAATAGCAAATATTGTTCTGCTCATTAGGCACTGGATATTGAAATAATCCTCTTTTTCTATATCTTGGCCATCTCTGCTTATTCAGGCCTGCAGCCCATGGGCATCTCAAGAAGTGCTGGCCTGCCTCAGACTTTTGCCAAGGTCAGCCTGCAACAGCTCTCATTCAGAAGTGTTCACCATTTGGCTAAGGTCACCATAAGTCCTGTCTCTTTTTTGAGATCCTTGCCTTTCCTCGGGCATATTGTCCTTGCTCCAGGCCCTGCCTCTGTAAACAGCCACTTTCCTCGAGAATAACCACCATAAGTGTGGTCACACATTGAGATCAAAACACCTTGCGGTTTAGGAATTAAAGCTTCTTGATCTTAAAAGCCACTTGCCCGACTATAAAAACCAGCCATACTACGCAGTGAGGATGGCACACCACCAAGTTAAAGAACATACAGGGCCTGTGTAAACACTCTTTCTCCTCTGCCCAAGGCCTCAGTACCTCTGAGAATTTTCTTCCCCAACATTGAACTCCTTTTTATTTCTCAAAGTCCCCAGAGAGTACACCAACATGCCAGTCTCTGAAGGGACCCCATAAAAATAGCACCTCTCCTCCCTGACCCAAGTTCTGAACCCAGTGAAATATAAACCAGAAGACTCAATAGTTAAGGAAAATGTCACCAAGGTTCTTCTGATAAGGGTTGACCTGGAGGGCCTGGCTTTTATTTGTGGGCATGTCTATTGCTAGTGCAGAACCCCAGAATTCTACAGACATTCTCATTCAGTTGCAGGCAGTGATGGACTCCCCCTCTTGCCCCCAAATGCTACAGGGGATCTATGAACTCCCAGCATGGAAAATGAAATCACCACGCTTGTTTTCTGCGGGCCTGTGACTCCCAGGTGGGAGGAGTAGGGGACAGGGCTGGGTACCAGCTGCCCAGATTGTTCTAATTTAGTCTTCAGATAAGTTCAGTCCATCCTATTTCTCTCTAAGACAGCAATTCACAGACTTCTCGGTTAAGGGCCCTTTTATACTCTTAAAAATTATTGAGTGCCCCAATGCCTTTTTGTAATGTGGATAATGTTTATAAATGTTTAGAAATTAAACTGAGAAGATTATATAACATTTAATTCATTTTAAAACTATTAAACCATTGCATATGTAACACAAATGCCAATTTTTATGAACAATAACTATATTTTCCAAAATAGAAAAATGAAATTGGGAAGAGTAGTGTTATGCTTCTATATTTTTGCAAATCTCCTTAATGTCTGGCTTCATTGAAGGTAGCTGTTTTCCTGTATCTGCTTCTAGCATTGACTGTGTTAAGGTATCACATGTCACGTGGCTTTTGGAAAATTCCACTTAACATTTGTGAGAGAATGAGAGTGAAAAGGCAAGTAACACTGTATTATGAAAATAATTTTACCTTTTCAGATCCTAGACCACACTTTGCGAGCTGTATCCAGGAGATGAGTGACTGGCGAAGTGGTGGGAGTATTGGAGTTAGCAGAGTTCCTTTTAGGTGGAAAGAAGCTTCAGGAGAGGAAGAGGCATTTCTCCTCTCTACAGGGTACATAGTGGAACTGTCCAAATGCCAGACTTAAATCACTCATGATGGTCGTGAGTAGGAAAAATGCTTGTTTTCGATCCCTGAATTGAAATTGGAACTGACGATATTAGCTCTGTAACCTCTGAGTTAGTATGTAAGGTTTGTGGGTTTACCTCTTTATTGTTTAAGCTATTAGAACTCCACTGGACAGGGCGCTGGTTTCCGAACAAGTTCAGGGATAAGATCAGGAATGGCTTTGAACTCTGATGTTATTGACAGTGCCCTCTTTTCACTGCAGCACATTTCTGGAAGCTGTGCTGTGAATGCGATTTTATTGCAAGAATAATGGTATAATTAGTTTGGATTTATCTTATCAAGGCTCAGAATTAGATAAATTATTACTATGGCCAGCTGTTCAAATTAAATCAGAATTATGGAGACTGTAAAAGTCTGTAGCCATTTTAAAAAAGTGCAACCATACTTCAGGTTTTTATGAAATGGGCCTAATTGTACATAAATACAGGGCAGTCTGCACTATAGCAAATTTAGAGAGTCTGCCACAGACTGTAATCATTCTTTCATCAATATCACCTATTGAAAATTAATATACTTGCCATGATATGTATTTACTGATAATTTTCTATTTGTACTTTAAAAAGTTTGGGGTGATGTGGGGGGTTTTGATTTGGGTTGCTTAAAAAACAAGACGTTCATGAAAATTTGACTTGATGTGTTTTTCTCTTAAATATTTTACCTAGTGAACAGAAACATTAAATTTATTTTATGAACATATATATCACATATTACATGTGAGAATTATATTTTAGAAAAATATTAACAACAGCAGCAGGTAAATTTGTCACTCAGACTTATGTAGGACAGTTTCTAGCCTTCTGCCTCTTAGATGTGTGTTACTGCATTTAGATGCTGCAGATGGTGGTTTGGTGATGGAGCAGTGGCAAAGGCTGGTCCCCAAATACATTAAGTACAAGTAAAACAAATCACTGGTTGCAGGGGACAGTGTGTGGCCTTTATCAGGAATTCTTTGCTCCTCAGCCAGTTTAGATTGTATCATGAAGGCAAGAAAGAGTTAAAAAAAAACTGTTCAAAATGCTGTGCTCTCCCTCCAGAACAGTACGTGACAAAACAAAAATATCAGAGTCCAGGGTTAAACATCTGCATATTTCAAGCATGTTTCCAGGGACCAATTCAAAGTGTCATCAATGGTATGACTGACACAGAGAAAAATCTTTAAAGAGTGGCAGTAGCTCTTGAATAATCTTCTTAACATAGCCTCTAACATCATGGATGGGATCCTGAGAAATGTAGAGAATCTGGCAAATGTAATTGTATGGTTATAAATGGGATTAAAAAATAAAAAATTCGTCATGCAGAATTGGTCTTGAACAGTTTCATTATTCTATTGCCATGTACCCCACTAACTGCTTTAAAAATGGCTTGACTAATTGTTTATATTTGCTTATTTTATTCAGAAGACATAACCACATAATAGTTGTCCCCCATTCAGTTTTATTAACTGTCTGATAACCTGCATCACAATACTTTGTTACTAGATTCTGACCGTAGAAAATCTGGAAAAGAAAATAGGAAGAGATCAGCGCTTTGGGGAAATATCCAATTGATTAAATTTAAAATTTTTTGATAATGAACAGAGCTTGAGTTTTAGTTAGGCAGTCTTTAGAAAGAGGAGAGTCCATTAGGTTTGGACTGATTTCAATTGTAAAATTTTGGGGCCCATAATCATAAATGATCTTGATTAGGAAGTAGATGGAGAGGCATAGAGATTGAAGAGTCCATTGTGGCTTCAAGGGAAATACTTAAGAACTTGGATTTAAGAGTGACAGAAAATCGGAAAGCAGAGCCAGTAAACAAGGGTTACAAAAAAAGTCATGATAATAGGAACCTAAAAGAGTAGTGGACTCAGAGCTTTAAAGCTCATAGTATTGAGACTATGGAAAAATTTTAACAAAAAACAAAAAGTGATGTCTCCGTGAGTTCAGAACTGGAACAGATAGACTAATACTAAAAGCAAGCTAAAATCTTCAATTCCTATTACACTTCTGTCCTTTTTAGACAAGAAGGTCGATCTTCAGCTTGGGTAGAGTAGAGCAAATACTTGTAAGAGGAAATTGAAACTCAAGATAGGTGAGCTGATTGTGTGAGAGCGCAGAGCGGCACTAAATGAGTTCAGGTCCTCTGGCCAGCATGAATTTCATCCTGATGGGCCAAAAGCACTTGCTGACTGTTTATAATCTTTGCAGAATTGTAGAGAAGAAGAGAATAACTAAAGGTCAGGGCGAAATAATGTGCCAATTAAAACCAACAACGAAAACCAATCAAGAAGGAGTGGTTTTCAAACAGAAGAATAGCCTGTTGCCGACCTGAGGCAAAATCCTTCCATCGGTAATTATGAAAGGATGGCTTGTGATTTCAATTTTCAGTTCTACAGAATAAGTAGGAAACAACATGCAGTTGTTAAAAGAAGAAAAAATAATTGTTTATTTCTTCTGCTAAGTTATTAGATCTGAACACTAGGGCAAAAGATGGGTATATCAAATCTGGAGTTCAGAATGTTCAGAGATGGAAATACAGGTTACATGTGTGGCCACATGTTAACAATACAGATGTATCCACACATCACTTGACATTCTGTTTTAGTGTGTCTTGGGTTGGGATCTAGAGATCTGTATTTTAGACAAATATCTCAGATTGCTTGTTATGCTAAGTAATACTATGACAGAAATACTATGAGTTGTATTCATGGTGTTATAATTTGTTACTATTACTAGTAACTAATGCAGTGAATAACCATGTGCCAGACACTCTCCTAAGTGCTTTGTGACCTCATTTAATTTTCACACCTATCCTGAGTGGGTATTGTCATTACAGACTTCGAACAGATGAAGGAACTTTGACTTTCTGAGGTCTCACAGATAGCAGCGATAGGGTGGGATTCAGACTCAGATGGTCCGGTCTGTTGAAAATCCATGCTCTAAACTACTCCACGGACTGCCCCTCAAAAGCCTGGCTGATGTCTGGGCTTGTGTCATGCCTTATCTTTAGTATGAGTAGCATCTTTATGAAAACATTAGTGTGTCTCATTAGACTTTCTTGATATAGAAATCCAGGAGGAATGGCTAACTCTAGATGGAATTATTAACTTATTAAGATCAATTCTTGTAGGGTTAAATGTAAATTGTTGCCCTTTGTGGGCCTAAATCAGCAGCAAAGAAAATGGAAGCCAGGACTTAACAGTTGCCTGATAAAAACGATCAGAGTTGTTTGGGTTGACTACAAGCTCAATATAAATCAACAGTGCCTTTGTCCATGCTGCACCTCTTGCTTGAAATGAATGCCCCTTTTCACTTTCTGCTCTTTCTCCTGGCCAATTTTTAATCATCTTTAAAGACAGAGCCTAAATGTCACTTCAGCTATGGAGGCTTTGATTTCTACAGGCAGATTTATCATCCCATTCTTTCTGCTTTAGCACTTTGTTCCTGATGTTATAATTTTGTGATTATCTTTCTAAGTTTGTACCACCCATGTCCATGGTCACTCAGCTGGAAATATGGGGAGGGCACCCTTTCCTCCTTCCCTCTTGCTGTGAGCCCTATCCTCACCAAGCCCTATTAGTTTTAACTGTCTGCATATTGATACAATCTGCCCCTCTTTCATTCCTGCAGCCCCTTCCTGAGTCAAGTCTGTGTCCTAACTTGTCTCCCAGCTGTCACTTGCCCCCCCACCCCCACCTCCTTCTGCCACCACACATACACATTTCCCACGAAGCATCAGAGAATTCTCTATCAAACATAATCTGCCTTGTGCTTAAAATCAGTTCCTGGTTGCCTCAAGCGAACAGGATAACCCCAAGCCGCCAACCATCTATAATCTAACCTCGTCTAACTCTCTGGCTGTTAACTTTTGATTCCCTGCCTTGCTTTTTGGACTCCAGTGACACTGAACTCATTGTAATTCCCCAGGCAGTATGCTGTTTCTTGCTGCCTTATTCTAGCTCAGGCAGTGACTGCTTGGGATGGCTTCCTGCCACTCTGCCACTGCCTGGGTACTCCTGGGCTCTTCTTGGGAGGCCCCCGGTCCCTTCCCTGGTCTCTCCTTATGCCCTCTACATATCTCTACTTCCCAGTCGCCACTTTCTATTGCAATCACCTCTTTATTTTACTCCCACATTCAGCCTTGAACTCCTTAAGGGAAGGGGTCATATCTTGTTATGTTTTCTATGATAAATGGTCACTTAGTGCATGTTTTTTGAAAGAACTGTAATTATTTGTTGTACTTGGAAAGAGTATATAGGGTTAGAATCTTGCCTCCTCTCTTTTCCCAGATGTGAGATCTTGGGTATTCACCTCTAAGTGAGAACCTATTTGCTCATTTGTAAAATGTAGATCATTTCACCTCACTGGAGGGACTGTTGTGAGAAGTGAGTGACATAGCAATGTTTTGTAAAACTTAACAGTATTTCAGGGTCCTAATGCCCATTTTTATATGACGAAGAGTGTGTTTTTCACATTTTTACATGCTTAAGCGCTTTTAAGAAATTAAAAGAATGATATTTTTTGGCACTTGAAAATTAAATGAAATTCAAATTTCAGTATCTATAAAGTTTTTTTAGAATGAACAACATGTGTTCATTCATTTCCAATTTTCTATGACAGCCTTTAAACTACATCATCAGAGTTAGATAGTTTTGACAGAGATCCTGTGGCCTGCAAAACCTCAAATATTTGTTCTCTGCCTCTTTGATAGAAAACATTTGCTAACTCCTGCATTATTCAAATATTAGAAAATGCATGTGATTCACAGCCTCAGCCTTGCATCACAGGGAACTTTTTGAGGTGAGAATTCTCTCTCATCTTCAAACTTTCAGAGCCTCATCTTAGGCCTGGCAGAGTGATCAGTTAATGCTGAGGGAAGCCACAGGTACTGGGTTTTGGTTTTTTGAAAGGAGGATGTTCTCGAAAGAGTTTAGTGAGCTGGTTGAAGAAATAGTAAGCTTCCCACTTCTGGAGGTATCAAAGGGTAGGTGGAAACCCCTTTCTCATGGGTTCCTGTAGAACAGGTGTCTCACCCTTAACCCTATTGACATCTTGGGCTTAATAATTCTGTCTGGGTGACTACCCTGTGCATTGTGTAATGGTTGGGAGCATCCCTGGCCTGTAGCCACTAGTAGCCAGTAGCATCCCTCTCTCAGTTTGGACAACCAAAAATGTGTCCAATTGTCCCCTAAGGGCCATATCCATGCTGCACTGAGAACAACTGTTGGAGAACATTCAAGCATTAGCTACGGGTAGGACTAGAGCTTTCAGTGTCCAAAAAGCTGTTGTCACCAGAGGCTTCACGAATGGAGTCAGTTTCCCTGGGTGGATCATGTCACCAGTTCTGTAAGTCAGACCTTGTACCAGCCCCGGCCTTGGAGGGCTGAGCATTAAATGAGCTATCGATGCACTAGAGCAGTGCTTGGCACGAAGTAAGCCTGCTATATCTCTAATTTTGAGATTGTATTCATTTCAGTGCTTCCTGTTTGTTTTTTTGAACATCTTAATTTTGTTATTTTTGGACTGAATATTAAGAGGGGAAATCAGTACTAAATTTATAGGGAGAAATACATGTTTTAATAATTTTATGGATCCCATTTTTAAGAAAACACATCATAGATTAATAACAGCATGTTATTTTGTGGGTCCATTTTGTCTTAGGGAAGAAGAATTTAGGAAAGTTTCACCTATTTGAAACAAATATGAAAATCTCATAAAATAATATGACTCCAGTGGTTGTTTAATATTGGTAGCCGGCATTTGTTAGAGATGGGCTTTACAAACATGGTTTCAGGAATTCTCACAGCTACACCATGCAGATGGGTACCCATTCCTAAATGAGGAAAATGAGCAGAGAGGTTGAATAAAAAGGTAGCATGTTGAGGATAGAAGTTCTCTTTTTCTAAATAAGATGGAGACATACTCAAAACATGAACACTCACAATATTATTGATGGACTTGATATGGCCTTGACATTTCATTCCTGTGGGTTTGAAAGAGGAAAATGTTGCTGCTTATCCCCCTACTTTAGGGCAGAGCCACCGGAAAGCAAGACACTAGTAGCAGAATTAAAGAAAAAATTATTATATATGATGATAGATATTCACCAGACATCACGATGATCATTTCACAATATATAGGAATATCAAATCGTTCTGTTGTATACCTGAAACTTATGTGATGTTTGTTGTTAATTATGTCTCAATTTAAAAATAGTGTATGGCAATTATATCTCAGTTAAAAAAGTTTTTTTTTTTTAAGTGAAAAATAAAAGATTACAGTTTTCCTCCAGTCTTTAGCATTTGTTGATCTCTGAGTGTGAACCGAACCTAAATGCCAAGGTTAGGATATGATTGTTGTTTACTCTGCCTCCTGTTATTTGTCTCTGGCCTGACGCCCCTGCCAGTGTCTGTTCCCACCTACCCCATTGGATTGGAACTCTGCCACTGCCTCCCTTTGTAGAAGCCTGGACTGGAGGTGACGTGGCAGATTCCTAGCCCATCAGTACACAGACTTAGAATTGGTCCATTTTATAAGGTGAGTTGGTATTGGTGCTCTCCCTTTATTTGTTTTGGTTAGTTAAAAACAAAAGCTTTCACTTATTTAGTGCTTGCTCTGTGCTAGGCCCAGGATAAGTGCCTGGATATTTACAGCTGGTAAGTGACAAAATATCTGCCAGTGTCCCAAAGTTGTCCCAACTTCTTCCTTTTCAATTAGCCCCTAGTAGTTTCTTGTTCTTACTATGAAACATGTAGAGCATATAAAATATATAGAGAATAATATAGTTTGTACCCATGAGCCTACATACATCTTTACATTTTATCTTGTTTGCTTTAGATTCTTTTTCAAAGAAATGAATTATTACAAATAAAATCAAAGCTACCCATATAATCCTTCCTGATTCCTTTCTTGTCTTGCCGCCTCTGAAGTAGCCACTATCCTAAATTTTGTGTTTATTTTAATTTTATACATTTTTTATATTCCTACTCTATATGTGTCAATAACATTACATTATCTTTTATAATTAAAATTTATATATAAAAATGGAGTCATTGATCATACTTTTTTGAACATTTTTTTTCCAAGATTCATGAGATAGTATGCTTTGTTTCAATCTGAAATTTGGAATATTGCTTAAATTTCTTAACTTACTGGAAATAATAATCATCTCTGGGTTGATTTATAGTTAAATTTCTCTTTCAGTCTTACATGAAAGTTAAAGAAGCTGACTTTTTATTTGTTTATTTTGATTTGTAACCCTGTAGATAAATGTAGTTCCAAATCTTCCATTTTAATGCGGTTGAGTGTTCCTTTTTATTTTTTTCTGGTTACATGAAATGTATTAGCCCATTCTACTGATGGGTATTTTGGTAGTCTCCAGGTCCTACTGTAATAACCATGCTGCAGTGAACATTACTGTACTTGTCGACACAAGCACCCATGGGAGAGTTTTTCTGGGAATATGCCTTCCACTTATGATATGGGAGATATATTCGTCTTCACTAAAATTTTCCAAATTGTCCCCCAGTATGACTGTACCAGCTTTTACCTGTGTAAGAGGGTTGGTTGCTCTGTGTCCTTGACTTGGCACTCGAAATCTTTTCTTGCATGTAGCAGATTTAAGACTGTTAATTTGATAGATCTGAACCAATACCAATATCTCACTGTTACTCCTCATGCTGTTTTGAAAATAAATACTATGTGATATTTAACAAAGTTTAAATTTATTTTTCTCTTTATTTTACCGTATCTGAAAAGAATGGAATATTAGATAAGAATTCCATTGGATACTAGATTAGTCTGAATTTTTGTAACATTAGTATTCGCAAAACTTCCCATAGATAAGCCAGCTAGTTCTTTAATTGTGAAGCTTGCACTGTATTGCTTCCTTCAGACAACTGCTTTGAGGTCTCTGTTTTGGGGCTTCTGTTTCCCCTTCCTCCCAATTTCTGAATTCCTCACCAGTGTAGACCACTCCTAATGCTGGCCCAGCAAGTACTGACTCCCTCCTTCCCGCAGCCTCCATTCACTCTTCCTCCTCCTGTATTCAGACTCCCCTCAGTGCAGGGTGAAGTTGCCTAAAATTAATGTGACAGCTGCACGAGTTCTGCGAACTAGTTATTCTGTGATGATGTCAGTAGGGCTGGAAGAAGTAGTGAAACTAACTTGGAGGGGTAGCTGGATAGCACTCAGTATGATTGAGTTTCAAGCACACTAGATAGTTAACTATCTATGTGATGATAGGAAAATGGCAAGAGGTAGTTACTTTCCAATTTTTAAGTATAAAAAGGAAACATAATTGTATTAATGTTTATTTATATTTTTAATGTATCCCTGCCCTTCAAATTAGAGATAAATATACATTGGATTGATTGGTTTTACTCCAAATAAAATACTCTGTGTCCTGTAATAAGTATATTGCAATTTTGTTTTTTAATTAACAGAGACATAATGAAACAAACTTTACAGTCAGGTAATTAGATGAGAATGTAAAAATCTACATACTTGAATGTGCACTTTTTCTTGAATGAAGTTTCTTTAATGATGGTGATTTGTGGAGCCTACAAACTGTTTGGTTGTCTCTACCCCCAGATCCACATGCTAGTTCTTCAGTCACAATGACCATTTTAATGGAAATGTTCAATCCTTAGAAGAACCTAGAATATGTATTATTTAGATTTTACTGGACAAGACAAGTGGGATTTGTTTTCTCTATTCCAGTTATCAAAAAGAGTAACCATTTGCCCTCTACATTCTAATTGTAAGCATTTGAAAACTAAGGGGTTGTTTGTACGTGGTAGTTGAAAAAAGGAGATGTTGGGCCAAATGGAATGTATCTCAGTTGAAGGAGGTAGCAATCATTGCACATGCTTCTTTCTTGTGTTGCAGGCATCTGTCAAGGCTTCTGGTGAAATTGCATTATGCAAGACTGGATTTCCTGAAGATGTTTACAGTGCAGTCTTATCGCAGGATGTGCATGAAGGACAGCCTCTTCTCAATGGTACTATCTCAAAAGATATATTTGCACATACAGTATCTAAGCTCTTGAAATAAATTAGCCATTAAATTCTCTAAACCAGCTCTGTTGTATAACAAGTATGAAATTTTCACAAGCACCCTAACGAGACTTTAGGGACCTTGTTTTAGGAGACTGTAGGGACCTTGTTTTAGGGTTACGGAAGAGTTCATGAATCTCACATGTGCATTATTAGAAGGCTCCTGGTCTCTTGCAAACTTCAGATTTCTTCCATTTTTAATTTACAGTGGAAACAATTACACAACTAATTTTTATAATTTTTCTGCATGTGTTTTACTTATTTTCAAGACTGTTTACCAAACATTTGATTCTAATGATTTAAAAAATTATTTACAGTTAAAATACCAGTTAGTAGTATGAATTAAAGAAATTAATATTATCTTTGATAAAACATGCCAAACTTTAATATTTAGCTAAATTGTAATGAACAGATTTAGCAGGTAAAGTCTTGAGGCAGGACCATGAAATCCGTATTTCTGTTATGACATTGTTTATAGAAATTACTAGATAGCTAATTTGGTTGTAACATATGTGAATTTCAAATATAGACTCATTTCCTATTTGCATATGGATCAAATTCATTATAGTTATCATATGAAAACTCCTGCCAGTAAGACTAGATAAGATTGGAAATAAAACTTGAGAGCCCCCTTCTTTACTTAGTTGAAATCAAGTAAAATGTTGGTCAATAGTATTTCCATGGACTTATTTATCATTACACAAAATGTCGTTGAAATGTGAAAGCAAGAAGAATTGATTAGTAAGTTGATTTAAATTCTAATTCTCCACAACTTGTGCAATATCTCAGGCTATTTTAGAGAGCTGCTTTTAGAAAATCTGTGCAACCTCAACTAATTAATTTGCACAGGGTTCTACCACATAGCCTTAATTGAAGTGTCTGTGCAACTGATAAACCTTAGTGGTGTAATACTTTAGAATACCATAGACAGAAAACTTTGAGGTATAAATGGCACTTAGCTACTAAGGGTCTTTGGTGTGGGTTATCATTTTATTTTCATTTCTTTTCTAATTGTTATTTGCTCATACCTATATGATTTTTCTAAAGTTTATTTTTTAAAGACATCTTCCTGTCCCTGTCTCATTACATGGTATTTTAATGAATTGCTATCTCATCTAGTTGGTAATAGTTGACAGGATAGAAGTTTAATTCAAATCAAAGTGTTGCTTTTGTTTAACTTCATGTGAGACTTTGAGTCCTTTTGAATATGTGTCACTTTTTTAAAATATGTAAATTATTATGTGGCATCTTGGGACCTATGTGACCTGTGAATATTATTTGAATATTGAAAAAATTATATTGATACAATTACATAGAATAATACAGACAGATCAAAAAGTGTCAGTGGAATTTGTTGTATTTTTGAGATTTCATTTTTAAAAAGATAATTCCTTCTCCTAATCTCTTTTCCTACAAGTTTTTTATTTCTTAGTTGGAAATAAATATATGATCTGTCACTAGAAACCCTTGATTTAAGATTTAAATATGTAGGCATGTTAAATAGTTTTGAAAATAAAACCTGTTTTCTGATTATTAGGTAATACTAGTGACATAAGAAATGGGGCATAGCTGCTTGCCAGTGTCTTTTAGTATAACCTAGACACTTGGAATTTTGCTAGAGTTCTAAATGTGATAGTCTGAAAATACCTTTGACTCTGTGGTCTCCAAAGTCACTGAGAGAAGTGTGTATAATAGTCTCCGGTAGAATTTCTATGGTTTGGATATGCCCATTTGTTACCATTTTTATTTTTTTAGCCTTAAAAAAAAAAAGGTACGACATTACTTTTTTTTTTTATTCATAGAATATGTTAAAGGACATCAGCATCTTAAGCTACAGTGAGTGAGTCCATTCACCTCATGTGCATAGTAAAGCTGAAAGGTCAATCACTTTTGCCAGGTTCTGTAACTAAAAATTTAGTGTTTAGGGAAAGAAGTAATTGTACAAAAGAAATGTGTAGCATTTTCTAAGACATTTGCCTCATGGCAAGCTCTACCATATTAAGATTGACTGTGGAGTTGGGTTATGTTGAAGTTAAAACTGATAACTCTTGATACTTTCTTTAATTCCCTATCGATGACTATTGAAGAGAGGATGACAGTAGTTTAACAATGATATGGTTTCATAGGCTACATCCCTGGGACACTGGACCTTGTACAGAAGTTTAACATTTTGGTTTAGAAATGCCACGAATGCTGATTATTTTCCAGACAATTCAGTAACATAATCTTTGTGAAGATGCTTCAAAAACATTCAGTATTAGATGGAGATATAAGATGATATTAGTCATGTTATAAAAACTGTAGAAAAAGCAGGAAATGTAAAACCTGGAGTATCGTTTAGAGAGAATTCCCTTTTTTCCTCTTCTCCTTTTATTTTTTGCCACTGTAATGACTTTTATAGAAAGAAGGGATCCAGTGAACTAACTATATCCCTCCAGTTCCTCCTCTGGCTTTCATCGGTTTTTTGTTTGTTTGTTGTTGTTGTTGTTGTTGTTTTTGGTAAAATCATAAAGAGGGCAAACGTATTTTGTGATTAACTTTACATTTCATGCTATATCATGTTGAATATTTTCACTCTTTAGAAACTAGTTCAGTATTTAAAAAATGGCTATATAGGCCTGTGTTCCATTTTGTTAGCAAAACCAGATTTTGCTTAACTGTGCCTCTATTTTTATACTTCTCCAATTTTCCTCTCTTACATATAGTGCTGCTATGGAGATTCTTTTTTAGAAAACTTTGATTTTTAAGGATATTTTCTTTGGGCCTTTGTTGTAAAAAGTAGAATTTCTAGGCCAAAAGGAATGTAGAGTATGCAGAGCTTTTTTTTTCCCCCCTTTATTTGCATTTTTGTAGAACTCTTCTTTACAGGGCTAAAAAGCCTGTTAGTTCTTTTCTACATCCTCATTACCATTAATTTTATAATGTTTTCCTTTTCCTGTTTCCCCTAAGGTGAAAAACATTCCTTTTTTATCCTGTGGTATTTTTCTGTGTTTGCCTTTATAAGTTAAGATCAATTTTAAGCATTTGTTGCCAACCCCCTCATTTTACAGATAAGTAAATTGGAGCTCACAGAGATTATAGGCTTTTCCCATGATTATACAGCTCTTTAGATTGTTAGTTACAGATCTGGAATTAGAACCCAGGTTTCCTGATTCCTAATTTAGTTCCGATGATGGTAAAATGATGATTATACAAATTCATTATGGTATATAGCGCAGGGAAGAGTAGGGGGTAGTGGGAAATAACCTAACTATCCAAGTGTCTTGCGAAATGTTTATTTTGGAGCTGGTATTCCTCATTCCCCACTTAACACCATGACTTGTGTGTTACTAGACATATTTTGGAATTGGTGACTCTAAAGCAGTCAGTCCCCCCAATAATGAAAAATGTCTTTCAATTATCATCAACATTAGTATTTTGTGCATGTCTGTTTACAAGCAGAAAAATTTAGGGCTTTGGAAAAGAATATTTAGTCCTTAATGTTTAACTTAAACTCCACTGAACTAGAAAAATCTCTTGTGGTAGCACATTACTTGAAAATAAAATAACTGCAATCATAAATTTTCATTCTGTCACCCAGCAGTGTATCTGACACGATGAAATAACCACCACACTGTGACATTGCAGAGGATGTAGGCTGTTTTTAGTGTGGATGTCAAGAGTGATTTTCCCGTATGTTTTGCATTGGTGGTCTGCACGCGTAGACATTTCACTGAGTAAACTCCTCCATTTCTGGTCCACATAAATAGCAACCTGCAATTACCAAGAATATTTTCAGTAATCCATTCATACTCCCCAACTCTGGCAGTGCATGATGATTATTTTCAACTAGATGGAATTTGATTTAGATTAATTTACTTACTGATTGAGGCTTGTCGACATTAACACATTCAGGGAAAGCTGTAGTAAAGTTCTTTAGATGACAAGAGATTTTTTTTTATTAGTTTAGTTAGACTATATAACCGCACTGCTTTTTTAAAAAATATGAGTATTTTTTGTATATGTGTTATTGAAATGGGAAGCTATATATATCTTAGTAGTTCAAGGCTTACATTAATTTGTTACAAAACCTTGGTTTTTGTTTTAATTTACTTTTTTATTTCAATAATTTTTTTCGATTATTGAATATGTAAATGTTTTAAAATATTTGAAAGTTAAGTATATAAATATTTATTTTATAAAGTCTGCCAGCCACTTGCAATTTACTTTTTTCTAACTGATTGTGGAAAAAGACACTAAGTACTAAGGATGGTTCTCTTGGATATTGATCATCAGTTCTATGGAGTTGCAAATGAAATGCAGCTATGTAGATTCTGAGGAGTGGAGAATTTTTATTTAATACCTTGTTGTCTTATTTTTTAGGGCAATTAAGTATTTAATTAGATCAACTGAAGAATTAATGAAAACCTTAATTTCATTATAATCATTTAGACTTTACTTAGACTTTACTTGGACTATCTTATATGCCTTTTTATATATTTTAGGTCCAGCTTTTTTAAACTGGCTCACACTAAGATGAGCCAGTTTGGGTGGTCGCTTTTTTTTTTTTAAGTCCTTTTGTAGTTATTCACGATTTGAGTAGCTGAGGTCTGCTCTCTTATAAAGTAACAGCCAGATCTGTGTTAAAGAAAGTTAAGTCACACTTTACCTATGAAAATGTATTTGCAAGCAGGTAACCAAATGGTTTAAAATTTATCTTTTGAGCATCAGAGAGCCCCTTTCTCTCTCCAATAAACATCTAGTGGGAAATAGAAAAGAAATGTAATAAATAAGATTTACTGTATGTTAGATGGTATAAATGCTATGGAGAAAAATTAAGCAGAGAAGGGAAATAGGGAGAATGTGTGTTCTGTAGTTTACACAGGTGGCTACGGGAGTTGTCATTGTGTAGAAGACATTTGAGTAAGAACTGATGTTGAAGATGGTTCAAGAGCTATAGATAACTGGGAGAGGGAACATTTAAAATAGAGCAAACAGCAAGTGCAAGGACCGATTCAGGAGTGTGTCTTGAATGTTGAAGGAGCTGCAAGGAACCTCGTATGACTGGAGTGTAGAGAGGAAGGGGCAGAGTTGTAGGGGATGTGGTCACGTGAGGTTAGAGCAGTAACGGCTATGTTGTGTGGCATCTTGCAGGACTTTGGCTTCAACTATGAGGAGATAAAAAGTTACTGGAGGGCTTTTAGCAGAGGAAATATTAGACTGACACAATTTTATCATTCTAGCTGTCATGTTTAGAAAAAGACAAATAGATAAGAGGGAACTAGGAGACCAGATAGGAGGCTGGTGATAATCTAAGTGAGAGAAAATAGTGGCTTAGACAAAGGTGGTAGTCGTAAAAGTAGGAAAAGGAATTGGATTCTGAATATTAAAAAAAAATTATTCCAGTAAAATTCATATAAAATTAACCATTTTAAAGTGAACTATTTAGTGGAAGTTAGTACATTTTCATATTTTGCAGCCTCTGTCTAGTTCCAAATAATTTTCATCACATCAAAGTAAAGCCCCTTATCCATTAAGCATTTTCACCTAAATCATCCCTCCCTCTATTCCACAAACCTTTTTTATCTGGTTTCTTTCATTTAGCATAATGTTTTGGAAGTTCATCCATATTATAGCATGTAGAAGTACTTCATTCCTTTGTATGGCTAAATAGTATTTCATTATATGTATATATATATATAATTATATATGTGTGTGTGTGTATATGTATGTATGTATATGTGTGTGTGTGTGTGTGTGTGTGTGTGTGTGTGTGTGTGTATAGTTAACAGTTTGTAAACTATTTGTTTACCTATTTATTAGTCAGTGGACATTTGAAGTATTTTCACCTTTTGGCTATTGTGAATAGTGCTGGAATGGACATGTGTATACAGGTGTTTCTTTTAGTTATCTGTTTTCAGTTCATTGAGTTATATAGCTGGGAATGGAATTGAGTGGTCATATGGTAATTCTATGTTTAACTTTTTGACTAACTTTCAAACTGTTTTCCACAGCACTTGAATCATTTTATATTTCAACTAACAATATACAAGGGTTCCAATTGCTCTACATCCTCTCCAAACTTGTTATTTTTCATTTGTTTTGATCGTAGAATTCCTGGTGGGTTGACTTATATTTTTCTAATGACTAATGATGCTAAGTATTTTGTAATGTGTATCATTTGTACATCTTGAGAGAAATACTAAAGTTATTTGCATATTTTTAAACTTAGATTGTTTATTTTTGAGTTGTAAGAGTTTTTTTATTCTAGATATTAGACTCTTATCAGATATATGATTTGCAAATATTATCTCTCATTCTCTAGGTAGTTTTTTTATACTTTCTTAATAATGTTCTTTTAGACAAACATTTTTGACTTCGATGAAATTTAATTTATCTTTTATTTTCTCTTGTTGCTGTTGCTTCTGCTGTCATGTCTAAGAATCTATTGCACGATCCAAGGCCATAAAAATTTACTCCTATGTTTTCTTCTAAGATTTTTAAGGTTTTAGCTTTTAATATTTAGATCACTGACACATTTTCAGTTAATCTTTGTATATGGTGTGAGATAGGTGTCCAGCTTTATTCTCCGACAATGTTTTGAAAAGAGAGTTGACAGGATTTGATGGATTAGATGGATGGTATAGAAAAAGAGGAGTCAAGGATGACTCCTACATTTTGCCTGAACACTGGGAAGGATGTTAGTCACTGATGGGGAAGATTAGGAACTTGGTTTGAATCTGTCAAGATGAATATCAGAGGTGTCAAGGAGACATTTAAATATGGGCTTAGGGTTCAGTAGAGTGGGCTGGGCTGCAGAGAAGGGAATATTAAGTGTATAAACCAGTAAGTTAAGCCATGACCCTGGGTGAAATCACTAAGGATCTGAGTGTGAGTAGGAGAAAACTGAAAAAAAAAAAGAAATGGTTTCATTTTGAGCCTTTCAGCACTCTACTGTTAGAAAATCAGGACTAGGAGCAGAATGGAAATCGAAAAAGAGTCATCGGGCAGGTAGGAGAAAAAGGCAAGTGAGGGAGTGTTTCAAAGGAAGGGAGTGATATCTACGCCAGATGCCACTGAAAGGTCAACTCAGATGAGGACTGCGAATTCATCATGAGTTTTGCAACACGGAGGTAACTGGTGTCTTTAATTTGGGTGCATTCAACAGTCAGGTGGAGGAGGGAAGCTGGATACAAATTGAATTTTTCTTTAAAAGGAGGAGAAGTGGAGTCAATTAGGGGATTTTTCAAAAAAGAGAGTAATATGTTTGCATGATGATGGCAAAGAATCCAGTAGGGAGGGAATAAGTGATGGTGCAGAAAAGAGGAGATAATTGCTAGGACAAGAGCATGGAATAGACTAGAAAAATGAGATTAAGTGAGACTCAGAAATCTATTTTATAATAAGCTCCACAGATATTTTCACGTACCTGCATTTGGGAACCACTCTGACACATTTTGTTGAGTCACTCCTGGAATGGTTTAAAATCCTTCATTTCAGCTTGATGATTTTGTGTCAGCAGAAGGTTTGCTTGGCAAAAATGGCAGATAGGATAAAAATGAAACCCTTGTGGTATTCGATGATGTAAACAGTGTTTTCATTGCTGTAGCATCCTTGACAGATGGTTATCCAGTTTCTGCAAGAATACCACTGCCACTCTCCCCCCAAATGAGGAGATCACTCCCTTACAAAGTCTGCTCCATCTTTGGAGAGCTCTAACTGTTAAAAAGTGGTTTCTTAAAAAGTTTAACTGAAGCATATGTTTCTAAAATTTTTACCCACTGGTGCCTGTTTCATCTTGGCACCACACAGTGCAAGTGTATTCTTTTTGTTTTGAGGTCATTTATTTTATCATTTTTCATTCAACAAGTGTTTTTGAGCATTCGTTATGTGCCAGGGCTTTTCAAGGAATGGAACAATGGTGATCAACAAAACAGGCAAAACCCCTGTAGTAGGAACTTAGATTTGGAGATCTTCAAATACCTGAACATAATCACTTAGACTCCTTAAAGCTTTTCTGCTGCAGGCTAAATATCAGACATTTTCTTTAGCAGCATTTGAGCATTCTGGTCTACTCTTTTCTTTATAAATAGAAGAAACTGAGGTTCCCTCCACAAATGAGCCCTTGCTGTCTGTGCCTGTGCATGCTGCTGAAGCTGTCTTCTTGCCTCTGATGTGGATGCAGCACTTCTAGTGTAGCCCAGAGGAGATGGACATGGTGTACTGTGGCATCATTCTGTTGACCCCTGTTTAAGATCGTAGTTAACTAAAACTCCTGGGTGTTTTTACATGAACTGCTACCCATATTGTACTTGTAAAATTGATTTTTGAACTCAAAAGTTAGACCTATACGTTGAATTGTTTCAAAAGGGCCCTAGGTTCAATACCATCTGGAGACCCCACTAGCAATCCAAAAGCATAATAGCTTCAGGAATCAATGCCAGTACTTATTTTAAATCCTCATTCGAACAAAGGTACATATGGTAACATCTACAAGTTTAAGGTGATATAAGCTGTCAAATTGATGGATTCAACTATTGCAGGTATATGAATGTATAAATACGGGATTTGGATCAGCCCAGTAACTACTGTTTCAGATTCCTGCTGAAAAATGAATTTCATTTTTTAACAAAAATTTTTAAAAATTATGTTTTCAAGAAGGCACATATTGTATTAAAGCACATCCATTGCTATTACAAAGTCTTTATTTCATCTTGAGAACTTTTATGTTAATAGATAGTTGTTCCCTAAACTGACCGAACATAGAACAAAGATGAATCCTTTATGGTATGTGGAGAACTGAGATCTGTTCTCCCCTGCCACCCCCTGCACCTTCCCGCTCCTGTGTCTCTGCAGGAGTCTAAAGTTAGCTTCTTTAATTGTTCCTTGTTGAATCCTTTATAAATCACTCTGGTTGAAGTTTGTTCACTTGTAAGGGAAAAGTTGCTGACACTTTCATCTATTTTTCTTTTTCAGTGTGGACTAAGTTCTTATAGATGCTTTACTTTGCAGTTATTTAAAAAAAAATCTTTTAGGCTTTTTTTCTTCAAATGAAATTATCTTTGATACTAATATTCATACTCTGTGTTGTATCAAGAATGAAACTGACAATGCCAACCATTTTTGAATGGTGTCTTTACACCAGGACGTGCCTCCTCTGTGCCTCACTCCAGGAGCCAGTCATTCTTTGTCACAATGCATCATTTCTCCTCTGGTTAAGATTTCCAGTCTGAGAAAGTATCCCTTTAACATATGCATTCATTGGATTTTAATTGCACTGCCTTTTAAAGTTGACTGTTAAATATTCTGCACTATTTATATGCTTTTATGCTTTCCAATTTAACTCCTGTTACTAGTGTCTGGACTAAAAAGTTCAGGAAATAATTCTTCAGAAGTTCTCTTGTTTTCACTTTATCGTTTTTAAAAAATCAGTATCAATGGTTTTCAGATTTTAGGGTGTTTGAGAGTTACTCTGGGGTAAGCTTCTTAAAATGCAGATTCCCTGGAACCTGCCTCACATTTTAAGGCGTGGATCCTAAGAATATGCATTTTTACAAGTGAACTCCAGGAGATTCTAACAAAGGTGGTCTTCCACCAATCTTACATAGTTGGCCTTAGTATGTATTTCCATGACAGAAACACAATTCGGGTCAGTTGTTTCCTTTCTTTAGGTCAAACGCTATTAGTACAGGTGGATTTTGGAGGTTGTATATTGCTTCTTCTTTCTTGCCTTTTTGTATGGAAGCCTACCTTCTGTCTCTGTTTGGGCAGATATTATAGCATCTAGCATAGATAATGATGAATATTTTGTTAATGATTGATTAGAATATATATGTATACACTGTTATTACATGTATTGCATATTTGTTTTAAACATCTGAGTATTTATTTCACCAGACACCCAATTAAGGAGATTAGGGAATTCTAATATAAGTGCTAATAAATTGACAGTAAGATTCTTCACTTACCTGGTAGAAAAAAAATATATATGACAAAGAAAACGGCCTGTTAATTCCTAGAGTTGAAATTCAGCTCCTTCTTCCTGGCCCCTTTTTTTACTTGCTGATGGTGTGGTCTAACCAAGGACATTTCTGTCAGAGGAGAAGCTCCTAATATACTGCATTTGATTTTCCTCTGACATCAACTGGCCTTCCTGATGTTCTCCTTTCATATTGGCCTTGACTTTATTCAGCAGTTTTTGAATTACATTTCTGAGCCCTACAAATAAAGGCTAGTTTATTATTACTTTGTCTTTCATTTAGGAAGTTCACTTGAAGTATTCTCATATTAACAGGTATGATGAATTTCAGTACTGATATGGAAATTCTCAGAGCCTGGGGAGTATTTGTGTTCTTTACCTTTATTCAGCAAATACTTGTTTTCTGTTGTGTGTAAGGAAGACAATATGCATTGCCTAGAAAATAGCAGTGCCTGCCTAACACTTGCTAGATGTGGTAGTGGGGAAAGTAGTCATAATTTGTTGTAATCACTTAAATTATAAATATTTTTTTTGTAGAATTTCTGTGTGGTTTTAAAGGCGGAAAACAATGGGCCACCTTAATGAACTATCTGATCAGAGAAAAATCTCAACAGAGCTGAATATTTGTTCTCATTTTTTTGTGCATATTTTCACATTATGCATATATGTAATTATTCCTTTAGTTCAGTCCCTTAGATTTGCTATGGCATCTTTTGTTGACTTGTCATCCATTCTGTCAATGCAGAAGACATATATTAAAGCATCTTGTTGCATTTATATTGTAGGAAAATGGTCTCTTATGAGGTAATCTCACGTGAACTGTTCCAGTTGATAAAGCCCCAGTATGGTATTGTCACTCAGCTAATGATTAGCAAATTAGTAGGTAGCATGAATTCTCAATCCGTATTAGTGCCCCATTCTCAGAGGTTTAGTGGTTATTTAAATAAACTAGGCAATTAAGAACATATTCACCCTTTGTTTTGCTGATTACTAATATATGATGTGGTGCTCACAATATGGTCATTTCAGCAGTGCTATGTGGAAATGTGTAAGAAATGCCTTCCTGTTGGCATTCAGAACCATTCTTTATAAATGTATTATATTTGCTTAGTGTGTTGTACTTCTTGAACAGTTTCATAAATTTTATTTTAGCTGCCCCAAACTCTATGAGTCAGGTGGGGGGTAGATTTCTATTTTCACATAATGAAACTGAATTCACAGATATGGAATGATTCATGTAGAATCACAAGAATCAATAAGTGGCCCAGAGCAGTCTGGATATTGTCTTCCTATTTATGTTTATTTTTTGGAGCCCTTTACCTCTAGCCCAGTAGGTCAGTGCCGCTCATAAAAGCCACTTCTGTTGGAGCATTTCATTCACCTTCTACTTTCTCAGGCCCCAGGTGCCAAGACTCACGCCCTTCTCTGGGGTTTTAAAATCCATGCTGCCAGTTGAGATGCACATTCATTTTCCTTTTTTTTTTTTCTCTCTAAAAATGTTCATAAACTGCTCTGTCTCTGAAATTTTAGTGAATGTACCAAGAGTTCTCAGTTCTTTGGTCCTGTTGTTTCATCGTTTTGAACTATGATAGATTCTCAAAAACTCTTCGTTGTTATTTTCTTTGTTGTTGTCTTGAGGGAGCAGGTAGTTTGTATCATCACTATCTACTCAGCTTACTTTAAGACATGAATGTTTTCTACTTAAGAAAAAGAAATTCATTTCTATGGAAAGTAATAGAAAATGAATGTAGCCCCGTGAAGCAGCATCTTAGTTTTGTTACATATAGGGACCAGTAGTTAATTTGGTACAGATATAGAGATAGAACTTCTCGTTTGCCCCAGAATACTAGTTGTTAAGAGAAAATCTAGCAAATTAGAGCATTAGAAAGTGACAGGAGACCATATATAAATGAGATTTTATGGATCGATAACGATAATAGATTTTTTTTTATCAACTTGTATGTGCCAGGGTCTTAATAGAAATTATCTTTAATCTTTAAAATGGCCCAGAAAAAGTGGTAGTCCTGTTTTAAAGGTAAGGAAATTCAGATATAAACAGTTTTAAAGTGGTTTTTTCAAGGCACACCATTAGCAAGTGGTGGCACGAGGAGTTGAACCCAGGTCTGTGACTCCCACTCCTATGCTCCTCCTGATGTGCCATGCAGTCTCCATCGAGTTTGCCTGAAAATTCAGATAAGTGAGGGACTAGATCCAGCAGGGATGAGTTACTGGAGAAAACACTATGGAGAATGGCAGTTTGGATAGATAAGAAGGAAAAATAGATAAGGAGTATGTAGTATGTACATGAGATCAGATTGTCAATAGGAGAAAGATTTTTATTGGACCAAGATGATGGTCTGTTCCATGAGGTAGAGACTGTGTCACTTATCTACCCAGTACCCCTGAAGCCTAGCAAAATGCCTGGCAGACATTGGCTTTAATTACTAGTTCGTAGATCAAGTGAATGAATTAGTATGAACAAAAGTTTGGAGAATTACCTAGAAATGAGGTTGAAAGTATCATGTATTTGTATTTCCAGGAATAGTATAGAAATTTTAAAAAAATGAAGTAGTAGTTGAGGAAGATGGGAATGGGATGCTAGCTTATGAAATTAGTGGAAAATATTTGGGTAGAAAGAAAATTTAACTAAGCAGTAGGGTCACACTGTTTCAGGCCACACACACACACAAATACATTTGGGAACAATTTCTTCTCTATCTTTTTTGTTTGTTTGTTTGTTTAAATGGATAAATATTTTTCTAAATGTCTTCCAAAATATTTTAATTTTCTTAGAAGGCTATACTGCAGGAGAGAGAGTAGAAGAGGAGAATTTAAAGGCCTTTTCTAGGTCAGGTCTTAATAGAAAATCACCATGGCAGTGATTGATGTGCTACGTGAAGATTCTATTAAAGTGTTCCTGTAACTTGCCTAAATGTGAAGTATGGTGTCATTAAAAACCCACAGTGTGCTTACACAGGGACTTTGATCAGCTTTACTCCTGTGGTCTCTTTTCTTGCAAAGTAGGGATGCAAAGGTCATTCAGAATGTTAGATTTTAAAAGATGAGCAGAAAATTCACTACCTGAGAAATTTTTTTTTATTTAGTTCTTTCTGGCTCCACTTGGGCTGCTATAATAGAATGCCATAGACTGGATCTCTCATAAACAACAAATTTATTTCTCACTGTTCCAGAGTCTAGGAAGTCCAAGATCAATCCTCTGGCAGATTCAGTGAACATCTGCTTCCTGGTTTGTAGACAGTGGTCATCTCTCTCTGTCCTCACATGGTGGAAGGTGCAAAGGAGCTCACTGGGCTGGCTGGCTGGCTGGCTGGCTTTCTTTCTTTTTCTTTTTCTTTTTCTTTTTCTTTTTCTTTTTCTTTTTCTTTTTCTTTTTCTTTCTTTCTTTCTTTCTTTCTTTCTTTCTTTCTTTCTTTCTTTCTTTCTTTCTTTCTTTCTTTCTTTCATCTATCTATCTATCTATCTATCTATTTATTTATTTATAATAATAATAATAAGGACATTAATCTCATCATGGGACTTCTACCCTCATGACCATATCAGCTCCTTCAGGCCTTATGTACAGATATCATTATCAGAGAATAGATTTCAACACATGGATTTTGGTGGGCTACAAATAGTCTATAGCAAGCTCCTAGCAGAAAAATTTTGGTATTTTTGAATAAAATTATGAAATATTTTATTCTTGATTTGTGAGTAGGGCAAAAGAATCTTAAAAGGAAACAAACACTTTCAAAGATTGTAGAACTTGGAATATCTTATGTGAACTTTTATTGTGTAGGTCATTTTAACAACAAATTATTTGGTATTTATTGATCCAAAATGATATTTATTTTTCAGGTTTTTTGAACTATTTTTTGGTTATATAATTGGTTAGGTGAAATGATATAAAAAAGCTGTTTTTAAAAATAAAATTTGCATTGAATGGATGAGTATGTGTGTGCTTATATATGTGTCTGATTCTAAATTTTTAATTAAGTTTTGAAGGGAGCTCATCAAAATTTGAGATTATGAATGTCTTAGCCTCCCATGGAAATTTAATTCTTTCACTATCCTAAACCACTTTGAAAGAGGGATTATTACTCTCACAGTTGAGCTCTACTTTAAAAAGTTTTGGTAGTGTTATAGCTTTCTGTGCTCCCAAGGAAATAACACAATTTTAGATTTCAGTCACTGGGGATGGAACCCAAATATTTTCCTCCAGGACTCCCTGGAAGAGGCCTACTCAGCTGCTCAGCTCATGTCTTGATGTTCTTCTTTTTCTCGCGACTTGGGTCAATTTATTCAGCTTTATAGAAGCCAGGTAGGCTTAGCGTGATCACTTCATAGGTACCCTGTTTGGGATGGGTATATACCCATGTCTCTGAGGGTAGTAGTTCTCAAATTGTAACAATTGGGAAACATTGTCCGAAATACATTTTGCATCATGATCCTGCCAAGGAAGTAACAGAGCAGGGACATTATGCTTATTGCCACATTATTTCAAAAATTCTGCTTTTTGACCTACTTACACCTTTTTTTTATGCAGTCCAAGATGTCCTAAAAATCAGTAGTAAGAAAGATATATAAATTATGATTATAACATACAGAGTCATCATACACTGTTTGTGTTAATTTATATTTTTCAAGTTGTGAGCAGAACTAGCATCTAATTGATATTCATCTATTTTGCAAATCATAAGCTGGACTTTCATTAAGAAAAATAAGGTTTTGATATTTATCTTTGGTTTATGCTTACCAAAAATATTGAGGCTGACTTCTATGAAATATTTTTTCATAATTACCATAATTTTCTTTAGTTGTAGGTAAATTTTTATATACAGGTAGTTGTATTTTGTTTGTAAGTTTACACTTCTTATAGCTGTGATTTAAGCATATTAAACTATTCAAAATAAACCTTTTATTCAGAGAAAAATAATAGCATTAGGTATATGTCAACTTTGGACTCATGATGTGTTGAAAGGCAAATTACAATTTTTAGTGGAGTAGCTATGCACCAAATCACACTCTGGCAATCTAAGGTTCGTTTGCCTATATGAGGGGAAAAAAACACATAATGTATGATGTCTAATTGTTTTGAGTGAATTATGATACATTTGAAGCATGTATATAAAAGTTTCGAGATAATGGGTGTGACCTGTCTGTTGTTGGTTGCATCAGAAATTAGTTTACACCTTTACTTTCAGATATAAGCAAAACAGCGATTTACATAGACTTTGGTTTGTACCACTGCTGTATCTGCCAGAGCCCAGTAAACATTGAGTACTGAACATGGGGCAAAGCTCATTCTATTACGTTTTTGTGTCCTTATGTGGGAGGTAGCCTCATTAGTAATGGGATTAATGTTATACCCAGCATTTCCTTAGCTCCTTAATCTATGAATGGCATTGGAACATATTAAAGAAAAATTTGGATATTATAGTTTAGCAGTCAACTTTCTTAGGAGAATAGCCAAATACATGAGAAATAAATATACACACATCTGATATTTTAGGTACACACTTATTATACTATATACAGAGAGCTCTCAATGCTTATCTAATTTATGAAATTACATAAATGATAAAATTATCAGACTTAGTTACAACTTAAAAAGGTTTTCTGAACCTAATTACATATCCTGGTTTGACCTATTAATTCACTTTAATTTTATATTTGATTACAGATAAAACAAAGAATTTAATGATAAAATTTTTAAAACATATCGAAAGTGTGATAAAGAGTTGCTATCAACTCCACTTAGTTGTTAGTAGTATTCTGACCATACTTTTTTACTAGTTCCTTTAGTCACATGTCCTGGGAATGTTGGAGATGTCTCAGGATAACAGCCAAACAGTCATGGATCATTTATCCTTTCATTCGTTATCTAAAGTCTTTGTCACTGAGCATTCTTTTAGGATTGTAAGCTGTAGGTAATCATTTAGTTTTGTAAAATATTTGACCACCATCATCCTTGGCCACCATCACCTATGTAGTCTGATGCCTGAGCATAGGGAGCTTTGCAGTGTGTTAAGCTTATAATTAGCTGAGCTTCTATGTATGTAAAAATGAAAAAGGAAATATCACACATTTTTGTTCTTTTATGAAAGAATTTTCTAATTGTTTTTGTACTGAAAGAGCTTCAAAGGACTTGTATACATTAAGGCAACTCTACCACCAAACATAATTATCGCCGCTTTTTTTTTTAACCTAATTGTTTATATATTTAATCAGTTTGGCATGGCTTAAATTGCTATATTGTAATTAGCCTTGTTGCTCTGTGAACAATTATTTTCCTTATTAAAAAGTGGAATGATCATTATTTTAATCATCTTAAATACAATCTTAACTGTATTTTGAATAGGAAAATTGGTTTGACCATTGCTCACTGTGAAGAAGGTATTTTCACTGTGCCTCAGGGCCTTGAACCGATGGCTGCTTCCCAAATTTCTGATAGAACTAGAATAACCTGTCACTATAGCTACCAGAATTTAAATTTACTGTTATTAGGGGGAAGCTTATAAATTCCCAAGCTACTCAGAAGTTGAATCCATCAACTAAATCCATAACTGCTCCCACAGGAGCTGGGGGAAAAGCCCCATAGATTTTAGTATCATTTCTCTCACATCATGTTGGTGGATTGGATAACTTGACAGTCATTTTTTTTTCTTTATAAAGAAGATGATTTAATAAGTAACACAGTACTTATCTTTTTTTTTTCCTTTATAATACAATTCCTCTTCAATATGTCTTCTGTACTGCTGCTGAAATTCTTTACACAAGGCATATATCATATTGTGTCTCTCCTGCCTAAGAACTCACCTTGGGCCTACGTGGGCCTATGAGTGCCTTAAGTGGAAAATCCAGCTGTCTCAGCCTAGCCTGCAAGGTCTTGGATCTGGCCCTGGACCATGCTTCGGCAGTTTCTTTGCCCCGTAACCCTTGTGGACATTCTGGGCATTAGTCATGTAGAACTATTCTTGATGGGTCCTGGCTGCATCATTTGATCACACTACCATGTCTTTGCCTTTGCTGATAAGGTCTCTCCAGAACCTATTGTCCCCCTTTATCTAACTCTCGGAAGTCACTTTTTCATACTCTGGTAGCAGTTCTGCCAGGATGGCCTGTGTCTTACTTACATCTCTATCTTTTGTGCCAAGCACAACACACACAATAATATTTGAAATTGCTGAGTATCACTCACTCATTTTCTTTATTTAAGAGATTAGAAAATTAAAGAGGTTTATCCAATGTTAAGATTTTTTTTGAAGGTGATTATTTTTAGATGAGAGATTAGAAAACTTTGACTGTATTTTATATTTATATGAGTGTATGAAATGTGCTTGAGTTCCAGATACTAGTTTAGGAGTTATAGATATGTTATCATAATTATTTTAACAACCAGTTGTGGAGTATAGACTCTGCTGTATTTTAAAGAAATCATTCATTTTTATTTTTTAAAGGTTTTATTATATAGTCACATTATCTCCCCCAGATGTTCTATTTAAGTGTTATTTCATGCATCTATTTGAGAACAATATATAATTGAGCAGCAATGGATATCTAAGTTTATTATTCTTGATAATGGCAATCTTCAAAAAATATATTTGTACAGTTTTTATAGCATATAGATATTTTCTTAGACTACCAATATATGACCTTTTAATAATCTTGTTTTTATTAAATGTTTTCCTGTGTTTCTTTAAATGTAAACCAGGATTTTGATTGGATTCAAATTTGAATTCAGTCCCTGGGCTGAATTTCAGCCCACCTCCACCCTACAAACTACAACCAATTACTTTATTTCTTAAAGTGAGTCATACTTTAGTTATTATTAGTCAATGAGGTTGAAAAGACAAATACTGGAGAGATTAATGCAGTGATTTAGTGCTAAATCTTTATCTTCCTCTCTTTTAGATAACTGAAATATTGGAGTAGTAATGGTAGAGTAGTAAGGAGCGAATAGGTAGTAGATCAGAGTACTTAACCCTTTGAATTTGGAAGAAAAGGTGGAAAGGCTTTTGTGAAATATGCCCTTGGCTGGTGTTTAGATTTTCCTTTTATTTGTTTTAAAATTGAGAACTCTTTGCAAATGTAAATATGGACATAAACAAAATTTGGAAACACATACTTGGCCTGTGTTCTGCAAACCAGAATAAAGGGGTATGGTGTCTCTTTTTCTGACATTAAAGCCTGCTACAAATTTTGACAGCAATATTTTATTATAATAAGATCAGTTTGCAGGATATTTAGGCTCATTTTGAATGAAAATTGAGTTTGACTAAAGAAAAAATCATGTCCTTCCAAATGAAAATGAGGAAATGTACAACATGAAGCTTAAAATTGTTTTAGATTTACCCCTTCCCACATGCAGCTCTTCACAGTGAACGCGGAGGGAAGCCTCGGAAGGAAGGCTGCTGCATATTCAGTGTTTAAGAATATCACTACAAACATATTTTGGTGGCTTCAAAGGAACAATTATTAAGAGAGGAAATTGCTCTCCTGCTTAGACATATGCAAAGAAAATATTCTTTTTAGATAATTGTACCTTTAACTTCTTACATCATTTTTAAAACTAAGAAATCTTTGAGTTTAACAGAAGTTTTTCTCCCTGCCCATTTCTCTAACTGAATGCTGTCTATTATTTTAATCATGTTAATCTACTACTTAGTGTAAAATGCTGCTCTGTGGCTGCCAGAGAACAAAAGTGCTTTCTGTTCTTGCTTCTTCAGTGTACTGGCCTTCGCATCGTGCACAGTTCTGCAAACAGTTAGGGGTTTAATCTGAGCTAATCAATACATTCAGAACCCTTTGTTTAGTGAGATCAATATAGTGTAATGAAGTCTGTGTTTCAGTTCCTTTCCATGCATCACTGCTAGGCTAGGAAAGTCTGTTTTTCTGTTCTAAAGCACAATCAAAATTATGTTTGAAGTTTTTTCTTATTACTCAGGATGTTTTTGAGCCCCCTCCAGACAAACTCCATGAAGTTCACTCCCTGGTACATTCCAAAGGCATGTTCTCTGTAATAATGGAGTGAAGAAAAATCATGTGATTCAAGAAAGAAAAATTGAGTGTCAGCAAAATACTGCTTCAATTAATATCTATGACTTAATCACACAAGATGATTTGCTGCTAAATGGTTTTGAATAAAATCTTTCACTTTATGAAAGTATGCCCACAGGTTAGCAGCACGCTTGTGAAAAGTATATGGATTATCTTAACATTGGCGAAGTCATCTGTCAATTGTAATTTTTATACAGATTCATTTATATGCAGAAAGAAGAAAACAAATTGGAATCTATTGTATTTCTGCGTCTTTATCCTTTATTCAGGATTTGCTCTTAGTGAGACTTTAAACAGTTTTCGTCTTAACTTTAAAAATATTTATATATTTGGAATAGTGTTTTAGAGTATTTGGGATATCAGTTTTCTGACACTTGAATCAAGATAGGCAGATCTGAGGCCTGAAAATTGATCCCTAACGTAAAGTGCTAAAACAATTTGTCACCTTGTTGGCCACTATATTTTAATATATTTTTACCATCTTTCATCATGACCTAACAATGTCTTAAGATTGTTTTTGCTGGACAAGCCTGACTCAATAAAGGTTGTCCTATTTATTAGAAATTACTTGCTTTGGATATAAGACATTTAAATAATTAATGTGAGGCCCACCGGATAATTTCTGTTTTCTAGTTTCTATCTTATTAAGTGTCATAAGACAATGTTTATATTCTTAGGCAAGACTGAAATACGTGCTTTCCAGTGTGTTAAGAGATTTGGTGTTTAAGAAAGTCTGGAGAAATCACCTTATAAGGTGTTGATTTAAAACAGTTTATTTCTCAGTGTTTTATAATTAGAAATCTTAATCCTAACAATTTTTAGATAACCAAATATTATAAGATCGATGACCAGATTTCTAAACTTGGAAGGGGTTCTGCAACTAGCCTAGGTCCCCATCCTTCCATGGAGCCTTTTAATTAAAAAAACAGAACACAGCTTAGTTAATTTATGTTGACTATGCTAATGGAGTGATATGAGATTGTTATAATAATAAGAGCCAGTGTAAAGATGAGTAGGAAATAGAAAACCTACCTGGAGAAAAAATAGCACCTCTGAATACCTGGTGTGTACAAATACTGTAGTTCAAATATGAATAGAAATAGTTTTGTTTCCTTTCAGCTTTTCATCAAATCCTGGAGCTGAGCACAAATACAGATAGTGGAAGTAGTAGGGGATCCTTGAAGCAGTGATCACTTCTCTCTGCACTGGAGGTTGGAGAAGCCTTCCTGGAAACATTGCAGTTGAGCTTGGCCTTAAAACTTAGGCATGCAGTAGATGAAACCAGCGGGGGTTTTCTGCTTGGCATTTGTTGGATATGGGGTCCCAGGAAGAGAAGGGAGCCTAGGCCTTTCAGTATGTAAGTATAAGTCCCTAGAAGGTTGCTGGTGCCGTTAGCTAAAGTAACGAAGCACCAACACCAAATTTTAAGAGTGAGAGGGAAGACCATCTTCCTTTCTGAGCCCTTTAGTTCTAGCTCTGCTGAGTGAGGTGTGTGCAATTCCAGCACACCCTCAGCTGCACACCTCTGCACATACCATACACTTCATCTCCCTCTCATCCTGCTCTGCTAACTTCTCTGTGATTTTTTATAGAATCCAGGTTGTGGTCACACTTTTGTGCTCAACCACTGGAATAGGTGTTTTCATGCCCTCAGTTAAACCTTTTATGGCTTATCCCACTAATGAGCATGGTTATGTTTTCTGGCACTACAGTGACCTTGTTTTTCTTGGTAACCCTAATCCTAGCACACAGTTAATACTCAGTAGATTTCTGTTGGATTAATGAAAGAGGATAAAGAATGCCGATTGTTACAAAGATAACTTAGGGGAAGCCATCCAGCACCTGATCTTGGGCCTAGAACTCTGATGCAGTAGAATTGATATTTTAAAGCTAGAATCTAGAGAAGAGAAGAAATACCAAAAGCTGTATCGTGGGACCCAAATGTGGAGCTGAAGGAGGTTAGAGGGAAAGTCAGTACAACATAAGCTAAAGACAAAGAAAATCTCTAGAGTTAAGGAATGACCAAGGATTTAAAATACTGCAAGGAGGCCAAGAAAAATGAGACATAATAAAAAGGTTGCATTCAGTGAATGGGTAGTCTTTGAGACCCTTGAGAGTACTTTACATAGAGTGATTAAGATGAAAATATGTGTTTCTTTTAAGAAAACATTCACATGTTTTCACATGTCATTTGTAATGATGTGCTACACAATTTAGTTTATTTAGGTGTTTTCTATTGACCCTTCACCCCTGAGTAACCAGAAGGCTAAGGATTTCTTGTAGTCTTTTTTAGTCAACTGAAAGCTGGTTATTTGGTAAAACACATTCTAAGTACTGATATTTATGTGAAACTGCACAGAATAACATCAGTGTTTCACTATGGTTTCATATGTTTCTCTATTTGTCCTTGACTCATAAGGAGTCATTAGCTATGAGCTGTCACAGTGCCTGTGAGTAGAGTCGGAGTCTGTAAGTAAAAGTTTACACCTGTGGCCAAAGGGGCTTTCTCTTGAGAAGGGCTGAAGCCCTTGCTAAACAATTTAATTTTTTAATCAGGAAATTGTTATTGATAAAAATAAAACAAGAACAAGACTACTTCTTGGTAGCCTGGCTGCTACCTTGTCTGGGGTGTGTCGTATATGTTGTGTATGGCATATTTCTTCACTACTGTTCTTTCACTCTTGGGTTTACAATTTCGGACAGAATAGATGGGGTCGATGAAGTACCATAGGTTTTCTGTCTGACTTGGGCATAAATCATACCTTCTTTTTACATCTATTTTATATTACTGCTCATCTGTCTTCTTTATTATGGTCATGTTTTGTCTTCTAAATACACACAGGCTGTCAAGCCATGTACTGTTGGATGAAATATCAGTTTTGCTCATAAACAGACATATATTTGTATTACATCTATAACTGTGTAACACAAAAGTTTTGAAAAAAACTAAGTAATGCATACAACTTATATATCACAATCTATATCTTTTCTATTATTGAATATTCTGTAATTTCTTTGCTCTGGTTCTCAGCTAGTCACATTTTAAAACATCTGCCACTGATGAATGCATTAGGGAGAGGGAATTTAAGAAATATTTGGGTCTGTCTTCATGATCTGCCATCTCAAAATGATTGGGACCTATACACACACATTCTACAGACACATGTGTGTCTATGTCTATTCTAATTGTATGTATGTGTGAGAGAGATAATTTAGCCAAAATATTTAGGGTGAATTAAAAAGCATGCTTTTATACACTTGGGTTATGAATGAGGTAATATACAGATTTGGTTGCATGAAATAATTTGCCCAACTAAAATAGTAGTTTGCCCAACTAAAAATTCTATTTCTTTGGAAGAAGGTAAGAATGAATATTGGGTTGTGGTTTCTGTCCTAAGGCGCAATTGAGTTAGTGTATCTAAATAGGAGAAATGTCATTTTCTACATTTGTATTATTATAGATCATTTATTGAATAGCCACACAATATTGATCAATATTAAGACAATATCAAATGCTTTATAAATCATGCATAAGAGATCTCCTTCAAATGGAAAACTTAATGATCTCAAATTCTAGAATGTTAATCTCTGAGGAATTTGATTGTGAGGAGTTATGTATGGGGGTCCCTTATTTTCATAGCAGGTTAGAGGTGTTCATTGTCTACCTACTTCTTGAATCTTGTTCTACTTATTCAACCCAATTCTTTATTGAGCTTTCTCAAGTGGAGGTCCCATCTCAGCCACTGCATGAAATATGAAATGAATTGAACACAATAGCCTTAAGACTTCTACATTTGTGTGTACATCCCTGTAAAAAGCTGGTTTTGATGATAGTAGCTATACCTGGTGAAAATCACAAGGGAAATTGCCCCAAATCTCTTCTTCCTCCTTCACTCAGAGTCTGCTCCGCACTGTGTTCCCTGAACATAATCCCCTTGAGGCCTGGATGCTGATGTGAGAAAACATTTTTAAAGGTTCAAATTCTTTAGGCACCTTGGATTATTTTTTGATTTGAATTTTCTAAAGGATTAAGAAGTTTCTTCCACTGTAGTCAGTTGGTCCTGTCGGGGAACAAGGAAAAGAACTTTATGTATTAGTGATTTTTCTGAATTTGGAAAGTTTTTTTTCAACATAACAAAATATACTTTTAGCTAGTAATTTATGTAGCTAGTAATTATAAGAAGTAATGCTTTCTGATGTAATTCAGATATAAAATTTTTTTAGTTAATTAGTCTATAATTTCTGGACTTTTTAGAATGAACAGTCTTAAAAATAAAGGCTGGTTTTATTACAAAGTAATGGAATACATCAATAGCTAATAAGGTATACAGGCTAAGTCTGTCTTAGGTGCACTGTTTGAGTTTTATTCTTAAAATCCCAAACATAGCATAACCTTCATACTGCTCATAACCTGAAATCAGCATGCATGCACGTGCGCGCACGCACACACACACACAGCACTCATCAAACCTGAAATGAAATGTACTGTATTATAAAACCACAACAAAGAACACTGGCTCACCATTTTTTCATTGTTTTTGAATTCTCTTTAACTAGAACTTTGAAATTTGTTCTTTTCAACAATATTTTTTTATAATAGGTGGATTTTTTTTAAAAATTACATTGAAACAATAAAAATCAATATTGATGTTACTAAAAGTCATATGTCACAGATGATGGGGCACTTTGCTTGGCTGTAAATATGCCTCAATATATTTGTGGCATCATCAGTGTTGGTTCATCATCCCCTTTTTTTCTTATTGCACTTCTATCTTTTTATTTCTTACTTATTTATTTTTATTTATTTTTTTAACCTCAGTCTACTCTTAAAAATAGAGATATGTAAATATTAATTATCAAATAGACAAATGGAAAGATTCCATTTTATGGTATATATAGAATTATATCATTGGGAAAAACAAAACTCAGCAGAGCAAAACAGAAAATGAAAACGTCTGTGTTGCCCTTAACTTGGCAGGAAAACAGATAAGATTTAAATGGAGATATTTAAAGATGGAGATATTCTTTGCTTTTATTTTTAATAAATTCAGTCAAAGCACTTAGTCTGGGATATATGAAAGCCCTTATGATTTTTTCCAGGAGTGTGCATATTATTTAGATGACAGCCAGCCTACTCCTAGAGCAATAGTCTAGGAGTCAGAAGATATGGGTTTCATGGTCAGTTCATCTACTAACTTCAGTGTAACCTTGCCATGTCTTGTATTATCTCTGTGTGCCTGTTTTCTCATTTGTAAACTGCAAGGCTTGCACTATGTGATTACTGAGATGCCTCTCAGGTCTGTGATTATCATTTTACTGGTCACTTTTATCTTAAAAATAGCACAACATAAAACAAAAAGTCAGCATTTTTAAAGCCACGTTTTACAAAAGCAGGATTTGTGCACACATCTGTGTAATTCATCTTATCTTAAGGCTGCATACTTCTCTTGATAGTTTAAATTCTTCATGAATAAAATTTATGATATAGTGATGTTGAGCTCTAGTCCCTGGGTTATATAGCATGAAACCTCTTTCTGTATTCTAGGGGCACTTACATAAAATCTCCTGGAACCAGCTCACAAGAGAAGTTGTTGCTGTGAGCCTGGCGTGGGAGCCCAGGCAGTTATGTATTCCCTACCAGGGAGGGCCCAGGTGGTCAGCCTGGGAGGGATATCTCTGACCTGCTGGTTATGAACATTTGTCCCAACTGTATAATTTTCCTTTAGCCATATTCTCCTAGGGTAGCATATCTGACTACATGAATTTAGTTTACTTCATTTGAGGTTGGGGTTTCTAGTCTCAGTCTTATTTAGAACACTTTGGTTTTCACAAGTAGGTGAATGGATGTCTCTTTGAGTGTCTTTGTTTCTCTTTTTGGTTGTAGCAATCAATTTTAATTCTAAGGGAATGTTAATATAAGTATGAAAAACACGAGTAAGGTGAACAAGCCACTTTTTAAACTTGCAGAATTTGAAGATTTATTTTAAGTAGTTGTAATTTGTACAGGAGGGAGAGTACAAAAACCGGATTGCAGGCACAGTTGTGGGAGATGAAGCTGCTTAATGAACACTACCCCACCTACAAAATTTGAGTAATCTAGTTTTTAAAAAGATGAAATATTGATTCTTCTTTTTATATTCCTAAGGTAGGTACTTATTACATAAAACAAGCAGCTATTCCTTAGAGCAGGGGTCCCCAACTCCTGGACTACAAACTGATACCATCTGTGGCCTTTTAGGAACCAGGCCACACAGCAGGAGATGAGTGGCCAGCAAGCAAGCAAAGCTTCATCTGTATTTGCAGCCGCTCACCTGTGTTAGCATCACTACTTCAGCTCCACTTCAGATTAGTTGAGAACCACTGCATTAAATAAATAGTTATTATCACCATTTCACACCAAAAATGTCAGAATAAAGGACAAGCCTTCTCAAGGAAGAATATAGTGCAAAGAAACAATATTACCTAATAAAAATTAGGTATTCATGTTTTATGAGATTGATTGCATTTATTTATTTTCTTGATACGTGCTTGACAAATCTACACTAGGTCATAAAGGTGAAGTGGAGTTCAGATATCTTACTCATACTGTCACATTAAAAATATCATTGTAAAAATGCACTTACAATGAATGTTTGTGTAAATGAAAGTAATAATTTTAACATTAGTTACTTGACTTTGGAATATTCTGGACAAATTGGAAAAGCTGGCCGGTAAATAGATTGTGGTGGCTCTGGTATGGTTCTAATGAGGCTACAGGTGACTCCCTGTTGATCATCAAGCTTGACAGCCAAGGACCCTGATTTCAGGAAAATTCTCTGAGAAAGATTCCAGTGACCTGTGGGAAGCTTTGTCACCAGCCAGTGGGAAACCTTGGCCTGTGTTAGAGAATCCTTAAGGGTTGACTAATTTGATTTCCTCTTCCCAGTCACTGGTGGGTGCTGAAGCGTAAGCCCCAGAAGAGCGTAGTGATTCATGCTGGACACATTCCTGCATCTTCTGATGTGTAGGATCTGAAGAATAGGGCAGGAATTAAAACCATATGACTCATGCTCTCTTGTGGCATTTCTTGTGAAAGTGATCAGTTTGGTACCTTGTGGGTGGAGAACCTTGGTCAGGAATGTCTCCCATAAAATCTTTCAGCTATAACTCCCCCGCAAGAGTCAGCTCTTTCTAGGATATCTCAAGTTCTTCCTAGGGTATCACTTTGGTCCCTAGCATTTAAGTCAAGGCAGGAAACTTCTGGTATTCCAAGGTTATTGGCTCAGTGGATTTTAATAAACAAGATACATTCTCCAAGAGTGAGAGTGGGAGGGGGTGACACTTTTTGACATTACCGAGTCACCACCTACGAACCTATCATTCTTAAGGATTTGTCATTTCCCTCTGGTGGGTTGGGCAGGAAAATAGCTGAGAACCACTGGGAGCCGAAATATTTTTGACAAACAAGGTAAACCTTAATACTATTTATTGTAAGATACTTTATAAAGTATTTGTTATGAAAGCAGCCTTTAATTTAGAATGAGAGTGCTGCATTGATTTTTCTAGAAGATGGACAGATTGAGCCAAAAGTTACAATATGCCTAAGGTCATGGCATATTAATACAGACTCATGGCCTCAAAATATAGAGGCCCCTAACTAAAACCTCTCATGCTATAATAACCTAAGTATTTTACTGACACAAAACCTAGATAATGTCAGTGTTGAAATAGAGCCTGATAGGTGAGTCATTATTAAAAATCAACTTTGACAGCTGCATACTACAGAAGTTAAAGGAGAAGAAGACCATTTAAAATAAACCAAAGTCCATTTTATTGCTCATCAGTTGTCAGTTAAACGTAGAAATAAATTCAAATAAAAGTTAAGTAATTCAGATATGAAAGATTTAATCACTTATTTTTTCTTGTTGAACACATGTTTCTGTACTAATTGTATGTTGGAGTACCGGTGGAAAGATTAGTTGTGTGTGCATATAAACCTTGAGTAAATTGGAAATATTTTAGAATCCAGTTTTCTTGTTCTTCCTAACATCTTAATTGTTGGAGTAGAGGGATGACATTGCTAAATGCCAGGAAATCTGATTTCTTTCCAAATGCTCCTGTTTTACATAGTCTTTTTCCTTTTTACTATACTGTCATTTTCCCTTAGGTTTTTAAAAAGGAAAATGCATATATTCATTATGCCTTCTTGGGGTTTACATAAATTACTCAGTGTTTTATAGAGGGTAACTTTATATTCACTAGGAGTCATCATTAAAAACATGACGGAATATATAGCAGTGGTATGTGATATCCCCTTTCCTTTTTCAGAGAGAATTCTAAGTTATTTTTAAAATCATGCTCATTTTTGCACTGTAGTTTGAGGAAGAAAAACGATATAAATGCCTACAGTAGAAATGTTTCAGTACCAATAGCTATAAAGTGCTTCCCGGCGTGTGAATTTAAGTCATTCATATGTCATGTCTGCCTAATCTCTATTTCACCTTTTCAGGCAACAGGGACTATTTCTGCCACATCTTTGATGAACATATGCTTTTTTAAAATCTTTTTTCCCCTTCTTCTGGCTTATCATAGTATTTTGACAATTTTGCATTCCAGACCATTAAAACTATGCATACATTTAAATGTTCTGTTCCGTATGGCAGCAATAGTCACATGTGGCTACTGAGCATTTGTAATGAGGCTACTCTGGATTTTGAAGACTGAGTACAAAAAAAAAAAAAAAAAAGAATAAAATGTCTCCTTTTAAAAAAATATTGATTACATACTAAATGATATTATTTTGGATATGTTGGGTTAAAAAATATACTATTAAAATTAATTTCACTTTTTTTTTTTTACTTTTAAAAAAACTTGCTACAAGAAACTTTAAAATTACAGATGCAGCTCATGTAATATTTACAGTGGGCTGCGCTGCTATAGACTCTATATAGTTTATTTGCACCATAGCACCTAGATTCATTATTTCATCCATGGCCTGATAAGTACAGACTGTGTTGAAAGAAAATTTGCTGTCTTCGTATTCAATGAATACTTCCTTGTACTTTTGACCACTCCTCTAGTATTCTTAAATTTTAGCAAAGAAATTCTTTTTCGTTCTACAAATTTGGCCTCCTCTATTTCCTTTCCTGTGTTGTCTCTGTGCTTGGAATTCTCATCCTTAAGAGAATTAATGGACACTGTTTCAATGGCCGTGCATTGTTTGCTTGCCAGCCTGTGAAGATAAGGGGTCTTAGAATGTGGGCTTTGATCTGCGTGTTTGAGTTCCTTTTTTTTTTTTGATCTGTGTATTTGAGTTTGTAAATCCACTGCTTTGGACATGGGCAGGGATCCTCAGGAAGTTTTTTTTTTTTCTTTTCTTTTAAAATAACTCTTGAATTACCAATTAGAGGACATTACTTCATGGAAGTAAAAGTTATTGGAGATTAAAAGGGGACCAAATGAGCACTACAATGTAGTCTTAAGAAACTGTTTTCTCCCCATACCAACCTGAAAATTTCTTTTAAGAGTGTTTGAAGCTTTAGTGAAATTTTACATGAACTTCACAGTCTTTTGCTGAATCTGTCACCTTGGTGACTCCTTCAAAGAAATTTGAGTGTGGCCTTTTCATTGGCCATTTGGTGTCCTCTCTGCTAAGGGCAGCTCAGATTGCTTTTTTACTCATTAAGATCATGGTGTGGAATTCTGCAGGCGGAGACATCACTAACCCATTTCAGGACAGTGAGTGCAGAAAGCAGGTTTTATTTTGGTTCGTTGAATGCGTCTGTGACCATGGAACTGAAATATGAAACAAACCAGCTCTAGAGACAGCATCTTGCATTCACAGTGGAAGAGATTAGACGAGTGGTTGGGTAGTGACATAGACATGATTCATGCTCTATCTACTGATGATGAAACTTTCCAAATACTTTCAGGGCACTGATAATACATTTCTAAACTGCTAAATATATCTAACTCTTAACGGCTAATTGTCCGTTAGGCTCATTTTCTGTTACCCTTAAATGCTAAGGTCAGCCTGTCCTTCTAGTTTTGTAGATTTAAAAAATACGTATGTGTAGCAGAGGCTAGGAAATAAAATATGTAAAAAATAAGTGTACCCTTGTAAAATTTGATTAGCTTAAAATTTTGTAAATAATCATTGTAAAAGCATGTAAGTGATATATACTTTATTCTCATTATTTACTCTTATTCAGCTTCGAAAAGAGTCATAGAACTTTAGGTCTGAAAAAAAACTTCAGAGTCCGTCTCAAGCTTTTGATCTTTCCATGTTGCATATTAGTAAACTGGGTTTAAAGAAAGTAAACATCTTTATTTTTTTTTTTTAGCCTCTGTGGTAATGGGTAGCATAAATTAAACCAAAATATGAATTTCTGACATTTAAGTTTAGTGTTCTTTCTGCCTGCATTTGACACTTCTCACTCAAAAAGATTCAGGCAGATCAAGACATCTGAGAATTCAAGGGTTTTAATGTCAAAGAAACACCACCTTCTTCTTTGACCTGAATTACTTCATTTATAAAATGATAGGTTTTAGATAATTCCTAAGATTCTCTCACTGACACAAATTATAGCACAGTTATTTCTTTTTAAATGTAGACAGTATTATTAGCTCAAGTACATATGTTTCCAATCTTTTTAAAAAACCACTTTTATTTCAAGGTTACGTTAAGTAACATTCAAGATCCAGATGAAATCAGAGAAAAAAGAGAAAATGTGAGATTTCATTGTACACGTGGGCATCCAACTCAAAAGTTCTGACATGTCTCCATCTAGGTCAGCAGGCAGGCTCCAGGAGGAAGGGTGAGGCTGAGGCCAAACTACGAAGCTTTCAGATTCGATAATAGAAGTCCTGCTCTGTTGTTTCCTTCCCTGGCAATAATTACCTTGCCTGTTTTCAAGGCCTGTAAGTAGGCCAAGTGAGCCACTGAAGGTCAGCCTTGGGAGTTGATAGCAGAGTTGATATGAACTCTCTTTCCTCACAACACTAAACCAGGAGGGCCACCTTCCATGACTGGGCAGACTATCAGCTCATCATCTTCTTTCTGTATCATCCTCTTGTATTTCTCTGCCGAACTCACTCAGTTCAGCTTGATTTGCCTTAAGTCCTGCCTCTTCTATGAAATGGATCATGGAGACACTATGGCTTGGTGAAGAGAAGCTACAGTTTGGAGAATAGCTATTTGGGTTCTGTAGCTAGCCTTGTCCTTTTACATTGTATACCCTTGGCCAAGTCTGACCTCTTCTCTCTGGCTTCAGGTTCAACTACAGCCTACACAGGCATCTTTCTCCTTTAAACTCTGTTGCAGTAAATAGCACATTTACATTAGCACTAATATCATACATTTAAGTCATGTTCATCTCTTCTTTTGACAGTAGAAAGGCATCGTCAGTATACCTTTAGTTCCACAATAGCACGTGCAGTCGGCCCTCTGTACCTGTGGTTTCTGCATCCATGAATTCAACCAACACAGATGGAAAATATTTTTTTAAATGTTACTTTATTGCCAATGTGTACTATGTATAGGCCTAGAATAGTTGAGTCTGTACTGAACACGTACAGACCTTCTTTCTTGTCATTATTCTCTAAACAGTGCAGTATAACAACTATTTACACAGAGCTTATATTGTATTAGGTATCATAAATAACCTAGAGATGATAAAAAGTATATGGGATGATATGAATGGATTATGTGCAAATACTACATCATTTTATGTAAGGGACTTGAGCATCTGGGGGTTTTGGTTTCCAAGGGGGTCCTGGAACCAATCCTCTAGAGTCCAAGGGACAAGTATATATTTATTGTGCCTCTTCTGGTAACTCCTGCTGATGCTTAGGTGGGGTGGCCAAATAGCTTGCAGAGCAGATTGATTATTTTAGGATTGGGGAACAAAGGCAAAGGTTTATTCTCAAGAAATAATTGATGCAGTGAAGGAATGCAGCTGATAGAGGTCTCATATAGGGAAGCAGTGTTTGTTAGTCTTTGTCTGGAACTAAAACAAAGCAGAATTAACCAGAGGACAATGCTACACTGTGGAGATCACAGCAGAGGTCTCTATGTGTAATTAGTACAGTGTGAACATATTCTCGTTTTGTATATTAACATGGGCAAGACCAAGTTCATAATTCAGAAAGGAAATAAACTTCCAAGTGTGTCAGGTTCATTGCTTTTGCCTCTTATCTCAAGAAAGGATGTCATATGGCTCTGTATTTGTATACTCTTGCCATAACAGTTCTTCCTGTGAAAAATAATTTTCTCCAAAGGTATGGTATGAGAGTTCTTAACTCATCATTCATAAAGGAAGAAAATAGCATTTGTTTTTGAAAATACTGTTTTGGCATATGAACGGGGAATTAACAACCTCATGAGTGTTGACACTAGTTATGTGCTTTTAATAATAATAAAGATACATAATTTCATAAACTGTAAAAAAAAAGTTTTTTTCTGTTCAGATTACCTAGACATTGAAGGTTTTTTGTTGTTGTTGTTGTTGTCCTCCCACCCCTGCCCGAGTTTCATATTCCAAAATAATGGGGAAAAGTGACAATAAGATTTTTGACACCAGTCATTAATGAAATCACCTGGAAGCTAAGATTTGGTTTTGTTGTGAATGATGTTGAAATTTGCAATCATAAATCATTCTCTAGTTTTTGAGACTAACAGTCCAAAGTGTCATATTTGTGTGATCATTGTATATCTAACCTCTCATGTTTTGCTTATTATTATACTTAGAAGGAGGCATGACCAAAGAGTTCCACTTTAAGTTTTCATTATGCTCAATGAACCTTTCTCCTTAAATCCTTCATGAACTATGTCAGGAGATGGATAGCATTGGTCTTTACTTCTAAATATGTAGGGATACATAGGGACTCCCATACACACACACTTAAAATTAAATGGTGTTTTACTTTTTATTTGTTCGTCATTTCTTTGTAAATTAGTAAAACCTTTCTCTGTCCTCACAGTGATAAAAAAACAATCAAAAAAAGAAAAGGCTGCTTAGGGCCACAGGCCAATCTACTAAAATGTATTTATTTTGCTGCATAGGAATCTTGTTTCTATGGACTGTTTTCTTAATTTGTACCGGTATTTCAACAATGAACTTTCTCTTTGACTCCTAGCTCCAGAAATAGAAGTTTATAGATACAATATTTATGTTATTAGCAATCTAATTATTCTCCCATTACATCTGGCCATGGTTCAGATGCTGGTTTAATAAGATTAATCACATTGCTTCTAGTACTGGAGAAGGTGCTGTAGTGTTGTCAAAGTATTATTTAATGTTTGGCACAAACAAAGCCTACTGAAGTATGACTGGATGTTGGTTTCATTTTTATGCATTTCTTGACTGGTCAGGTAAAGTTAATTCTAAGACTGTGAGGAAAACGAGGGAAACTTTTTGTTGCTGTTTAGATATTACTGCTACATCTAGGTAAAGTTAAGAAATTGGGAAAAGCTGTTACCTTTGTCTATCTGTGACTTGGTTTTATTAAAAGTGCTTCTGATGTTTTTGAGTTCACATCAGTAGAAATTGGCTAGTTAAAACCTTCTGGTGTCTTCTACCTAATGCAAAATATTATTATTGAAAAACTGGAATTTATAACTTTGTAATTGAGGTTTGTGTGGTTTTGGCATGCATAAATACATTTTGAGGACTTAGAATAAACTTGATTTTCTGAAAGTCCTCATTGGATGGGTGATGTGTTTGACTTTTAAAGGGACACAAATATGTCTTTGAGCAGCTGCTTGATTAAAAGCTGAGCCCCAGTCTGTCAGGGTGAACTAGAATTGCCCAGGACTCAAGTGTGATTGCATTTCACTTGCTCTCTCAACAGATGGATCTATTTTTTTGAATATTTGCAGTTTGTCCTTCAACAATGACTAGATATGAACCAATGATTGTAGATTCCATTGACCAGAAGGAGTTAATGGTGCTTTTAAGTAGATAGTTATATTTCCCATAGTAATTTTAAAATTTATGGATCAAATAAGCAACTGAGAGACTTTAGCATTTTTTTCAGATCTTTAGAAGTTGTCTCAAAAGTCTGGTCCAAAGAAAATGAGCCATTTATCTTCCCAGGGATTTCTGTGCCATCTCAACAGGTACATGTAAATGGGATAAACAAGAGAGATTTTCACTCTTGAAACCTACAGGCTGTCAAATGGGGGTGGGGATGGAAAGGTTATTACTTCCTCTGTCTACCAGGTTTTATTGTGGAAAATGTTCACCAGATAATTGAGTTAAATTTGTAGCAGAGGGGTAGATTTGTATTGTAAACAAGAAAGTTCTTTGAAGATAAATCATGTTAATCTCTGTTGCAAGGATGCTGGAGAAACCTTTATTTTCTTTTTCCTTAATGGCATGGAGTGGGAAGGTGTTTTTCTTTCTCCCTCCCCCCTTTTTCTTCCCTTTTGCTAGACTACAAAGTGTTAGTGGGACTGGAAGGTGATAATTAGTAGTCTTCAACTGATTTTTTTTTTTTTTTGCAAGCTGGCTAATTAAAATGCATAAAAACTTTCACTTTTTTTCCTAAAGAGAAACATACTTCTTTTGACAGCTGCCTCTCTGACCTTCTGCAGTCTTCCCTGCCACTTTCTTTGTTTTATTGACTGCTTCTTTATATATAATCGAGAAGAACTCTAATATGCTTCTTTGTAACTCTTAATATTAAGGAAATGAGTCTTGTAACGGAAAAATTTAAACCAATATTTTATCAATATTATAGCATACATCTTATATTCCTAATAAGTCATTTATTCAGTTTGTCTAGTTTTTTGCAGTTATTCCTATTTAGTCTTGTTTAATTTTAAGTGCCTTGGTTAATGCTGTTCCTACAGTCTTCTGTGTTGCAGTCGATTCAGTGATTTCTGTGTTAATTAAAATGCATACCACCTCTCATTTCAGTCTTTACTACCACACACCAAGAGACAACTAATTTTCAACATTTTAAACAGAGTATCTGTAGATATTGAGCATGAGGTGTTGTAGATTTAGGTTCATGTTTTGGTTTTAGGTGTCTTGATTCAGATAATATATGCTAATTTTTATAAGACATTAATATAGTAAATGTACTAAGTAGTACATTCTACTTTTCCTACTTTTAATTGTCAAACTTGTGGGGGTTTTCAGCTTTACCGTTTTCAAGATTTTTATCACCTAAAAAAATATTCATTGTGGAATTGGTAATGAATGCCTAGTTTAGGGTGTGTGTGTGTGCACGTGCATATGCATGTGTTTTCTAATCTGTGCTGTACTGGGTTGCCTCTTTATACATAATTTTGATTTTTGTTTTTATATTCAAAATAATTTTAGCTAAACATTAGTGTAACTAGATAAACCAAAAAAGTCTCATGCTACCTGTGATATAAATAATACAATTAGAGATGCTAAATCAAAATTACAAATTATTTTAAAGACTTGAATTTGATTTTGTAATAAAAAATATAGATTTTTAAATAAAAAAATAAATACCATAAATACAGGAAAATAGTTTAAAAAGAATGATTTAACTAAGTCAGAAACTAGAGTCTATGAAATGGGAGAGGCTTTAAAATTCAGAAAGAGATGAGTAAATAGCTCATCTTGTGGACTCTCTCACTTTTTTGTAGTTATATGTTACATGATTTTTAAAAAGTTATATCTATAAATTTATACCTGTCGTGGGTAATTTCTGTAGTTTTTTTTTTTTTTTCTTTTCTCAGCTGGAAAAATAAGTTTAACCACCTGTCTAGGAGGGAATAAAACCGGGTACCTTGATGCCCATCAGATGTGTATAACACTTTCCTATCCCACATTTGCTAATGATAACTGACTGTTGGCAGGAAGTAAAAATGTTCAAGAATTTTGCATTCAAAATCTCAGCAGAAAACTCGTGATTAAGCCCTGTGAGTGAAGGATAATCATGAGGATATTATTAAAGAGAATGTATGCTACTCATTTTCCATCTATTACCACTTCTAGTTATTGCTTTAACATTAAATCTTCAATTAACTCATCCACATAGTGGAGTGTTGGGGTTTTTCTTCTTGGTTAATTAAGTCATTAGGGGTTAACCAGGGATCCATTTACATTCAACCTATATTTTTAAAACTCTTTATAAAATGTATTACTTTAGCTGTTAAAACATCATTATTAACATCACTATTAAATGTGATGATATTTTTTATTAAGGACCATCCATTGACCTGGGTGAATGATTTTTTGAATTTGAATTTTCATCATAGAGTTCTGTGACATAGGCCATGCCCCCAAATTTAGAGGAGAATGAAAAATTTTATTGAATAATTGATATAAACTTCTGTTGTCAGATTTAACTTTTCTTCTAAGATTGGAGTAAAAAATAATTCTAAACTTTAAATATGTATAATTGATGGGTTCATTTTAATTAAGACTTTACTGAATTTCTTCTTATAAAAAGCTTATTTTGAAAAAGAAGGAATTTGGAAGTATTTCAGAGCTCTGTAAAATTTATAGTTAATTTCTTCATTCAGATTTTTTGATTGGCATGTGATCCCTATGTTGTGTTCTGAAATACCCAAAATCACAACATCTTGATAGCGTCTGCTCTATTTTTGAATTGTTTTAAATAGTAACTTTAAGATTTGCATTAATTGAAAAGTACCTTGTCATAACATTTGCTTTGTGTCATGAAAGGTTATCTATATTTGGAAATAACATTTTGGTAAAAGGAAGATTATGGAATATTTATTAACTATATCTCTTGCAGATTCATAGGTTATTAGAAGAGAATGGAACTTTGAAGCTTTTCACTCACAACCTTCTTAGTTTACAGTTGAAGGAAATGAGGTCCAGAGAGATTAAATGACTTACCCAACGACACACAGCTGAAGAGTAGTATAAGGATTATAATCCTGGACTCCTGACTCCAGGTCAAGTATTTTTATCATGGAAAATTTTTTCTAATCAACGTAAGATAACTTTTTTCAAAAAATCATACTGTGAACCTGGAAAAGGTATGAATTTTAAGTGTACTTCATAATGGTGAATTAGCTTTTGTGTGTGTATATATGTATATGTTTAATTAAATTTTTTCCTATTCAAGTATAATTCAATTTATTAATTACAAGAATGAGGATAATTTTACTTGGATGAGGATAATTTTACTTTTCTTATGATCCAATTTTAAGACTATTAATCCTAATAACAGCTCCATAAGATAATGTAAAGGAATAGGAATACTATGTAAAACACTTAGTTTAATTCTTGCATTACTTCCTGTTTTTTAAAAAATATGGGAAGAGAGATGAAAATTAAATACCATCTGTTAATGACCCTTGATTTCAAGATACTAACAGTTATAATCTCAACTTTCATGTAACCAAATTCTATGTATAGAACAAATATCTGTGTACTTTTAATTACTTTTTAGGTAATTTCTTCATAAGCAAATGTTTTGAGAACCTTTTGATGAATATGTATGGTAAATATTTCACAGTCATAATATTTGATACAGAAACAACAGAAATTGTTGATAACTTTATTTATAGTCTTCCTTCATTAAAAATATGTTTAAGTAACCAAAATCAATAATATAACCAACTGGAACTAACACTGATTGTTTTATTGGAGAGACAGACAGGGTAATGCCACAGCCAGCTGGCATCAAGAGAGTGCTTCAAGAACTTCATGTCACTGGCCACAGCTAGTAGAGTTTGCCAGAAAAAGTGCTATTCCACGTTCCCCTGGGCCATTGGTATTTGCAGTCTGTAGCCTGTTATCATATTAGAGCCAAAAATGTTTTTTGGTTATTTGTAAGTATATGATAATAAGAGTTTATCAGTTGGGCTTAAGACCCTTACTTATATCACTTCACTTATTAAGTAACTAGTAGAAATGGGATGTTCTTTCTAGGCAAATAATGTTTTAATGATTCTAATAAGCTCTGCTCTATGTCTGTATGTAGTTTTTCTGACTTAAAATTTACACTTCAATTTTTTTTTTCATCTGAAAATCAGTTTCAGTTGCAATGTTAGGGATTCTTAGGTATTTGGCATTGCTCACTATATGCTTATAGTCTATTTTATTACTTTATGTCTCCTAATTTCCATTTTAGTTCCTCAGATAAGTAATTTGGGGCCATTACCCCTAACACTTGCCACCTTGCCTACAAATAAGACACATAAATAAGGCTTCTAATGATTAATTCACTCCAAACCACAAGATATGTTTTAGGATTTTCTATATTTAATATATATTATGTGCCTAAACTCTTGACTTGAAAAGTCAAGGGAATAATGCACATGTTCATTTAAAAACGATAATCTGCTCTGCAATTTCTCTTCCCCAGAGTACCAGCTACTGTCAGTTACTGTTGGATACTCAGTGTGGAAATGTGCCTCTTGTCCTGTAGAGGGTCTACTGCCTTGATTGCAGGGTTGGATATACAGCACCAGAAAGCAAGAACATTGGTTTGTGCTACTATACTCTGGGTTTCTCGTTAGGATAAACAAACAAATGAACAAAACATTTCAAGAAATAATTTTGCAAAGATGAATTAGAATACCTAGACTGTGCTAGAAATTTTCATTTCTTAATTCTTTAGGCATTTTACAGTCAGTCAATTCTAAACACTTGGGATTTCATTTCTCCATTTAGTAGAATAAAAAATAACTTTTTTTCCTACTAAAATTAACTGATGATTTCTTGGTTTGTAGAAAACATAGACATTTCTCCCAAAGAGAGAGAGGAACCACTTACTTTTGCTCTGTCTTATAACTGGAAAACTAAGACACAGTCCAGTTTAATGGCAGAGGTTTTCAGTTCCGTGGTAATGGTAGTTGGCCTTGGGAAATGGGAACATGCTTTAGCGTCTCATCCTCACTTGCTCTTGAGCAGTTTGAGAAATAGAAAGATAACCAGGTGAAAATGGAGAGGTCAGGGAAAAACTGAAACAGGTGTACAAGTGGCTAATTTTGGCTTTAATGGGATATTCACAATGGCCAAAGTAGGAAGTCTTTCTACGGTAAAGTCATTATTTTATTTTCATGTATTTGGGATTCTTCTTAAGCAGCCAAGGAAATTAGAAACCTTTTCATGCTTAGGGCGAATTTTTGTAATCTATTGTGCACTTCAAGCTATGCAATTTAGTTTTGTGGATTCCAGAAAAGTTTATTATTGTAATTCAATCAATTCTCTCTCTTTTTAAAACTCCGAATCCCCAAGAACTGCTATTTCAGGCAAACATAATATTCTACTCAAATTAAATTGCACATAGGTATTAAAATAAGCTGGATGAGATTAAATTCCCTAATGTGTTAGGGTGTATTTGTTTATAAATCACAGGTGTTACAAGTCAAGTCTCCAGGTGGCTTTTGGAGAAGTACGTTAATAGGTTCCTAATAAAGAAATGCATACAGGTGCAGATGACTTTGAAAGACAGGAAAATTTACCACTACCCTCATTATGGTAGATGAAAAATAAGTTGTGTGTAGTAAGGAAGGTCACATAAATAGCTGTAGAAGTCATATGACACTACTAGGGAGGTAGAATTTATTTGGGTAGTTTAAATTTGTTGAACACAGGAAGCTCTGAAATACTTGGAACAAAAGTTTGGATATAAAATAAGGTATTAAGTAGGAAGCAAACTACCAAGGTATTCTAGATACCATATAACTGGAAAGTGATTTAAATCATGAGCATTAATTGTAGTCATAGCAATAGCTATAATATGTTAGGTAAAATATGTTTTGCTTTCCCAAATCATCGTGCACAGTGGTTGGTCACTTCTCAACTGGGAGTGGGAGTCCTAGAATGTAAGTGTTGAGATCAGAAATGACATATGATGTGCCACATATAATATGATACTAATATTTGTTAGCAAACTTTTCAAAAATTTCCTCTTTTAAAGTATATATCTGAGTGAAATCCAGTTTACTCCTCTTCACACTGTTTGTCTCATTCACCTTCATTCAGACTTTCTTGCTCAGTGGGACAGATTGGGACAAACCTTTAGCTCATTAGTTGGCACGTGTCATTGCAATATGGTGGACTATTGTGTCATCTTCTCAAATTGACTGTACTAACTGTAGAAATTCTAATAATTGTAGTTGTTTAAGTTCCAACAAAAAGTTTGTATGTTCTTGAAACTCTGGGAATATGTACATGAATGGTATAGATTGTCTCATGGTTGAAAAATCTGCCAAGCTAGACTGAAGACCACAAAGAATTTGTGCCATATACCAGGTTTGAAAAACCTCAAGACCCCCTCTGGCTTGCTCATATATACCATAGTGGTCTAGTATGGAGTATTAGAAAGTGTTCTTCAGAGAAACAGAACCAATGGGAAGGGTGGGCACACACACACACACACACACACACACACACACACACACACACACACACGATTTATTTTAAGGAATTGGCTCACGAGATTATGGAGGCTGACAGCTCCCAAGTTCTGCAGGATGAGTCAACAAGCTGGAGACCTAGGAGAACTGATGGCATAGTTCTAGCCCCAAGGCCTTCAGGCTCAAGACCCAGGGAGAAGTGATGTTTCATTTAAAGTCCAAAAGCAGGAAAAAGTTGATGTCATAGTTTAAAGGCAGTCAAGCAGGAGGAATTCTCTTTTACTCAAGGGAGGTCAACCTTTTTATTCTAGCCCAGGCTTCAACTGATTAGATGAGGCTCACCCACATTAAGAAGGACAATCTGCTTTGCTCAGTCTGCCTATTTAAATGTAAATTTCATCCAAAAACATTCCCACAGAAGCACCCAGAGTAATGTTTGACCAAACACTTGGGTACCTCATAGTTCACTAAATAAGACACATAAAATTAACCATCACACATGATATTTGTATAGTGCCTAAGAAAGTACTTTACAAACATCAGTGCTCAGTAAATATTGATGGATGGATGATGCTGGATATATGGAGAAAGGAATGAATGTTCATCACAGAACTTAAAGAATCATACGTTTCTATTTTGTAAATCTAGGAATACTTCTGTTTTTGTTGGATAAACATCCATAATTTCACAGATGTTTGTTTCAAATATAGTATTCTTTGACCTTTATGTTTAACATATGGACCAAGCTGATGGTTAGTCCTACAATTAAATGTACTCAAAATGCTCAAAATAATCTAAACTTTTTCTCCAAAATTGTGCATCTTTTTACTTGCTATTTGTTGCCTTTTTCACTCATATCATGCTGCCTGTCAGTTCTTCTTATAATTCCGTAGCCTTTTTCTTATCAGGGTAGTATTTCATATTTATATTTGATTTTGTCTTTATTTTTTATATTTAATATTTATCTTCTCTTCACCCTAAATCATTTGGGTTTGGTTTAGTTCTGCCTTTAATAAACTTTATAGTGGCTTCTTACCAATTGTCTTTATTTTTACTATTTAAATAATAACTTTTAAGATTTTAATTGATGTAAAAATGTTAGATGAAATCTTACAAATGATAATAACCTATTCATGTGACTACAAACTTTAAAAAATGAGAGACAACATGAATATTTTGAAAGTGAATTATATATTCTGTAAATAACTTTAGTTTATTTTCTCTTGATCTGGCATTTTCTCCATAGAATTATAGAATTGACCTGCATTTCTTTTAGTTTCTATGGAGTAGATACTGCCAATATTTAAGGGACTTGGTTAATTTAGAATAACTCCTAATATTACAAATGCTAACAGTGTAAGGTAGTTCTTTTTTATTTTTATTTTTTTTTAGGTGAGGCAACCCTTGGTTGACCTCACAGATGTAAGGACCTTGTCAGCTTACAATCCTTATTTTTTATTTTTTACACCTACAACACCTGGTCTTCCTAGGTAGTCTCCTATCCAAGTATTAACCAGGCCCGACCTTGCTTAGCTTCCAAGATCATATAGGATCGGATTTGTTCAGGATAGCATGGCTGTAGACAAGGTAGTTCTTAAAATATGATGAAAACACCATAATTTAAAGGATTTTGTTAGAAATAGTTTTCTTCCTTTAATCAAAAAGTTAGTGCATTGCTGTAGAAAATTTGAATAATCGTGTAATTTTAATGATAAGTTAAAAGTTTGAAATATTATGAATTTGATAAGTATTGGTATTGAAGTATGATAAGATTACTCTGAAAAAGCAGATAAGTGAAAAAATGAAAATAAATATCTACTGTGACAGACCTACTTGGCTGCCATGTAGAGAGACTTCTGTTTTTAGATTAGTTATATTCACCTAGTTCTTCCCTATGATTGTGTTTATGTACAGTCACCCTCATTATTCATATGAATTCACCTAGTCTCTAAAATTATTCGTAGCCCCAAAATAGCACTTGCAGCTCTTTCAAGGTCATTTGTGGACACGTGCAAAACATGACAATTTGAGTCACCTAGCACACATCATCCAAGCAGATATTCAACAAGCAACATTGTGCTTTCTTGATTCAGTTCTTATATTATAAACAAGTGTCCTTTTTTGCAGTCTGTTCAGTGCCATGTTTTAACATTTTTGTGCTCTGTGTTTGTAATTCCGTTGTTAAAAATGGTTCACAAGCATAGTACTAAAATGTTGTCTAGTATTTCTAAGTGTGAGAAGGTTGGAATATGCATTTTGGAGAAAATATGTGTTTTAGGTAAGCCTAGTTCAGGCATGAGCTATATTGCAGTTGGTTGAGAATTCAATGTTAATAAGTTAACTATATGAATGTATTTAATAAGGTATCTTTAAACAGAAACACACATAAAACAAGATTATGTATTGACTGGTTGACAAGAATGTTGTGACCAGAGTTCTTGCAGGACCCTAGCTCTGTGTTTCTCTTGGGAGCTAAGTATTTGCTAAATCAGTGTTTGAAGCAACTTTGTAGAACATAATAACCTTGAATAACAAGAATCAACTTTAATTTTTTTCTTTTTTCAAAACTTGAGTTCCACTGTAAGTTTGTGCATTTTTCTTTAATGGTATACTTTGAATATTTTCCTGTCTCAATAAATATTCCTTGATATATTTTTAATGTCCATGTAGCAACACAGCATACAGATGGGCTGTCAATTTATTTAATGGAAATCCTTTTATAGAACATTTTCTAGCATGCCCACCTAACTTTTTGTTATTACATGCAATTCTGGAATAAACATTTTTTTAACTTAATCTTTATCACATCCATGATTATATTCTTAGAATAAGTTTTGTGCAAATAAAATTTTTAGAACACAGGATGTACAAAGTGAGTCTTTTGCTGTTTGCAAGATTCCTTTGTGATCTTTTATGTTCTTTTCTAGATAAAAGGAAATTAATAAAAAGCTATCCATTTTTTTGAAAACCTTTATAGAAGTATAAGAAAATTATAAAAGTGGTTTTTATCTCATTTCAGTGGCCATTTAGAGTAAATAAGTTTTAATGTGTTTAAGTTGCAATGCAGTATATTTAGATGTGGAGAGAACTGAAGATTAGATAAGAGTAACTTACAGAAACTGTTAGAGTATTTTATTTAACCTTTCTTTTTTATTGATGAAGTCAGAGCCTGGTTTTTCTATTTTATTGTGAATTCAGCTTGTTTTTAAAAGAACAAAACTGCACAGCTTTATTTTCTTCTGAATATTGTAACCCATAGTATAGAGAAGAACCTATACTGTTCACCTCTGTTCTCAACCCTTCTTTGGTTTCTTTTTCCTAGCTTTGTTTCAGATATCTTAATTCAGGAAACACCAATCACACATTTACTCTTTCTAGAGGCAGATGCAGAAGGCAAGAAGGGGTACCATTTTCATCTAGCAAGTCAGAGCAGGTCTACTAAGACTACTACAAAGATCCTGATTAATACCTCTGGAGAAATCTAAGCAGAATGCATTGGAAATACAGATGTCAGAGCAGATAATACTTCCCGCTATGAGAATTGGTGGCTGAAAAAGGCAGCATGTGTGCTAGACATTGAAAAATGACATGTTCATGGGAAAAATTAATGTGCATACCTCTACATTGGCAAATTTCTAATTTTGCATATGATCTTTTACAAGTAGGGAGAGTGTCTAGCTTATTTATTTTAAGCATTGCTGCTACAAGAGAGGAAATTGTTGATTTATGCTATTTAATTCTTATTTACAAAGTACATATGGCATTTCATAGTTTGTACATTTCTAAATAACAGATTTCTTCGTTTGTTTCTGTAGTGCCTCTGTGAACATAAATTATTGAATACGTAATATCAGATTGTTAATAATTTGTTAACATTCTTTCCTAATTGGATCATTTTGGAATTTATTCCACTTTTTGATTAATACAGATAATGCCAAATGAACAACTTAATGATTCTATTGTTTTTTTTTTTTTTTTTGGTGGGGTATTTTTAGAGTATATATTCCTAGGAGAGGAATTACTTGGAATTCCTTTATTGCTTTTGTTGTGTATTTCATATTGCTTTCCAAAGATGTGTTGCAAATTAATAGTATTCCCTACAATAGTTACCTATGATTTTGTGTTATATGTACTAAAAATAAAAAGAGAATCCTGCTTTTTTAGCAGTCATAAAATATCATCTTAAGGTTGCTTTAATCTACATAGCTTTGATTACTAGCAAGGATCAGTATTTTTTTCTAACAGTATTTGCTATTGAAATTTTGTCTTGTGTAAATCATTGTTCATAATTTTTACCCAAATACTTGCTTAAGAGAGCTTTTTCTTTGCCACAATTAAGGTCATTCCATTCTTTATGGAGTTATTCCAAGTTAAATATGTTTTTATGTATGTAAAGTTTAAAATCTATAACACGTACCTTGAAAGACCAGTACAGAGGGAATAAGCATTTCATGTTAATGGTTGTCATTTGGATCCAGACACTTTAAGTAGTAAAAACATGTCTGAATCACCCTCATAATGACCTGTGAAAGAAGCTGGACTAGTACAAAATGTATAATTCCCAAATAGTTCATATTCTGAGGTTGGAATATACCCAATAATTCACAGTCATAACCTCTTGTGCTTTGTACCAATTCATTCATCCCTCTTCTGCGTTGTTATTGTATCTTGTGTATGGTGTATGCGCTCCATTGTGGAACTTAACACAGTACGTTGTAATTCTTTTTTACTTACCAATGTTCCCTTCTCAGGATGCTTCTTAAAGAATGGAAAGCCATAGTCAGATTTTTTTTTTTAATTCCTCATGCACAACACATAGTGCAATCACTCCTAAGTTTGTTTATTCATTCAGCAAGCATTTGTTGCAGTCTGAATGCTGTCCTATGCTTTAGGGGGCTTGGAATGAAGATAAAAAAGGTCCCTGAAGTCTGGCCAGATCATTTACAGGAGGGAACATCCTGGGTCCCTGAGTAATTGACAGAGTTAAAGTATAATTTTAGAGCTTAGAATGGTCTTTTAAGTACTAAAATATATGAGTTGAGACACACTATTAAAGCGTCAATGATCAGGAAAAATGTAAGTATTATTGGAAAAATATGTAATAGCATATTACAAACTTTTTAAAGGTTATTTTCCCAAATTTGATAGATTTATAGTTAAATTGGTGTGGTACACTGTAAAGCCCCATCCTCATTCTTAAAAACTTTAAGTCAGAAATGTTGTATTCTATTAAAACTCCTTGAGATATTTAGGTAGTTGAGATAGTGAAGAAAACTGAACCTCGATGCAATTGGGGCTTTCTTTAGACTAGCTGTGGTTTTTCTGTTTGGTTGGTTTTTTGGTTTTTGAAAAGAAAACATTTCAAAAATATGGAATGATATATTTCTTCATAAATATGGTGAGGAACTTTATGCATCTCTTTGCAAATTGAGCCTGAGAGTTTTTAATCAGATGCATGCATAATTTAGATTCTTTCATACTTGGGCTGTGAGAGTGTAATCAGTTGGCCTGGAGGGCAGTAGTCTGTACTTAAACTCTGTCCCATGTCTCTTCAACATATATGTATTTCCAAAAAGTCTTCGTGGTCCTAGGAACTGTGGTATTTCTTACACTTGTATATTCTTTTGCTCTTTACAAAGTAAGATTGGAATTTACTTTTGGGGTTCAGTTATGGTCTCCTTAGGGACAAAGACATGCAGAAATTACTACTAGGTTTTAAGTTTTTTTTCAGTATAATTTCTAATTGTAAAGTAATGAAGTAGAATATGTCAAGGAAATTGTATAAATTATGCAACTGGCTGGCAGTAATAGTGTTTTTCACAATGTTTTATCTGACCTTTATGGTCAGGTATTCTATTGTTTTTGTGAACAATGCAGTTTTCTTTTATTACTTTGCTTAGACTTTAAAAGATAAAGATTTATTGATCTTAATCACACCAGACATAGCTAACATAGTGGCCTCCATATGGAATTAGAATGGTGTAAAGGGTAGAAAGAAACCTTTGAAACTCTATGTTATCTAGTCACTGAATTCTAAAAACTTAGAACTCCCCTCTTATTATTTTATTTTGGAAACTCTTTAAACTAAGTATTACCTACATCTTCTAACTTGGGCTTTGTTTTTTTGATCTGAGTGAGAGGTTTTAATTCTCAAGTACTTTTTAAGGGAGTATTTGATTCCCCTGAAATGCCAAATTTTGTGTGTATATGTATTTTCTTTTTCTGAAGAAAGGGAATCATAGTATCATCGATGGTGATCTCAAAGGTGTTTTGAACAAAAAGAAGATAAGGAGAACCGTTGCCCCAAAGTTTAATGTAGTACTTGCTAGAATATGGTCATTTATGAAATAGTGAATAATTTTATTGTCACACTATCTTTTTGAACAAGTCTTTCAGAATGACAGAAGTGATAGTTCACTGTTACCTACTTTTGAAATTTGCTCAATAATGTGAAAAATATTAAATTCATTGGTTGTCTTTGGAAAGAGCAGATAGATGTAAGGAGATGCCTTAAATATAGGGCCTAGGTTTGAATACTGACTGATTTCACTTAGTTGTCAAGAAAATTTCTCTTTAATGGACCTCATCCTTCACTGTTAAAATGAGGGGGGTAGATGTGAAGATATCTATAATTCTTCTGTAATTCCATTTGCTTTATGGAATAAAATTAGAAATAATTTTTTACATTAGTGAACTATGTATGTATTTAAAAAGATACTGAATTGAAAGAAATTCTTTCATTATGAAGTATATAAATCAACTCATGCTAAAATGTTATTTGATACTATCCCTGAATGCGGGTGTTGTCTTGCTGTGGTTTCTTCAAAAATATGTTCTCTAATAAAATAATATATGTTAGGATTTTCAATTGCTTAGTTTTTGTGGAACTTTTCCAATTTTCTTCAGGGTTTTTGGTTGTTTTTTTTTTTCTCTTCTGATTAATATTTATTTTTCTTAAAATGGGCCCTATGAAGGAATTTTGATAATTGGCTTGAATAGTTTTATTACATTGTTTTTTTGAGTGGTAATGAGCAATATTTATGTGTCACAACTGTTCCTCTGACTTACCTATGTTTTATTTTATAATAATCATTTCAAATTTATACTCAAAAGTAATCCCTAACTTAAAAAAAAAATGCTACAATGAGACCATGGCTAGCACTAAGTATTGTTGATTTGGCATCATGGCCAATAATTTCTCTGACTGTCCCATAGTTTTTTTTTTCCTCATGGCCTTGGAGATGAAGAAACAATGTTGGCTGAGAACATTAGACATTTTAGAGCCATGTGGAAATGAAATGTTAATTTTTGGTTAGTGGGGATGGTACAGGCTGAATTTATCCCCTCAAAATTCTTGTTGAAGTTCTAACCTACAGTACCTCAAAAAATGACTATTTGTAGATAAGGTCTTTACAGAGGTAATTAAGTCAAAATGTGATCTTCAGGGTGGGCCCTAATCCAGTGTGTAAGACCTAATAAGGATACAGACACACACAGAGGGAAAACCATGTGAGGAACAGGAAGAATTGCAAGCCCAAGAGAGCGGTTTCAGAAGAAACCAGCCCTGCCAATTCCCTGCTCTCAAACTTCCAATCTCCAGAATTGTCAGAAAATGAATTCCTGTTGCTTAAGCCATCCAGTCTCTGGTCCTCTGTTGTGGCAGCCACCAGGCAAACTAAAGCGGGGGGCCTTGTTTGGAGAGCGATTAAAATAGCTCATTTAATCAAATGAAAATATATAAATCTATCATTTTTTTCTTTGGAAACAAAGTTTTTATTAATGTCTCTTTCTCATAATCCCTTTGAGGGTATCCTAAAGCCACTGATATTTTGTTAATTAATTTTCCAATGGCAGTTTCCTTCAAATAACAGATCAATAGGTTTTTCTTTAAAAGATATTTTTCTGTGAAGCTTCAGGAAACCTATACTTTGAAAAATAATTTGAATTAATCACTTTATTCCCATCAAAATATTATTTATCTTCTTTGATGATAAGAGAAATTAATGAGTTTTCCCCCCCATCAATTTACAAAAACATTTTGAAAGAATGGTCAAATGTTTGCCAGAAAGACTGAAGGACAAATTCTACTGGCTAACTGAACTAAAGGGAATTAAAACCCTATTAGTTACAGAATAGGGAAAGACAGTTAAGTCTCAGGGGTGTTTTTCATTTTCTTTTAATTTCTCAAAGTAATTTAAGAATAGTAGGGGAAAATGAGAGAAAGAAGAGGAAGTACAGTTTTATCACCTTTGCTCTTATTTTTGTTTGTTACCCCTAATGTCAATTCCTAGTAGGGAAAAAAAGCCTTTGAAATTATATAGCTATTACAGAAACTAGTACTCAAGTTTATTTCTTCTTTTGGCTTCATATCAGAGTATATCTAGATTCTTTCATTTTTACAACTTTGTCCTGAAAAATATGTGAACATCAGCCTATACAATTAAATGTAAAATCAATGTAAACTGCCTAAAGAACTAACATATTGGATATTAGTTTGTAGAGACAAATGCTTTTTCAGTCTTCTTGTGATGCTACCGCTATTGGATATAGAAATTTAAGGCTTAATCTCTATTATCTAAGTGTTCTAGTTGTAGGCAGAGTGAAAAGTAATAAAAATACTTTTTCCCTTCCCAAACCAGAAAGATTCATGTTGCAGAAATACTATACTGGTTTCTGGGTATTTTTAGGCCATGAAAGATATAATATTCTACAGTACAATAAAAAGAAATTTGTCTTTTGCCCTGAAGTTATATTTTAGCTTTCATTAAATTCTTAGCTACTCTAAGATTAGAAGGAAGAAAACATTTATAACATTTCCAAGAGTTTGCTGGAATGCAGTAGAAGCTACTCTAAATAGTGTGCCTAGGGTTTCCTTGTGAATTTTGTAGGTGAAGGAGAAATGCACTCTTTGAGAAGAAAGTTGTGGGTAGTACTCAAGCAGATGTTTGTAGATGCTACCTCAGTGGAAGCCAGTAGTCTTCAGTGTTATCAAGTCAGTGATATTGCTAGCTTGTGGTATGACCTTGGGAAGATGGTTCAGTCATTTCTGGCCTTTAACTGGTCAATAATGGATGACTGAAAGAGGAGGTAGATTAAGTTCTTGTTTCTTAATTTTAAGAGACCTCAGAATTGTTGCCCAGTACATAAATCCATGTCAGTTAATCATACACATTTGCCACTGTTCTTCAAATTAGTTTAGATATTATTGAGATTAGTGTCATATGCATGTATTTAAAAGCATACTGAATTCAAAGTAGTTCTTTCATTATGCAGTATATTAGTCACACTAAAAAGTAATTACTAATATGCAGGAGTTGAGTCCACAGAGTTCTGTTTTTGTGTGGTTTCGTTTTGTTTATAAATTAAAAATTAGTGCTTGTATTCAAAAAGAAAATGAACAGCCAGACTAATTGGTATCCAAGACTCTTATAGCTGTGGCATTCAGTAGTTTTTTGAAGTATGCTAACTACACTTCAGTTTCTCATCCCTAAAACCTCAAAGAGTTACTAAAACAATATAATCAGAGTTTGTAACAACACAATTTACAGTGGTTTTTTGAAGATTCTCTATTTGCCAAATGTGGATCTAAAGTATGGAGACAGAACTCCATTAGGATGGGAATCAGCTATCTTATTACCAGCTGTATTCCTGGCTTCTTTCATATACCTTTAGGTAGAATGTGTCCAATAATATTTGTGTCTGAATATATCTCTTGGAATAAGTCCTGGTAAGAGTACTAATCCTATTTTCAGCAAACCTTACTTCCTCCAATCATTCTTCAGAAAAAGAGTTATACATATAGTATAACGAAACAGGAAATCTATAAATTAAATATAAACATTTGCTTTAGGAAAGATTATTGGATTTGAACAAAATTGCAGTTGAAGTTGTTTTAAACTACTTAAATAATTCGAGAACATTTAAAATATGACTCTACAGACTATGAATTTATATGCATCCTTTTGGGGAAAAGAGATTTTGAAAAACTAGATACTCCTATATAGACAGAGACACAATAACCAATTAAAATTTTTCTTACATCTAGAAAATGATATTGACTATAATAATTAAAATGTGAAGATTATATATATTTATACTGTGAAGAAGTGTATGCAATTGATTATACTTTCTCAGTTGTGAATTAATATTATTGTTTGATTTTTCTGTAGTAGTTATTACTAGAAGGACTTTCATTGTGTTTCTGACTCCTTTATTTGAGGTTCTAAAACCCTTTTTTCCAGAACTTTGTTGGTTCATGGTATCCTAATCTGGTTTAGAGTAAAAGAATTTTGTTTTGCGTTTAGGATTTTATTCAATTTGTTTTTAACTGTTCTTTATTATAAAAGTTTTCTGAAGTGTAGTTTTGAATGTCAAGGAAACATACTTCTAATCTGTTTCCATGTTCCTTTTTCTTTTCTAGTCTATGTATGTTCAGTTATGAGAGAGAACAAATGAATAAAACTAAGTCGTAGGTGTTTAGGTTTTTATTTATTTACAAAGTTCCTCTAGAATAGTTATTTTATAATTTATACTTAACAATCTACATGTTAATTTTTTTAAGTCAGCTTTGGTTTTCCTTTGAATTTTCACTGTGGTCTTTACCTGACAGCGGCATAAAACTAGTGCTTTGTCTCACAGTACCCAGTATCTGCTTCCACTCATTTTCACATACACTGCTTTGTGTCATTGTTATCTTTTGGTAAGTACAGATGGCCCCAAATTTAGAAACACTCAACTTGTTGAGAAGGTAGCTGCCAAGGAACACTCTCAACCAACACTGTGGGGAGCCTTTCCCACCACTGGGGGTGCTATTGACACAGGAAACTTTACTCCCATCTCTGCCCACTTGGGGAGATACCCAGCCCACCAGATCCTCTGGGACACCTACACCCAAGACATTTCCTTCTGCCTCACTCTCAGTGTCCAGCGTCCACATTCTTTTAAGTACATGAGATGGAAGGCAGTGTTGTGAGATTCCTCAAGCTATTAATTCATTATGCTCTATATTAGAAAGGATTCTCTGAGCTAGCTAGGAGATGTTCCCATGATTTGCAATTTACATTTGGAAAAAACTGGGGTTCAAGTGTCAGACTTATAAATTAATTTTCAAATGCCTTTGCATGTTCAGGTCTTCTTATGTGTGTCTTATTTCTGATACTAGATTTTTAGTCTCATTGTTCAAAGACTATTGTTTAAAAAGTGCATCTAGTAATTTTTATTTATATACTAAAAAATATAGTTTATTTTTTAAGTACCAGTCTATCCCTGCACTCTTCCCCCAAAAAAGAAAAAAAAATTTACTCTGATATGGAACAGTCTATTTCTTTAACCCATTTTTGTCAATTTAGCATTATAAATTAGTTGCTTCTTACTCATTAAACCTAATTAATCAAGGTAATATTTAATATTCTCTGACTTAGTGTCTGGTTCAATATTTTCACCAGTGTCATTTTTTCTACTTTGACAGATCAAATATATCTATTGAGGAGCTTGTTTATAAACTTTACATTCTATCCTCTCTGAGAAGGAAAAAAAAAATGAGAGAAACAAGTAAAATCTGAGTATGTGCAGCCCAGATTCGCCTGCCCTTCTGTATAACACAGCTATAATTTCCCTGTCTCAAAGCTCCCAACATGAAAGTTTTGTCAGCATTAATTTTTGTTTTCTTTTCTTTTTGTTTTTGTTTTTAAGATTGGAGCAGAGGAGAAAAATGTATTTTAGCAGATGATATCAGCTAAGTGGTCTTGCCACACTTTTTAAAGTATAATAATATTGTATCAAGAGAATATAGATTTGGGTATTGAGGTATTTTAGGTATAGAGAGAAAATATTTATTCTTAACCCAGTGTCATAAAAAAGATTGGGTAAAGAGAGTCCCAGGAGTAAAAACCCAGTATGTCGAAATGGTGCCATTGTATGAGGGCATGATGCCAGTGATGCTCAGACTCTGTGGCTTGTTTGTGTTGGCATGTGACATATACAGAGGGCATTTAAAAATACTCTGCCATGTGAGAAAGTGAGAAGATGCTTTTAATATTTTAACCTGGTTTCTGATTTTGTTAAACATGTGCTGTTCTTGTTTATTTAGGCAGGCTTGTTGTATTTACATCATTCCATCTTTGTCCCTCTCATGGTGTAGAGAGAACAGCTTTATGCTTTACCATGCTTCTCTTCACACAGATGCACAGACCTTTTTGTGCTTTGCATCAAATTTGTCTTTCATCCTGTCTTTTGTATCTTTTGCAAGGAAATTGATCTCATAAAGAATGCTATCAAATTCATCAACTGGCAAAAGATATCGTTTCAAAATATAAGGAAGAGACATAAAAAGGATGCAATCGTAAGCTTGACTATTTCAGCAGAGCTGCTTAGCAGAAAATATGAAATCTGCTTGCATGCCATTAAATCACTCTGGGCATAACTAGCCAAAGAATTTCACTATGTGGATAACCTCCAGCCCTCTGACTGTATGCAAAGTAGGAGGCCTGAATAAGAGCATTGTATTATAGAACCTTAAGCTAGAGGGAGACTAAAAAGCCCAATCTTGCTGGTTATTTTGGACATCCAAATGCTGTATAAGAGAAAAGAACTCATTATGACTCAGTTCCGTTAATTAGACGTAAATTACCATCTTTTGTCTGATACAAATGAAGGTGAAGGGAACTCTGCAAGACCAGAGGATACAGAAATTCTAATGAGATGAGAGCATGGGCTGGGAAAGGGACTGAATACAAGGAGCCATTCAACTGGAGGCAAGCCCCTAGTGTGGCTTGTGTATGAGCAAAAAGCAAAAACATACATTTGTAATTGTGCAGATTCTTAAACTATTTAGAATCATGGTCAATGTCTCCACAGATCTCAGAGGGTCCTGATTTTGACAGGATGTGAGTCCGACCCAGGGAATTTGCTCCTCTTTTCTGTTCCTGATTACACTCTGAAGATTTTTGTTGTGTACACAGCCTGTTCTCAGTGAGAGACAAAAGGCTTCAAAAGTGGATGAATTATAAGTAAATGGACCTTTTACCCAAAAACAATAAAAGCTTAATAGACAAAGGAAATTAGCAAAATTTGACAAGGAGTCTTTAAGGAATTAAACAGAAGTAGAATTATTTAAGCATAACAATAACTGAAGAATTATAGAATTCTGATTTTGGAAAGGACTGTAGGGTAATTCTGGAACTGAAAAAGCTACTTCATTAGGCTAAGAAAATAGTAACCCATTAATCCTGTCTTTAGAAATGTACAAACACTTTTCTTAATTGCATCAACTTCTCAATTGCAAACCAGGTTATTCCAGAGTAAATTTAGTCTTACTGTTAACTGTCTGCTAGAAAGTTGAACCCTCCATTGTGTTATGCAGAAATTAACATGATCTCAAAGGTCCTATAGTCTGGTCGCTAAATGTCATTAGTTTCTAAAACAAGTTTGTAATACAGTGGTAAACATGCTTCCAGGTGGATAAGAGTTTATTCCCCTTTTGAAATGAGTATAGTAGGAGTTTATAACCTGTGTCCTGTGGCATTTACTATCATGTTCTTACTTCATATGATCCAAATACTAATTTCATAGGAAATTTTAATATTCAAAGTAATTAACCACTTCATTCATTCAACACATTAAGCTCATATTAAGTCCCAAATACATTTGTTAAGCGATAGGAGTTCAAGGATTGGTATGACCTCAGTGCTGAGAAAAGGGATAATAACACAGGGTGAAATTTAGAAGAAAGTTCCCTTAGAAGTTTAACTTTGAGATATCCACAAACATAACAACATCGGTCAGTGCCAAACAAATCATTGAACATTATTTTCTGAAGAAGAGGTTTCATCTAGGCTAATAGGTCCAGATCTGGAAGCCACCAGTAGGGTATTGTTTGTTGATACCATGTGGTAATGGATAAAATCATACAAGGTAAGTGAGAAGAGCCATGGCACAGGAATGATGTCCTACGAATTAGGATTTAAAGAGCAGGTGGAAATTTAGGAACATGAGATGGAAAATCAAGCCTATTTAGAGAAGTGGGTGGGAAGAGTCAAATGCAGTGTTATGGTTGCTGGGTAGGGAACTGTCTGTTATCAGGTTTGAGTCGTGGGTTGCCTGTGTCTATCAATATGTGTGATTTGTTTGGGGCGGGGAGGTGCTGCCAAGCAAAGCTGAGAAGCATGTCAAGATAATGCCTGGGGAGAAAAATGGCCATTTTTAAACAAGTTTAAGGCCTGTGTACAAGAAAATGTAAAGAGAGAAGTTGAAAAAAGGAAGGGAGATGGTCCCCCTATGCCTCTAGGTAAAGTCAAGTTCAAAGACACATTGCAGTTGGAAGGCTAACCAAGAACAGGAAGAGGACTTCCAACTGAAGTACTGGAGTTAGGAATGGGTGTGGATGTCTAGAGGTTGGTAGGTAGAGAAGTGGGAAATTGAACTTTGACCATGGCTGATGGCCTCCATCTTCTCAAGAAAGATGTGGTTCAGGGAAATGAAGTCACCTACAGGTTGGGTCAGAGATTAATAAAGTTTCAGTATGGTCTCTGAATGGAAGACAGAGGTGTAACAAGGATGACAACAAAAATATTATGGCTACTAGTTACCCAGTTAGAACTCAAGGCATGCACTGGAGGAGATATATAGCTGCAGGAGTTTTGTCCAGAAACTCAAGTTTCTGTGTCTGAATGAGAGCTGGTGCTTTGCTATATTGATCCCAGTTTTGAGGTTTTGCTGGGTGGATGAGGTTGATGGATCAGGCCAATGTGGTACAATTGTTTCTCTGGCCAATAAGATAGTAAGGGTGGCCTAGGGCTTACATATGTTGACTGTGATGATGATGAATATGATTATGATGATGATGATGTGTGTGTGTTTTGCACTGCCACGTTGTTTACAGCACCCTTCTTTCTCTGAAAGTATTGAATCTGGCTTTCCCACGTGCCTTGGAGAAATTGGGTAAATGGAGATCCTGTGGTTATTTCTCAGATGCTTGACAACAGATGAAGACAGAAAAAGCAATTCTTGAAATGTTGGTGATTCTTACTATTATTATTTGGTCTTCTTGAGTTTTCTTGTAAAAGCAGACAAAAAGAAACAACAAATGAAACAAAACCCCTTCCCTGTTGTGTTTGAGCTTGTTGATTTGTGTGTGTGTATGTGTGTGTGTGTGTGCGTGCGTGCGTGCACACGCACATGCAGCATCTACCTAATTGGTGTCCTTAAAATTCCGTGTAAGGAGTCAACTTTTGTCTTCAGTATCACTTGTCAGTTCAGGTAGACATAAAAATGATAGGCACTGCATTTGAGTGATATTTATAATAGCTCAGAAGCTAATAGATATACATTGAAATATATAAATAGGATTCATTTATGCTGGCTGCTAGCACTGTCATGTACTGTTGACATTTGGTAATTTGAATTTCTCAGACAAAAATTTTCATGGCTGATTTGCTTACTGGCTACCCAGGACAGGCTTCAGATTATGTGTTAACCAGACTGGAGATAGCTCTCTAAGCTCTGCAAGGCAGATAGAGAACTAGCTAAACTGAAATTTGTGCCTTCCCACCCCCATGTGAAAATGTGAGTGTAATGAGTTGATCACAGAGCCAACCTAGTGTGTTCTCCAAATATTGAATTTAAGACAGTTATTGCCCCAACTTTGTGATATCTATGCCTGCTTTCATTTGCCTCAAAGAAAAACATGGTTTAATTCATTTGACGATAGTGTGTGTATGCATATTTTCAATCAGCTTTAAAATTTATCACACCTTTCAAGAATAAGAGAGCATGTTGAAATCAAGGTGCAGGGAGTTGGTGAGTAAACGTTAGCCTGAATATAAGGAAAATCTGGATTCTAGTTCTTAACAGCAACTAACCATCCTTCTGATCTTGGGCAAGGCACTTACCTCTGGGATCTTAGTTTCCTCAGCCATAAAATGATCTTTAGTCTTCTCTAGCTCTTAATAATTCATGATCCTTTAGGTTGTATTTGAAAGATTTTTAAAACAATTATTTTCTTGCTATCTTTTTCTCAGGTCAGTGTGTCCCAGTTTTTTTCCTGGTACAACAATATTTATGCTCCAACTATAGATTATCCAAATTTCCTTTGCAAATTCTTATTCTTCTTTATATCCTTTTGACTTTTGGTTATTTTTTCTGTTCATTAGCACCCTAGCAGAAGTGGACAGGACAATCAAATACAAAATTTAGGCAAGGTACTATAGTAATCTTACTCTTGCCTGATTCTGAAAATGAATTTCTTGGGGGATATTGTCTTTAGTTACTTAATTATACTATCTTTGTCTCTAGGAGCTAATTGAGGGGATGACTCTGCAAACAGATCAACAGCAACAAACATGTTTTACCAGGCCTTTTCCCCTAGGAAGTCCATAGGCAGGAAATTTAATATCAGCATTCTTTTCTGCTCTGTTGGCATAAATTGTTACTGGCTTTCAGGCTGCTCACAATGTATTTTTAGACCCCTTTAGTTCAGTTCGCTGTGAAGAAGAACAATCAACCCTGCTCCTGGGTCATAGGCCAGAGTTGGAAAGAACCCTGGAGTTGGTGCGATCCAGCCCTCCACCAGTGCTAATGAAATACTCTCCTTAAGATTTGATGTTCACCCTCATCTGTGGGTATTAATAGTATTTTTCCTGTTCTTTTTCTTTGTGTCCTAAGTAATTTTTTTAAAAAAATTTAAGTGTATTATCATTAGATTTAAGAAACTAAAGCTTAAGTACAATTAAGAAAACAACCATATAAGGAACAGCTGTGTGGTCATAAAACAATATGTGTAAGGCACCATTTTATAATCTAATATAAAATAAGATTAAGGAGATGTTAAGAATTGCTTTATGAATCTTTGAGCAATTTTTAGAAAAAATGTAAATTAATTTCTAGATAAAAATATAAATTAATGCCTATTAAAATCTTTGGTGTGACAAAAATACATAATAGGAATTTGAGCCACTTTGGCTAGTAGTGTGCATTGACTTGAGTTGATACGAGAAAGAGTACTATTCAAGAGATGACAGTGAAGAAAATGTTAAACTCTGTTTTTCTTACCTGATTATGCTATGTATTTTGATCAAACGAAATACCCTGTCATAAAATGATTCACCTTTCACAAATGTTATTCATATATATTTCATTACCTAATGCTAAATTATATGTGAGGTTTGACAGCCACTAAGCTAACCATTTAAGCATACTGACTAGTACTGATGCGTGCAGCATAGAAATTATTTATTTTATAAATGCATTGTAATCATTATTCAGGAAAATCTTATAAACAATCATGAAGCCAGATGGTATTTTTCCCAAGCAACATTGTTATACATGATAGATGAAATAATACAATTGATGGTGTGTTTTACTCATATAATGGAAATGGAGAAAATTTACTTTTGTAGGGTGATCTAAGAACTTAAAGGTTCATAATATTGCAACTCGAAAAACATTATTAGATAAAATATTATAACTCATTTGTAAAAAACTTTAAACTTAGTTCTTATGTAAGGAATTCTTTATAATTTTAAAACATTTTCTAAGTTAATTTTTATATCTAGGTATGTTATTTGTTTTGTTTTTTATTATTTTAAATGTCTTTACTTATAGCTTCAACAATAAATGAATCAATGTTTATTTTGACTAGTACTTTACAAGGTGTTTCAAGATATAAGATGGGACCTGCCCTAAAGGAATAAAATATAGCTGGGGAGAATTACTAACATAACTAAATTAAAAAACAATTAAATGCTAAGTTGTTAGAGTTAAGGGAATCCAGAAGAGGAGAGCTTATCCTGTCCCAGATGGACAAATAGCATCTTGGGCTATATCTAGAATGATGAAGCTACATGTAATTGATTCCTGTGGCATATGAGAAATCATGCTAGTTCCTTCCTCCACGTATGGTAAGCCTCACAGCTGCCCTTTCTCAATGAGGCGGCCAAGACTCAGAGCTTAATGATTTACCCTGGATCACAAAGCTGCTCAGTGGGCTGCTTGCTTTTGGGATAAGAAATCATTCGAGGTGAAAGGAATGCTTGAAAACAAGGCACCTAGGTAGTCACAGATGTGCTTTCCAGAAGCTGGTAGGTGCTGAGCTTATAGAAGGTCTGTGCATTACTACAAGTGTGGTTTAGGTATGAAGCATGACCCTTTCGAGTTTCGTTACATATTTTTCCTTCTATTATTATAAGGTATGGAATAGCCTAGGTGCTGATATATATGCATCTTTTCCAATTTACTGTGTAATACTTAAATTAGGTTGGTCACTGAGTTAAATTTTAGCGTGAGCATGATTTCATGAGTAAGCTGTATTAGATGAACAAAATAAACTCTATCAAAATTATAATTTGTTTCAACATTTTTAATAATCAAAGGTTTCAGATTTTTTTAAGTATTTTCTTTTTCTCTCCTGTCTTGTGATACCTTAATTTTTGGAAGACCTAATTATTAAATTTTTGAAATGTCTTCTAACAACTTCAAAATTGAGAAAGTGAGGCATCTTTATAGCAGAAACCAACCAATTAGAATTGTAAACTTGTGTTTAATATCATTTCTGTGGGATTTTAATTTCTTTTTGAATAGAAATAGAAGATATTTGAAGTGGCCTTATTAAGTAAGAAATAAAAACAGATATTTCTATATTCTGGAGTTACTTGTAGTTTTCAGAATATCACTGAGAGGCCTTTCACACTGTGTTAGATTTCAGGTAGTGACCTTCGATATCCATTACTAATTTCTCTTTGGCCTTAGAACAGGTATCTTTTTTGGTTTATGCTTTGCCTTCAGGTTCTTGTCTTTTGTTCAGCTTCTGATAAATTAACTACCAAAATATTCTTTTTTTTTAGAATATCAGCCCTGTATCCTTTTTATGAGGAATCTGTCATTAGTCACTGAAAGCTCCTTAGACTCCCCGAGTCAGACTCTGGGTAATATTGTTCTAGAGACTTTCAGTTTATGTGTTGTGTGTAGGAAGACATTTTTCTGACCTCATGTTTCCCTTTGCTAAAATTTTATTTTTTATTTCTTATAAAATAATGGTCCAATTTTTAAAAATCAGTTAAATTCTTATGATCACATGACACATTTTCTCTGGGGAAAAAAATTACTTTTTTAAAAGGCTACCACCTAAATATTTAGAATTAAAGTTTCTGTCACGGGGCATTGCCTTCACAATGCAGGGCAGTGGTTTCAGGATAGTATCCGGCTTGACAGAGCTCTCCTCTTCTCAAGGCCATGATATAGGACTAGACAGAAAGACTGGAAGTGGGAGTCTTGACCAATTTAAATTGTTGACTAGAACATCATTCTTTCTTTTTCTTTCTTTCCTTTCTTTTTTCTTTCTTTCTCTCTCTCTTTCAAGTAAATTAATTCTACAATTGAAAAAAAAGAAACATTAATTGGGGTGGTGAAACTTTTTTTTTCCTCAATATCAGACGAGATCCGGTGCATTCAGGGTGGTATGGCCATAGATAGGGTGGTGAAACTTAAAGCTATGGTTTCTTACAGAGCAGAAGAGTACACAGCGAAAGAATCACCAATAATTGGAGAAACTCAAGTGTAGCTGGATATGCATTTTGATTGTATACAGATAAGATTCAGACCTATGCAAGACTGGAAATAATCTAAACCTTCCACTATGCCTCTGTTGTAAGATTATTTTTTGGTTATATTGCCATATTTTAAGAATTAATGGAGAAAGTAAAAAAAAATAGTAGGAAGAATAGTTAAAAAGCAAAGGTTTTTATAATCTAGAGTGAGGATAAAAAACATAGTGTTTGTACCATCTATGGATCATGATGAGGAAGAGAATCACTTTTTTACTGTAGCTTTATCTTTAGAAATTAAGTCAAGCATAGGAAGGAATCTTAGACAATTTAGATAGCTAAATGTTAGATTATTTTAATTATTTATTTAGCAGATATTTGTTGACCACATACTAAGTTGTCAGATGCAAAGATAGGAAACATTCCTGTAGGATAAGGAACTGAAAGTCCATTATTTGCAGCTAAGCAAATTGCTATGTCGCAGGTGAGAACAGGGACCCACAGAGCTGAATCAAAGAGAATTGTGAGCCTTTATTAGCTGGCCAGCGACTGACTCTACCATGCAGGGTTAGAGGAGATCAGCTCCCAGCCTCCAGAGGAGGCAGTTTATATAGCCTCCAGCTATGTCCTTGAATAAGCAAGCAAGCAGATTACAGAAAGTAGAAGTTAGCAGTTAAAGTCTTGCACAAAGATACATGTATTCATTCTGGGGACTCTCAGATCAACAGAACCTAGCAGACAGTTTCATTATCTGCACCTTGGAATGTTGTGTTCCTCCTTGAGGCTAGCAGGTTGTGATATCACTTCCTTGTGACTGATTTACTATTACTCCTGGGGGCCTGCCCTTGGAGATTTCACTTCTAGTAATGGGAGAATTTTCACTTTTACAAAATAACCACAGTTTAAGGAGTTTTCTACTCTCTGATGGAAGAACTATGTGATTAATGTCTATAGGAAAAGTCCAATTCAAATTCATCACAGATTTGATTGTTCAACACAGTATGAAATAAGCATGCCCATGACGGAAGAGTGAGCAGTGTGCTTTGAATGCATTAAAGACAAGGATTAAACTTCTGGGGGGGAGGGCACAAAAAGCTTTTGATGTATAGAAATGTTTTCCTAGGGTCTTGAAAGATAAGTGGGAGCTTTTCAGCTAGAGAAGGGTATTTCAGGCAGAAAGATTCAATATGGAAATGTCTGGGTGCTTGAAAGATCATAGTACTAGGAGGGAGGACTTAGTGTAACTGGGATATTAGATGTGAGGGAGGGGAGGATCAAGAGGCCAGGCAGGCTGGTGAGGTTAGGAAGTATTTTGTCTTGAAGTCAGAAATAGCATCATTCCACTCCCTTATCCCAGATTCCCAGTTAGTCACCACCAATGGCCTCTGCTGCCTAAACCTGTCTTTAGTTAAATTCTTCCCCCACATTCTACCTTCCTATTGGCGAAGTGCTGCTATCCTTTTTCTCAAGACATCAGTGAAACAAGAAATTTATTAATGAATCTATACCTTTATATGTGAACATTACTACTCTCCTTGTATGAATTAAATAAGTGTAATGTCTGCCCAAGACCTGGAGCTTAACCGGCTAATCTGGAAAATTCTTTCAGCTCTGGAGAATCCTTTTAGTTAACCTGGAGAGTTCTAGGGCACAGAATGGGTCTCAGAAAGCACATTTCATGATTTCATCTGTTTTGATGTCAAGTAGAAATGCAAAGGAAATATATGCCATATGTGCAACGACAATTTTCAGGGAGTAAGAATATATGCTATGGCACTGATGTCTCCTTGAACAATGCTTGCATCCAAATTTGGTGTTCTCTGAACACAGGCTAATCCGTCTTGAACTTGATAACCAAGTACTACTGCCTTCCTTTCAATGACTACAGATATGATTTACTGTCTAGAATTTCGCAGTCTCCACTTTAAGCAGGAGTATAAATGTTAGTAATAACTACTGTTCCATTTCTTTTGAAATAGGATAAATGTTTGCAGTTTCTTTTTCTCTGTAGATTTTTAGAGGAAGTTAAAAAATAATGACCTTTCCAAATATTCAGATAGCTCTGTGGAATGCTTTAGTCTACTATAAGCAGAAATTTGGGGATGTTCTTTTATTGGTGACTTTCTTTATTAAAGGACTTCTTTAAATCTTGTTTTAATTTCTAATTTGATAACATCTTCCTTTATAAATTTTCAATTTATTCAATTTGAAGATTCTATAAGAGTGAATATAATTCAATCATTCACTATTTATTTCAAAAATTATGATTTCCACTATCATAACAAGCAGAATTATATGCTGTTACTTATTATTTTGTTTGTTTGTTTTTGTGTGTTTATCTTTTTTTTTTTTTTACCAGTTTTAACATACTTATAACAACAGTGTAGCCAATGTACCAGAAAATAATAATTGTCTCCAATAGGAAAGATAAAATTAACGTTGTTGTTTTTTTTGTTGTTGTTTGTTTGTTTTTTTTTGGCCAGTTGGGCTGCTTGGTGCAAATAGCACCCAGATTTTATTCTCAAAGGGAAAGATGAATAGATAGGTACTTGTATAAATGGTGATGACTTGTAATTAATTACAATAATGATGGTAATAATAATGGCAAATCTTTATTAAGAGCCAAGAAACAAATACTACATAAGAGTTCTTCTCATGCATTATCTCATTTAATTTGGTGTTTGGGTATAATTTTGAGAGAGAAATGGTGAACTAATCAATACATTTCCTAAAACAATGTTTCTCAAACTTGAGAAATTAAATGTCCTGTTTCAGTGAAAATTTGAATTTTATCATGGTAGGTATAAATGTGCAAAATATGAAACTAGCTGAACCTTTTTTTATAATACACGTCTTATATAATTTTAAAATAAAAGTAACATAAACATGTACCAAAATACTGAAAATCTATGAAAACTGTAATTAGAATGTTAATTCAGTGTATAGATGATGGTATTTTGTTGAAACTAACATTGTGTAAAGTGTGTCTGTCATGCTGAGGGGTTCAGTATTCTTATGTATTCATGCGTCGTGCAATAGCCAACTTTCCTTACTGTTTTCCTTCTTCAGACAATTTCAAAACTTTATATATCATAGTATGGCCTTATTTGACCTTTGCTCGACAAGAGAATATCACCTACCTGTTAAGTCCACCTTTCCATGACAACTTTTTACCTTGTACATGTGGACACAAGTGGGCATCAAATATTCTTGTTAACTTCAAAGATTATCATGTGAACGAAACAAAATTTAATCTTTAAAGTTCTCATAGAAGGATAATTTGTTGTTTTCCAGAATTCCTTGGCCACATCTCACTGCCTCTACCTCCTGCCATATGCTAATAAAACTTATACAATGGAAATAATAAGATAATGAATAACTAGGTGCTATGCTAGGTTTTTTAGGTAAACTGTCTCATTAAATCTTCCAGCAACCCCAGCATCTCTAGATAGTCTTGTTATTCCTCTTTTTTCAATAAAGACATTGAACCTTGGACATATTAAGCGAATGCCTCCCAAGGTCACATGACTAGTAGAAAATCAAACTGATTTTGAACTCAGGTGCTCTCACTCTAGAGCCTGTAATACCCCGACCAGTAACTTTATTTCTATAAAATAATTCTATTAACAAGTAGTGTACCTTCTAGGTACACTGAGTACCAGGCCAAATATTTCCCATATTATATAATCTTTACATCAGTTTCAGTAAAATGATACTATCATCTGCCTTTAGTGAGCTGAGGAGGCTCAGGACCACTGTTTTACAAAGTCACCCCCCCACACACACCTTAAAAGATAGAAACATTTAAAGACTCATTCATTATAAGGACAATTTTAAAAGCAGAATTTAAAATATTGTCTTTCTTTTCTAGAATATCAGGAGCTTGATTTATATTTTTCGAAGAAAAACAATCAACTAAGAGATTCTACATTTTTATTGTTTTTTAAAAAAATAAATACTTTAAAAACGTTATTAGAAAACATGCCTGTTAAGCTTTTTAAAGGCCTCTGTTATATGTGAACCTTGACAAAGGATACAAAATAAATACCCTGTGAAATAAAGTTCTCTGCATTAAAAACATTTTTAGTCAGCATATTTTGTGGCAAATGTATTGATGTAGTAAATATTTCATTTACTAATAGGGCTATTTGAGAGATTTGTTTACACTAGAGAACTAAAAGAAATGTAATCCAAATTATAGGCATAATAATTTTCATTGATATTCTTGCAGTACCCTCTGGCCTATAAGCATCTACAAAATGATTATTTTTTTAAAAAAATGATTCTGTGTCACCATCTATATAAGTGATGTGAGATTATTGACTATTAGTATACTGATAACTCAGTAATATGACCTCTGATTGTGTATATTTGAGCATGTATGTATGTGTATATCAGTAGACACATACATGCTTATCCAATCAAGTTTTATATGCTTATGAACACTGATAGATTTTTTGGGTTGGAATTTATGATACCACTCATATGTTACTTTGCGCAGGGCAGAAATGATTGCTTTGGGTGTGAACAGTTATTTAAAGTCTTTTAATCTATTTATTTCTTTTGAAGGATAATACATAATAGTAACTATATCATGAAATTCAGAAAATCTCCCTGTTACATGTTAAAAGTTTCATGGAAAATTGTTGATTTATTTTGTTTTTTGTCTTTATCATTTGGATGTGACCTTCTCATCTGTTTTATTACTGAGAACTTTTTATTGGTTACCTGCTAAGTCCTGGAGGAATGTGATGGTTAACTAAAAGGTACAGAGCCCCTTACCTGGTGGAACTAGTATGTCAAATACTGGATCCCAAATGTAACAAATACATGATCCCAAATTCTGGTGAGGACAGAGAAGACCTTGCCAGGTAGTCAAGATTGAGCAGGTTTTGTCAGGTGAGATTGAGACATCAAAAAGGAAAGACAGCCACATGAATGTAGGTGCTGCAGAAGCTGGAAGGCATTTAGTATAGTGGTCATATAAGGCTCCTGTAGGGGACAGAGAGGGTTATTAGCTTAGACAGGCCAAAGGGCTCTTTATATCTTTTGAAGGAGATTCAAACAGGGAGGTAGGGGTTTCACACTAACACTTTAGAGAGAGGTGAAAGAAAGAGACTGGTAAGGAAAACCTACAAAAGTGGAAGAGAAACAGGAAAGAGTGATGATTGTGAGGTAGGCTGCCGGGCATGGGTCCAAGACAGAGAAGATAGGGATTCACAGTGTCAAATGTTGCTGTTTTTTTCAAGAAAAGCACTCTACAGAGTCACTGACTTTAGTAATTAAGAGTTCATTGGTGATCTTATCAAGAGCAATATTATTATCCCTATTGTCTATTGAATTTCTAGGATCTTAGAATTATATGAATAATGTCTCATAAACTAGTCATTTTTTTCTGATGACAATGAAACTACTGTAGACATCGTTATTGCCACTGTTAGGTTAACAGTGTAATCCCTGCATGTCAGAGGAGCCACATTGCAAGCTGAAAGAAGGAACAACAAAGCAGGGGGAAAAGCTACTTCAAGAAAATGGACAGTGGACACAGACTCATCTAAAATATTTAAGTGACAGGATTTATCGTAAATAGTTTATAAACAAAATTACTTGGTTTGGTTGCTGATTAAGAAGATGCATGCTAGCTTGTCAGAATGCCAGTGGTTTGTTAATTATTTAGCAATGAAAAAAAGAAGGTTTAATTCTTTTCCTGCTTTAGGGCTAATGGGAAGATAAAAGAGGTGGTGGAGGGGAGGGCGGGTCAGAGTCCTGCTGTTCCAGGAAGGTGTTCTGTTGTGAATTCGGGATAATGGAGTGACAGTTATGGCCGGATATCCCTCTCATCAGAATCCTCTACTCCTCGCATTCACTCAAAATTGCCCCTCTTTTAAACTTCCTACTTTATTCTCCAAGGAACAGAGTGATCTTTCAGCTTGTGCACACCTGCGTTTTTGCTCACTAGCACTGTTAGTCTGTCCCTTTAGGTAGGGGAGATACATATTTTCTTATATTCTGCTTCTTACTTAAAAGAAAGAGAAAAAAAAGAGATGGGGTGGGTAGAGAGAGGAGGCAAAAATTGGCAGAAAACCCTGAAAGAAAATAAGTTGACAGATTTGTTCAGTTCTGAATTTCTGTTTTCCTATTTCCTAAATCTGTCAGAAAAGCTAAGGCCCTGCCCCCACAATGAATAAAATCCCTGAGGCCACTATCTGAAAAGAGGGGAGATACATACCATTCTCTCTCCAAATTATCAGAGGAAGATCCATGCAGGCAGAACTGAGACACAAATCATTATCTTCAAATTATTGGCGGGAAATCAAATTAATGCTTGAGGCTTTAAAAATGGGTGGGCTAATGTGGAATAGAAAAAAAATAATTGAAAAACAAAATGTCTCATGAATAATAAATAAGAAAAACCTAGTTGTGATTTAATCCGAATTCTACCACTAATGTATTGCTCGTGATTAGCGGTATGGTGTGCTTTCCATCATTTACTGGTATTTTGCCTCTCTATCTGTGCCATTTCTCCTAAAACGTTTATTTTTTATTTATTTAATTAATTGTTTATGCTTTGTTGTGTCCAGTTAGGCCGTGAGCTCTGTGACAGTTGGGAACAGGTATACTGTGTTCTCAGTGCCGAACTCATAGTAGGTGTTTCAGAAGTCTCCTGTGTATGTCAGGGAAAGTCCAGTGGGGATTTTTTTGTTTATTTTTGTTTTGTTTTGTTTTGTTTGCATAGATAGATCTGGTGAAGGGACTCACTTTATAATGAAGGCTGGACATGGGTGTTGTCTTCCCAGATGCCCTGACTGAACGCTTTGCTGTCTGCATTCTGTCCCTGGCTCCTTTGGGGCTGGTTGATGTAATCTCCTGCTGCATGATGGAATGAGCACCTGGCTTGGAATCAGTGAAACTCCCATGTATAGCCCATTTCCACTGCATCTTGGAAGGCCCTTAGCAACTTTCCTTACTTTTCTCAGCTTTAGCAATTAAATATGGTAATTATACTTACCTCACTGGGTTGTAACATGACTCAAATAAGATAATAACTATAAAAGTAAATTACAAACGTGGTAGTTGTAGTTGGGACTGTAAGAGGGGAGAGCAATAGCTGTAAATACTTTACTTTCTATGCAACTTTTACTCTCGGCAAGGTGCCTTATATAGAGAAGGATGTGTGTGTGTGTGTGTGTGTGTGTGTGTGTGTGTGTGTGTGTGTGTGTACAGCATAAATTTTCTTGGCCTGCTTCAAAACCATGTCCCTAACCACATCCTGATTTTTCTCATTTTGTCCAGTCTCTGATTCTATGCAGACTGAGTTAGCTGTCTGATGCATTGCCTTGTTGACCTGCCTCTGACTTTGGGCTTCTTGTGGCTATCAGTGCCCTGGAGAACTTTAAAGTAAATCTTATTTATTTATTTTTTTTTTTTGCATTATTGTCTTCTGGGAAGCTGCTCGTATCACATTTTTATGGTGTTCCCAGAGAAACAGAACCTTGAGGGTTGTTTAATTTGAGATGGTGAACTTAGCAACTAAATCCTGAGTCATGTCCAAGTAAGTTGGACAGTCTGCACTGAGTGAGCTCAGGCTCATTATGTTGGTGACTCCAGCCCCATACGAAACATGGTGGATGCCTTTATGTGTCTCATATTCTGGTGGGAAGGTAGCTAATTCCTTATGGGTATGCTATAACACAGGTATCAAATAAGCCTGTGAGAGCCCAGGTATTGGGTACCGATATCTATAAGTGAGATATCAAATGTTGTCTTTTAGTCCAAGATTTCAGGGAGGTGTGCATAAAATAATCCACTTGAAAGAGGCTAAAGTGCCCTGGAAAATGACATTAAAATGATTTGATTGTCACTGAGTATCTTGGTTCTGGACACTTGAAATTTGAAATGGGGAAAAAAATGGGGTTACTATTACAGAAAGAATATCTAAACAAGAAGGAGTATAGTTGCTTTGGGAAGAATGAAATTCAGCATTAAGTGGGAACAATATTAGAAATCAGAATAAAATGATTGTTTTTTCCACTTAAGGAATAATCATATAGACCTATTCAGATTGTTCCCTCAAAAGCTTTTGAAGAAGCATATTAAATGCTAGATTAATAAGACAAGCAAAGATTAACATCACAGTATATCAAATTTCCAAAATTGAAACTACTGTAATATAAATATATGTATAAATTTTTTGCATAAATTTAGAAATAATATGCATCTCCCCAAATAAAACAATGTATCACGATTACTCTAATTTGAAAGTGGTAGAACTGAATGAATTTTCATGATGATTCTATTTCATATGGTAAATAGAGATATCCTCAATCATTTGTCAGTCTTAGTCTTGGAATTAAGGGAGAATCCTGGAATATGCCCCACATGTAATATGTGACAATGATGTGCCTTTTTATTCTTCAAAAATAGCAAGAGAGAGAAAGAATAAAGATGGTTTACAATATGGTAGGGAAATGATTTGTCCTTTTCCTATTTAATCTGTTTCTTATGTTCTTAAATACATTTCAGATTTCAGTAGTTTTTCACCAGCATAGTGACTCTCAGGTTGTGTCAAATTAGTTACTAATTAATGGAAAAGCATGGGATCTTGTTCACCATGATGTGTTAGTTCTTGGCTTCTGCAGCTCTTTTTTTAGCTAGAGGACATTTCTTGTCAGCCTTCTTAAGACCAAGCTGCTAGTCTTGCTTAATAGTAACTAATGTTATTATCTTCATGTATGAACATTAAGTGTCATGACCTTACCATAAGGCTTAATGAAGCTATTTTGGTTATGGTGTTAACACTTCCATTTTTAATACAGAGTGTGTGCATTATCTGCTGTATGAGCAAATTTGGTTTATTTTTAATTTGCTGATAAGTTTTGCAGTGGTTAGAAACATTTATCTGTCTGTTCCTTCTCAGAGTGTTCAAAGTGGTCTTGATAGTGACATTATGCGTATGTGTGCGCATTTGTTAATTTCACTTACTTGGAGCTCCAGAAATGCATACTGACTACTTATCATTTGGACTCCATGGAACATTCTTTGTATTTATAAATAAACATTATGCATGATAATGATGTTGAGAACTGAGAGCAAGAAACTGACATATTTATTTCTTCTCTTACTCTTAGCTTTCAAATTTTGAAATGCTATTTGCTTTGGGACCAAGAGGTCTTCTCTTTGCTCCTCCAGATCTATTCCCTGCCCCAGGAAACTGATCTGTACAGACTATATCATTAGGCTCCTCTGCCCTTTGTTTCCAGGTGGATTTAGCCAATGAAATCCTTGGCAGAGATTGGAGGGGAGAGAGGGCAAGTGAATCAGAATATTTTTTATTCTACCTCCCTACCTGTGGAGTGGTTTTAGATTAATGTCACTATACTACATTTTTGGTTTTATTCAGCTTTATTTTGATAATTCTTTCCAATGTATTTTGAACATCAGTTTCTAAATTTTTAAAACTTGAAATTCAGAAATAATTTTTATTTCACCGTAACATTTCATTGTTTCATAAATGGGGAAATTTAGGCCATTATAAGGTCGTGGGCCTTGCTTAAGAATCATAGTACCACAAGATTCTCAGGGACATATAGTACTTTTGACCATAATTTTGAACAGAAAGTAAATTATTTAACTTTGAGGAGAGGATGCTCTACAGAGCTTGATAGGATGAATAACTTTAGTCAGGAAAATAAAACTAGATAAGAAACACTAAAAATGAGTCAACTGGGAGCAACCCAAATAAATGTCCATTAGCAGATGAATGGATACATAACATGTGGTGTAGCAATCTAAAACTGTATTATTTCATCATAAAATAAATGAAGTACTCATATATGATACAGCATGGATGGACCTTGAAAACATGCTTAGTGAAAGAAGTTAGTCACAAAGAACCACGTGTTATATGAATCCATTTATATGAAATGTCTAAAAATAGATAAATCTGTAGAGACAAAAAGTAGATCAGTGAGTGCCTAAGATTGGGCGCTAAGGAGTTGGGATGGGAGTGGTTAAGGAGGTGATGGCTAAGGATGTGGGTGTGATGTTTTTGGAGTAAAAAAAATTCTCAAATTGATTGTGATAATGGATGTACAACTCTGTGAATATACTAAAAGTCACCATATTGTATACTTTAAATGGGTGGCTTGTATGATATGTGAATTACATCTCAATGAAAGTATTAAAAGGTAGTGTCGCTAGAAATAAACAAAAAATAAACAAAACCAAAAATACAGTAACGTACATTGTATTATAACCAATATGAGTTCGCAAATATTTGCTTTCAAATTCAGTGAATTTTTTTAAATTATTTTTTTAATTATTACCATTACTAGGAAGTACATAAATCCATGCAGTATATTTCTTAGTTCATTTGTGGAGTTTGTTTTCCCTTCCCGTTTATGAAATTCTGTTTTAAAAGGTTTGGTTTATGAAGAGAAAGATCCAAGTGGAAAGCTAAATTTCTATAATATTCTTATTTTAGGACTTTTATTTCAACTGTTACTTGAAATTTACTTTTGGTTTTTATATTTTTGTGGGATTTGCCAGTTCTTTCATATTGGAGGAGCAGCATTTATATATATAAATGTTGACAGAACTGAGTCTTCTGAATGTTAAATGTGCTCATATTGTGGATTTCAGATTCTGAGACTAAACATTTTTTTTTTCGGTAACTTAGAGATTAAAAATTTTTTCCATCTGATTCAAAACTTATTCTTTGTATAATTCAGATTCAACTTGACTATAATAGAAATCATTATTCAAACAGGAGAGTAGTATCAGCTTTTCAGTGGCACTTAAAATAAAGAGAATTAATAAAATGGTTTTAATTACATGCTTGTCTGTTTTATAATCACTAAGAAAAAGAAAATCTTGCCTTTGAAAAGTGAAAGGGGTCGTCTGTTTGGAGAGTGGGTTGTCAATACAATTCATGCACTACTATCAAGAATTATTCTGAAAATTGTCGATGCATTAAACATTAAGAGCCTTTGTTCGAACTCTTGTTCAAAAGACAACCTTAAAATCTAAAAATATTCTGATTAGAAACCCAAGCTTTACCTTAGTAATGTAATATTGGTGTCCCTTTATGAAGTATCTGCATTTTTGAAGTTCATTTGTAATTAATTTTGAAGATAAAATTATTTTACATTTAGTAAGTGTGTGCCTTGGCTAAGTCTTTTCATTTTTGGGTGTAGTTGAAATATGCTGTCCAGTTCAATCCAGTTGAGTTACAATTTTTCAGATAAATATTTTGAATAAAAATAATTATTTTAAAGGCAGGGATTAAGTACTTTTCAAATGGTTGTTACCAGAGGGAGTTATAGCATAAATTTTCAGGCAAAACCTGAAACATAGCAAACTCTCAAATATTTGATGAACAAATGGGATGGGGGCCCTTTAGCTGAAAAGCTGCAGGATACCTTTTCTTCAGATTTGGTCCATATCTCAGTGAATATCATCAGAGCCTAGAAAGAATAAAATTTAATTTTGTGATTCTCTTCAAATCTCTTAACATTTCAGTATGGCATTGCCTACAAGAAATACATGTAGGTGGTTGTCCTGCTTTTCTTTGCCATTAATCACCTCATTACCCAGGGTGCTACTGAGGTCTTTCTAAGACACCTTTGCTATGGTCTTCTGCAGAATTTAATATTGGAGAATTGGTCAGGATGATGATGATGATATTTAATATTGGAGAATTGGTCAGGATGATGATGATGATGACGACGACGACGACGATGATGACGATGACTACGATGACGATGACAACGATGACAGACAATGGAAAAGAAGAAATTGATGTAATATTTCTTATAATGTCAGCAGCCAGGGAAAACAAAGAACCAATTCTATAGCAAGTGACCGTGGATTTCCTTGGAGGTTGACAATGACTGAATTATCAGTGTAGCCAGCATTCTTAGCACTTGAGCCAGTGTCTGAGAATGTAGCACAGTAATCCCTCTTCCATATTAGGAGATAGAAGCATTTATAGTTGAAAATAGCAGTCCTTTTGAAAGATTCCTCTATTACATGTGCTCTGTGATGGATTCTTCTTAGCATATAACTCAAGTGCCTTTTTTGGGAAGACACTTTCTGTAATTAAAATGTGTGGATATCCCTTAACCTACTGCCTACATCCTAATGTTATAGATGTTATATTGTGGTTGCGAAGCCTGATAGAGTGGGGGTTTTGGCTTAGATCTTGGCTTATATATCATCACCTCTCTGAACAATGAAGTATCAACAGGAGATAAACCCTTTGCTTACTGAGTTTCTGGCTCACCTCCTAAGTTCTCCCTCTATAAGAGGAACTGAGTGTGGGCGTGAGCTACAACTGGGGTAGTCACTATAATTTATAGTTTTTTAGTAGCCAGCTAGCATAGCTCTTGAATTAGTACAGCATTATTTGTGATGTGCTTGGGCATGAGAAGTCTTATTATGGCAGGCAACTGCCGAGAAGAAAGGACATGAGAATTCACAGTTTTTGTATAAGACAAGCAGAGGGAGTAAGAAACACAAGAGGCAGGTTTACCATTAAGCTAAGGAAGCTGAAAGTTCAAGGCCCTGAGTGATGGGGTTTGCTGGGAGTTATTTCAGAGTGTCCTAGAAGGAGAGGAGAAGCCAGGTTATAATCTGGAAACATTTCTGGAACATAACCTTAAGAGATCTCAGAAGAAGGAGACCCAGATCTCTTGAGGCTCTAGTAATTTTGGTGATTTATTTTCTCTAAGTAAATATTCACTTTATTTTGTATTTTGTACTTTCATTAAATAGGGCTTCAGGTTTCTAAATATTTCTGGTTCAGTCACCACATTCATTTGCTTTTTCCTTCTCTTCAAACCACATCAGAACTGAGGGAGATAGCCAGTTACATTCATCCAGTTTATTTTAGTCTATCAGTTTTTTTTTCTTTGTCTACCTGTCTGTCTGTCTGTCTGTCTGTCTGTCTGTCTGTCTGTCTATCTGTCTATCTACCTACCTACCTACCTACCTACCTACCTATCTTATTTGGGCACCCTTCTATTATCTTTGTCATCACACTCTGGTATATCCCCATGTGGTCTGACTGGTTCTTCATGGAAAGATTACCAGTTTAGGGAGCTAGTGTAAGAAAAAGGGTGGGGAAAACTGTCCTCTGGCGTAAGGATCAGTTCCAAACAAATGTCATTCATAGTTGAGGTTCCTTTTGAGAGAAGAGAGAAGAAGTCTCCCTCTACCCCCTACCCACCCACTCCCACCCACGCTTTGAGGAATTCATAGCTTTAAGGGATTTCCAGATGTTTCTCTCCAGACATGTCTGGAGAAATAAATGAAGGACAACATATATTTTAACTTGTTTTGGCTGTTAATGCCTCTCAGGGAGGCAATAAATATCATATTACTTTTTTCTTTGCCTAAGTCAATCTTAATGATTGAATAAATTGGGGCTAGTTATATGCATTACACTGTGCCACTAGTGATTTTTGAAGGTTGTAGGTTATAGATGGTTACCAATAATAACATGAAGCTCCTTTAAGAAGAAAATGTAGAAAAGCTTATTAATACTTTTTGAAGCATGAAAGAGGATACTTTTGTCTCAGAATCCCAGGGATGTGTAGCTTAAATGGTGTAAAGTTTTACATATACACATTTTACATGACACATATGCTGTCAGATCTGTCCTAGCCAAGTAAATGTGTCTTAGTAGACACCTGCTGAAGATCATTACTGGGTTCAAGCTTCACTTTATGACTTCCTGAAGCTATAGGCTTCCTGCTGACATTTAGTTTTGCATGTAGATGAGAAAGGAGCCCTTGTGAAATTTTTTTATTAGAATGTGTTAATGATGCTTTCGTGGTCAAAAGAATGGGTGAGACATGCTGTAGTTGTGGGTATGTGCTACCGTAAATAACTTGCTAGAATTCTCATTTTCCTTTGCTCCGGATGAGAAAGACTGCTTCTTCTTCCATCCCTTCAAATAGCAGAATATTTTCCTGCCCTTTGTCATTGAACTCTCTCCTCAGTTGTTGATTGTTGACTCCTTTACCCACTTTTTTTAAAACACCAAATAGTGACTATGTTAAAATAGTAATGAGAGGCTCAGTATAAAATGGTTGAGATTCAAAATACAAGAAAAGTAGTATAACATTGCTGTTGCCCTATAATAATTTTGAGATGTGATATTTCCAAGTACTTATTAATGAAACAAAGAATTTGACAAAGCTATACGCTTTTATTATTTATTTATTTGTTTGTTTGTTTGTTTATTTATTTTTAATCACCATAAAAAGATAAGAGGGCCATACACTGCTACTTAAATCTAACATTTTAAGTAGCTGATGTTTAAAGTATGGCTTTTTTTTTTTCATATTATAGTTTTAACAATTTGGGAGCTTGTTAGGCTTTTATGAAACATGTATTTTATAGTACATGGTGTTTAATACCATTTTTTCTTAATGTTGTACCATTAAAATTTGGAAAGTTTTCATATATGCAACTGTCTGATTTCATGTTAATGTGAATATTTGCATCATTAGCTCTGTTGCATGATGTGGATAACATGACTTACACTATAGTTTTATAATTAAGAACAAGATTAGGTCATAACAGTTTTCATCTATGGTATGCTATAAAAGTAATGCAGAAGAGCAAAACTGAGACTCTGTTGTTGACTCAAGTTGAAGATATTATAAATTATGGTTAATTAGTTGAATAAATTATATATTTTTTCTTGGAAAGTTGATAGATCCTTTCATTTAGTGAACAAGTGAATGAATAGTCTCCAGTAATCTATTTTATTGTGATATGTTCTTGTCCTTTTGAAATAATTTTAGCCACTTTTTAAATTTTAAAGAGAAATAGGTAAATGGCTAGAAAAATATTAAATATCTCAGAAATTTATTGCAGAAAACAAGGCTGTTTTATTTCAGGTTGTTTGTAAAATTTAAAGACAGGAACAAACCAAATGACTATGAGTAGGGGACTGGTTGAATAGATTGTAATACCTCTATCTAAGGAAGTACTATACGATTGTAAAAAGGAATGAAGGTTATCTTTAAACTGCTGTGGAGAGACGTCTTGGAGAAAATGTGAAGTAAAAACAGCATAGCTGAGGAAGGTGTAGTAATCGCTGATATTGTTTATCTAAGGGGGGTGTTTTGTAGATTTAACTCTAGAAACATGTCCATATTTTACATAAGTAGAGACCAAAACCAATAATGAAGAAAATTATTAAAGATGAAGCAAATAAACCCTACATATTTAGTTGTTGTTATAACGAACAGATCACACAGAGAAAAATCATTTCAAATGATACTAAGACACAGAAATTTGACTATACATCCTCAGTGGGATATACGCTAAGAGCTTAAAAAAAGGCTAAAGAATTCATTTGAAACTCTTAAGAATCATATTTAGTAGTAGTATTAGTTTTAGGAACTATCATGTATGTGTTTTGTGAGGTAAAGCAAGTGAGTAACCATATTTTTAATTGGAAGAGAAAAGGTAGAGGTAGTAAGATCAGTGTGATTGAGTAGAAATTATGACATCCGGAATTTCAATTTATAAAAAAAAATTTATTCTAAAAACATGCTCTTTTTTTTATGTTTACACTTTGAAAATGCCTGAAAATAATGACCATCTAGTAGCAGTGAGTATCCCTGGGGTTTCTATTGAGGTTCTACCAGAAAGATCCAGGACGCTTTGAAGAAATGGCTGATCCCATGTTTCTGGCAAGAAGTATGAGACGACCTTAATTGTCATGTTGCCTTACCACACAGCAACATAACTATCAACAGTTACTAGTCTTATCAAAAGGTCTCCTCTAGCTAGGTCTGTTTGGGAATTAACAAGGTTAATAACTGCAGAAGAAAAAAAAAATCTCAAAAACTTACTCATTTGGTCACTATTTTGAAAATTGTTGAATAAAGGGCAATAAAGTGTTTATCATGTTTTATTTTTACATGATGACTATTTCACAGCAAAACTATGTATGAATAGATAATGAAAATAAGTCCTTTTATAGGAGTATTGCAGCTAATAAATAAAGGAATTATAGAAATCAATCATCACTGTTTTCCATTTCATTGAAATAGTAGATCCAAGCACTGATCACCAAAGACTAAAAGAAAGAAAATCTGTTGTGTCCTCCAGATAGGAATACACAATATCATCTGTTTGTATATTTGCCCCCCCCCCACAAAAAAAAGTAATAATAAGCCTGGATCTAGTCAAGCTTCTAGATCTGTTAGCTTATAAGAAATATAAAGGGCAGAGGATCATGTTACATGACATTGTAGAATTACAATCAGCAAAATTTAGATTATGGGGAAATGCTATATAACACAAATGATCTGGTTTCTTCAATAATAGAAAAACTATTGAAAGGAAAAAGGGGACAGAGAACCTATAAATTTAAGGAGACCTTTCAACTAGTCTAATTGGAATCTGAGTCAAACAAATGTGTATGCATGTATGCAGCTTTACAATATGCATATATAGAAATATATGAAACATGTACATGTAGATGCATATGTATGTGTACATACATATGTATAAATGTGGCATTCAGGGAAAATTGATTACTGACTTAATATTCAGTAATTTTAATGAATTATGGTTAACTTTTAGGTGTGTTGGGTATTATTGTCTTAAAAATGTTTAATACATAACATTATAAAAATTAAGGTCATACTAACTTGACTTTTTGAATGAAGTCAGTGACTAATTTTTAGAGTTTTTAGCATTGTATAATATATTTTGCTAGAGCTGTCATAACAAAATATTACAGACTATGAGATTTAAATAACAGAAACTTACATTTTTATAGTTCTGGAGGCTAGAAGTCCAAGATCAAAGTGTTAGCAGGTTTAGTTCCTGCTGAGGCCTCTCCAGCTTGTAAATGGCCACCTTCTTGCTTTGTCCTCACACGTTTTTTCCTCTCTGTAAATACATGTCTGTGTCCAAATTTCCTCTGTTTATAAAGATGCCAGTCGTACTGGATTAGAGCCTATCCATATGACTTTTTTTACCTTAATTATCTATTTTGAGGCCTTATCTCTAAATACAGTCAAATTCTAAGGTGTAGTGATGGTTAGAGAGTCAACATGAATTTGGTGAAAAAAATAGACCTAGCAGCATTTCTAACTGGTTTCACAGGTTGTGTGCTGAGAAGTTTACTCATAGTCTTCTATCAAGAGCAGCACAATTCTGCAGTTAATAGGAAGCATTTTTTCAGTATAGTTCATTTGTAGAAATGGCTTAACTATTTTGTATTTATTAATAATATTTGGCACTAAATATCTTAATTTTTAAAAGACAGGCACCTCTGATATGTGTTAGAATGATTCTGACATAGAATCTGTCATCGTACATGTACATCGCTTTATAGACTGCATTTCTTCGGATGACCTGACGTTTTTAGTTGCAGGCCTGATATTACTGACTGTCATCCTATTAATTATGCAAGGGTTAATTTTTAGTGCATTTAGTATCATTCTGAGATCATTGTTACTCCTACTCATACCTAATTTTACCATATCTTAAATTTTGACAGATCTTTGCCCTCGTGTTAGCTATACTTTATTTTCTACTAGTATGAAATAGAGGTAGCCTGGCTACCCTGATACATAAGGAAATCTGTGATAAGAGATTATTTGAGCAACAGAAATATTAATAATAATTTAATATAATGCTTAGAAAGTCTTTATCTCTGCATTGGTATATTTTAAAAGCCACTTCAAGAAAAGAATTTATAGAAAAATGTTCATAAGTTATCTGTTTTATTAATAATATGCATAAGATTTAGAGTTGGGAAATGAAAAATTGTTTGAGAATTAAGGATTTTCTTTTCAGTGCTAATTATGAATACACCTGGTTAGGGACATGTATGTTAAAAAAAAAAAAAAACCTCTTACATTTTCATTGTGTAGTCAATATCAAGACCAAACTAACTTCATGATCATAGATGAAAAAAATAAACTTTTTTTTTTTAAGTATCCTCTTGAGCTAAACCTTATGGCTATCTTAGGAATTTTCTAAGCTGTACTTCTTTGTAAGAAGAGAGCTTTCAGGCATTCCCCAGAGGCCTCTCCTTGTCAAGTGGACCATCTGGGGGTGGGAATGGGAGAGCTATTTCAGTGCCAGATGAGTCCCTACAGAGCAACAAAAGTGAAAAAGACATTATATCTCCTTTTTGGAGTCAGCTTGTTTCTCTGTTAACCATCTTTAAATAGAGGGGAGGGGACGTTCCTGAAATATGGTAAGTATTAAGGAAGCACCTATTTGAAACCTAAAACTGCAGCCTATTAGCTCTGTGGTCTGAGTTACTTAACCTCTGTGAGTCTTGATTTCCTTATCAGTAATATGGATAAAGTTACATTACTGGAATTGTTTTAAGAATCAAATGAATAAAAAGTGACTGCTTTAGCCTGAGATGTTCAGACATGTAGTATTTGATAAATGGCAGCAGCTACTTATGTGGGTGTAGAAAAATTGGAAAGAATAAAACTAAGGAGGTCCAATTTCACTAAGGCTTATAACGATGCTATATTCTATCAGCAGTAATGAAACCTGTTTTTTAATTTTATCCTATATTACTTATTTAATATGTAGGCACTATTTATGATGCTATACTAATTATATCTTTATATAATTATATAATTAAATACGTGCCAAAATGATGCTCTATAATTAACCACTCCAAAACTCGTTATCCTTGTTTATGCATATGTGGGTTGGGTAGGACTCAGTTGATCCAGGCTGGGCTTAGCTACAAACTACAGGCTGAGTTTAGGTCTGCTCAGTGTTTTAATTCATCCTCTTTAGCTTGGCAAGTATTCAAAACACGTTCCTTTGTATGGCGATGACAACCTCCAAGAGAGCAAGTCCCGCAGTGCAAGTGTATTTCAAACATTTGTGTTATGTCTACTAACATCCCAGTAGCAAAGCAAGACATATTTCTAAGCACCATATCAATGAACTGGGATAGTGTATTCTACCCATAGCGGGAGGAAGAAGCTAGTGAATATTTGCTGTACAATAATTCCAACTATTAAAATAATCATCAAAATAATTATTTAATTCTATCCGGGTTAAATTATACTGAAAGTTTCTAGAAGCAGTGACCAGGTCTCCAGATGTGGCTGAGAAAGTTTGTTGTTGGTTACTGGCTTTTTGACATTTAATGTACATGTGGCCTCGTCACAGATATCATTCAGTGACAGGTTAATCCAGTCGCTCAGCCTCCTTATGGTCAATATATATAAAAATTTGAAAGCATATTTGTGTTCTCTGGTATCATGAATAATCTAGTGTAGCAGAGGATGTTTTCTACTGGTTTTTATCAATATGCTTTATTCAATCTAACTTTCCCTTCAGTAACACCGCAGTTCATAGTTGTACTGTCATTTTATCTCTGAAGAGTTTCATCTCTCACAGAAAGTAGAGTTTCAGCGGCAGGTTTAGTACTGTAACCGGTGAAATGGAAATAGCTGTATAGCCACAAGGGACTGTTGTTTTGGTGTACAAGTGCTCCATGCCCATGGCACGTTTTTGTGTAGTCATCACAGAGGAGGCTTTTGAAATGCATTCATTCACCTTGCCAGCTGGATTTGCCACTCATCACTTTTAAGTGCTTATTTTTCAGACTTTTCCTTTTACCTCTATATAACCCCAAACAAATCAATCAGAAGCCCTCTGGTTGGAAATTTTTCTAATATGTGATGTGACACTAGCAGAATCTTTTTAGAAATTACTGTGTATTCTGAATGTATGATAACTGGAGGGTATCAGATGGGTTCAGGAATGAAACAGTCTAAAAAGCAGTTTGTGGCTGCTATATATTTCATGCTGGAGAGCAGCAAGTAGGACACGGTTTGTGCTGCTTGCATGCAGATAGTGTTGTCTGTTTTTTCTTCTTTTTTTTTTTTCTTTCTTCCATACAGAAGTGGGAGGAGAGGGCTGTTTTAGCTGCCATTGATGAAAATCAAACTCCCAATGTTTGGTGGCAGGCTGCTATTTCACGCTCTGCCGTTTTTGTTTTCAACAGAAATTTAGTTTGTTGTTTTTGCTGGCAGTGTTTGCCTATTCTGAAGTAGAGAGACTGCTGCATTTACTTAGGGGTTCAGCATTCTTTGCTTATATTCAAATTCATGTCATGGTTCTGGGACTTCAGATTTATTAAATAGAAACACCTTCACATAGGCTGGGAAATAGTCAGCATCATGAATTACATTGTAGTCTTGGAGAAATGCCAAACAACTTAATGTCAGTCTCTAGGTACCCACTTTGTATGCGTTGGGGCGTTTGACCCACATTAAATATCAAATACAGTTATTCTTTATAACAACCAGAATCATTATTTATCACTGTGAGGTACATTTTTGTAGGATTGTTTCTATCTATACACTTAACATAAAATCTCTGCCTATAATTTCAGGGGAAAAACATATCAGTAAAACAAAATGTTAACAGGAAATTTTACTTCAGCTCTCCTCCCCCTTTTTTTTTTTTTTAGCTTTAAACACTAATTTAAGTAAAAATACATCACAATTCCAATTTACCAAGGCCTTATTCTTTTTATGGAAATCTGTTTACGTCAGCCTAAAATCATTTACAATGTGATATGATAGAAAATGAATTATCAGTTGAAAACTTTTTTGTTTTGTTTTCTGATATCTACTGAAGTCCAGTATGGCTTTAGAAGGCAAGTTGTTGTTGTTGTTGTTGTTGTTGTTGTTGTTGTTGTTGTTGTTTTTAAAGGATAATCATAAGCACTGCAATCTATTGGCTGAGTGCTCAGCAGACCAATACCCTCTGATCTGAATGCATCTTGAGATGTAAAATGAAGAGTATTTTGATGTTTTTTTTTTTTTTCTCAGCCATAAATATAAAGAACCATGGCTTTCCATGAGCGATATCTAACTTTTATCGATATCTCATTCCTTCTTAGCTTCTGGCAAGCTTCTAGATATTTAAATCTCTTAGTGCTTTTGTATCTTAGTTTCTTCTCTTACAGTTAAGAATCCACTTCCTATGGAAATGATGGTAATTTGCTTGTGACCTGCCTGTAGCATGACAGATCACAAGGCCATGGAAAATTTGAAGTGCAAAGGAATTCCTCTGGGAATCATATCAAACATTACAATCGTTTGGTTTTTAGCATATCCCACTAATGCATGATTCTTGAAATTCATCATCTTTCTTTTCTAATCCTCCACTAGATTTTACGAAGGTAACAGTGTGTACCTGCCTTAAGGTTGCTTTAAAAGAAGAAATGTACTGAATCAGTCATGGCTCCTGTCACTCTCATCCATTACTCTAGTTCAACAAAAGTGAAATCTTAAATATAAAATTGTGATTTTTTTTCCCTCTGAATGAAGTTCACTGGAAAGTCCAAAAGAATTTTTTTTTTTTAATGTTACTAACCTTGGAATGGGCAGTACATCTAAAAGTTTATTAAAATATTCATTCATTTTCTTTAATTTTTTTTATTGACTAGTTTGAACATGATGGATAAATTACATAAATTTTATTCCAGTCTGTGAAAATATTTCACAGAAGACCTGTTAACCTAGGTTGCATTCTGTAAATTTGCAGAGCATTTTCTCTGCACTGAATTACTTATGTAAAAAAATTATTTTTTGGTTTCTGAGCACATCTTTGGATATATTCTTAATATTTTACTGTGGCATAGCTATTAACATTTTTTAAAGAAATAATTTTCTATTGTAATCGGCTATTAACACATTCTACCAGGGCATTTTTATCCTCCAGGTTTCTTTTTAAAATTACATTATCCCTTAAGGAACTTATGTACAAATTTATTTAAAGTTTCCCGAATTTCCTAATAATGTAGGATATGGTCACAAATTACTAGACAATAGTAAGCTATTGTTGTCTAGTAATGTACGGTATTTAAATTAGACTATGAAGCATTTATAAGTTTTTCAAATTGTTATTTAAGGGGCAATAGCCATCTTCCAAAAATGAATGCTTGACTCAACCCCTTTTGGAACAATGTTTCAGCTTCACCACATACATGATTACCTTAAATAGGGTATTCTGAATAGCTATGATGGAATGCTTTCTTAATGAGTAGAAATCATAATTATGAATAGTTATCATATTCTGTATTGTTGTGGGTCCTGTGAGACACTGAATGTCTGCAGACTCTAAAACATATTCTGAACTATGCTTTGCATTCTTGAAATTAAAATTTAAATTCCCTCAACTGTCTCCATTTGTTACCTTCATTCATTTAAGCATATATTAAGCACTTGTTATATTCTGGGCACCAGAGCCACTAAAGGAATAAAGCACAGCTTTGCCTTTCAGTTTGGAAATATATATACAAAAGTATGTTAAATACAAGTGTGAGTGCTAGAAGTGATAGAAGTATTTAAGCATTATGGTTGGAACACACTTGGGGGAAGGCTGTATCTACCAGGGTTTCATAAAGGAAGCAACCCTCGAAAGATGCATAGTCACTCGCCAGGGTGCTGAATTGAGGGCATTCCACTCAGATGCACCACCAAGAACAAGGCAAAGGAAGTCTGCCACAATCTGATGTGTTGTAGAAACTATGATTGGAGTGGAGTTCACTAACAAAGCACGATGAGAGAATTGACTTTAGGCCATGGCCACATTGTCAAGGACATGTGTCACAGTCCACAGAGTACATCTTTATTCTCTAATCAGTGAGGGAACTATTTATAGATTTACACTTGATCACTTTGAGTTCTGGAAAGACTTATTCATTAGCTGTTGGGAGGGTAAATTTGGTGAGCATAACAAAGGCAGAGAATAGTCATTAAGAAGCTATTACTGGAGGCCTGGTGAACAATATAGACAATTTGGGGGCCAGAGAGAAATGAGAGAATAGATCCCACAGATTTTAAGGGGTAAAGTTTGCAGGGCATAAAGACCCATTGGACAGTGAAAGAAGTTAAGGTTATAGTTGTGGCTGGGTGACTGGTGGATGATAATACCATTTTTTAAGGCATAAGGGATATAGGACCACCCAGGTTGGAAGGAACGTGGGTATTAACTTTCCTTTTGGACAGATAGAATTTGAATTTGAGGTCTTTCAAGGTGGGAAGGTCTTATAGGCACTTAAATTTGTGGCTCTGAATCTGAAGAAAATGATTTGGGTTAGAGATAAAGATATAAGTCATAGTGAAATAAAAATGCCTCTCATTTATTGAAAACAGTCTATGTGCTAGGGCCTGTGCTAGGAGACTTCATATATATGGTCTTCTAAAATCTTTAAGTCTAAGAACAAGATATTATTATTATTTTTACTTTATTAAAGACTAACGAAGGCTTTGTGAGATAAGAAAACTGGTACAAGTTTCTGCATCTCATAATTGGCAGCTCTAGCATTTGAAGCCAGACATACCATTAAAATAATGTTCATGGTCATTTCCATTACCATTTTCAGTAGTGAATTAGGAAGAATGGGAGGCAAAGTATGGAAGTGGTGACAGGCTATGTGTGTACCTAGATCTAGATTTGAAAACCTACAGAAGTGTCAAAGTGAGTATTGGAATATTAGTCGATATGATTTTATCATTTGGCAGCAGGAAATGTTGAAAGTTTTTAGCAGGATGACTTGAAAAAAGACTTGAAATGAAGCATATAAAATGGACCAGTGGGAGGAGTTGTGATATTATGTTCTTTTGGTTGCAAGTAACAGAAATGAACTTAAGCAAAAAGGATGGTATTGGAAGAATACCAGATAAGTCTTGAAAAGACAAAGAAGTTAAGAGTCAAGAAGTGGAGCAGTTTTTGGAATTTTTCATTCAATGGACAACCTAAAGTTAACACACAATCAGCAGGTCTCTGTGTTTTTATATATCTGTTCAAAATTCCAAGAGCCTGAGAAAGAGATGAGCCATCTTCAGCACTGATCCTGTCAGTTAAGATTGTTCACTCGCAAACACAGCTTTTCCAGCTCCTCCTGGCCTCTATCCAGCTTTTGTCCTTAGGGAAATAATTCCTTTTAACTTTACTTTATTTGTAACTTGAAATTAAAATGATATTTTTCAAAAATATAATTATAAGAATAGTGCAGGTGGGATCTTTATTTCACAAGGAAAAACCGTAAAGTTTGACGTGAAATGAGATGTAATGAAAACTTGGTGCCACTAGAGAAGTTGTTCAGATGCCCTTAAAAATCACAAATCTCCATCAGCTCCTTCAAACCAAACCTGTTTTTATTGTGTCAGGCCTAGTTTCCTGCTAGAAATTACTAATTCTAGCTATTCTGTTTTATTCTTCTTCTTCTGTAATGGAAAACAATAAAATTCCTTCATTTCATAGACTTCGAACAGAAATGTTAAAATTATACTTTTAAAGCCTTAATTTTCTGTAATAACTTATTTAATCAATACAAATGTTATTATTAGAAATATTTTTTTAAATGTCAGTTTTTCTTAAATATTATGTATTTGTTTTGCTCACTGCTATATCTCCAAGGCTTTTAATAGTGTCTTGCACATCATAGGATCTCAATAAGTAATTGTTGAATGAATGAATGAAAAATAGAACAAAATTTATCAAAGTTTAAGATTTGCAAATGTTTTGGAAGTGTAATATCAGACCACCAATGTAGCTGCCCCAACTATAATACTGTTCTGTAAAGAATACATGTAAGTATCAAACACATCACCTTAGTTGTCATCTGAGGCTGGCTGGTTAATCATAGAATTATTTTTTTTTTTTTAAAAAAACCTCTAACCTAGAATATTCTTAAGATTAATAATAAAACATTATTCCATTAATTCCAGTGCTATATTATTAGGTATTATAAAAGCAGAAAAGCTTATCTATGAATAAAGAAGAAAAAAATCAGGAACAGGTATAAAAGTGACATGGAGGCAGGTCATGCTTTTGTAATACTTCTTAACTCTGTTAAGAATGATTCATGCATAAGAAGGAAGGGAAAGAGGTAGACTGATCTCTAGGCTAATTCTATTCTTAATCTCTTTGAGCCTACTAACATTGTTGCTTGCACTGCTGTGGCATTTTTTCCTGTTGTCATGGACGCTTATCTGAAAACACACAGACGCCTGCTGACTGTCCATTCTTTTGACTTTGCCTGGTGAGTCTGGGGTTCCATTCAGGCTCTGAGTAAAGTAGAAAGTATACAGTAAAAATCTTTTTTTATTTAATATAAAACTTAATATATATTCCAGTGAGTAATCGAATGAATTCTTATTTTCTTTTAGAAAAGTCAGAAATATTTATGAATTCCCAGTGCCTATGGATACCTTATTTTAAGTAGAATGGAGAGATCTTTTTTTGCTTCAGAAAATCACTTTCATAAACATGCCAATTAAAGGAGTTTCAAGAATGAATCTTTACCAAATGATAAAAATTCCATTATTTTATAAATGTATACTCTAGTTCAGTTCTTAAAGGAAAAATATTTTTATTCATAAGGATATTAATTCATGACTCATGATTTTACTCTCAACTTATGTTCACTATGGACTTCTATCCTATAACTGAAAGGCTTTGAGATGACACAGCCTTGTTCAAATATGAGTTCTACCACTGTGTGACCTTGAACCTCATACTTTACCCCTCTGCGACTTTTTGTTTTTATCTCTAAAATAACACCTGCCTATTAGAGTTAGTTGTTCTTAGGATTAAGTGAGGCAGTGTATGTTGTGTATCTGGCATAATCACTGTCATCAGTGGATCAAAGAAAGATCTTTTAGTATGAGAACAGTGAACTAGAATCCTTGGCATTCATTCCTCTTTCATTATATTTGAGTCTCTGGAGGGCCAGGATGGGAGTTATCCATCTTAGTATTCTGTGTTTAATATTGTCCCTTGAGTAGAGCAATATTTACTATCGTGAGAGTGTTCAGAATTCTGCATCAAAGCTCTGCTAGACTCTGTGATTTCATCTTCTACTTTATACTGTTTTCTCTGCTTTTTTGCATTTGGTATTTTTCAAGCAGTTGATAATTTTTTTCCTGACACTTCTGTTAATAGGAGGTAGAAGCTAAGAGTTTTTGTGTTGAATGAAAATTGTAGGAACATAGTTTTTATCAGGGTGCTGACCTAAGAAAATTAATGTGATCTGTTCATCACAGAATTTTTAGCTACTTGAAAGTGAGTTAATTATTTTCCTGATGTGGCAGACTCTCCTCCACTGGCATACAGTTTTTGGAGCAGTGCCATATCAGAAATCATAATTTGTCTTCTGCTTATGCAAAGGCAATTTTGTAACTGGTAAAATGCCATGTAGCTATAGATAGTGGTCCTGTTGTTACCTCGATCAGACAATAAAGCTGAGATAGTTCCCCTTGCTAAAGAGCAGTGTCTTTGCTACAAAACAAAGCAGTTGGAAAGGACTACAGCATGCCACACATTTGCTTGGATACTTAACTCTCAGGCTTTGTGCACAAATGCTCAATTTCCAATAAGCATCACTGGCTCCAACTGAGAAAAGTTACTCATCCTTCAGTAGCATCATTTAAAGATATTATCATAAAAAAACTATTTTCAACTTTTATTTGTTTATTTTTTCAAAAAGAAATTCACTTCTGTTTTTGGCATTGCCCGTCAGCTGTTGCCAATATTAAAGTAGGTGTTATCAGAATGTAGTTTAGAAGACATGGACTCATTGTTGGTTGTCTGATACTCTCCTTTTCTTGAACTGTAAGTGTTGACTGACGCTTAACTTTGCTTTCTTTGTATTTACAGTCTTACTATAAAATACCAAGATCTGTTTCATAGTCACACAGGACTAAATTCTGTGGAAATGTGTATTTCTACAACTAGTAGAGTTGGAGGAAAATTATTCTTACACATTATTCTTAGTGGTAAGAAGAACTTGACAAAAACAAAAACAAAAACAAAAAAACACATGGTACTGACTGTAAAATCCTGACTTGGCACTGGTAGAGCAGAAAATAGGTAATTATAACAAGCCATAAACTAAATGTGAACTAGAAACCTATCATTATTTTTTGTAGTTCATTTGTTCCCTAATAATAGCAGTTTGTTCTCTTTGACAGTTGTGAGACCTAGGGCAGGTTGCTTAATCTCCCTGAGCCATGATTAATTCATTTTATAAAATAGATATATGAGTTGCTGCCTACTCAGGCTGGTGTGAGTTGTAAGGATCAAATATGATCATGTCTGTGAAATTACTGAAATATCAACAACAGTCACCTAAATCCAAAGACAGATTGGAAAGAGCACTGGAAGAATGCAGCCAAGCAAAGGGTGCCAGTATGCCAGTGTGCTCAGACCTCAAACGCCTGATGTCCCATGCATCACGTGTCCCCGCCTTCCCTATGCCTCAGAATCCCCAGATGTCAGAAATGTGGATTCATGCAAGAAGCCACATAATATAGACTATGGGCTTAGCAGAGACAATTCTCAATGGCCATGATAAGGAGAAAAATGAAGGGACTCTTCATGACATTAGACCCATGGCATAAATCTGGTAGAACAGAAATAGGGGGCCAGAAGTCTGAAGGATGACCCATAGAGGCCATTGCCCTTTGGATAATCCCAAAGATGAGATGTGCATTGCTTAGTTATCATTAATACTTCCTAAGATTCATAAGGTCACAAGAAATTGCCAAGTCTGCATAGGAGTTACCAAAGCTGAAATGCATTTTACATTCAGTAGGTACTCATATGTTATCTTGCAGTAATTTGCACTGGTGTTTGAACTTAAGGAACTTAGTTTTTAAAATTTACATTTGAAAAAGGTACTATAGCAAGAACTTAGTTTTTAAAATTTACATTTGAAAAAGGTACTAGCTGATTAGAATGTGGTGCAGAGGACAAAAAGCAAATTAGTAAAGGTCCATGAGTAAAGAAACTAATAAATTTAATAAGGAGGAAAATAAGACAAGGGCTGACAATATATTTTTCATTTTTTTGGACAGATACTTGCATACGAGATGGCTATCAGATACTGTCTGTCAATAAGACAGCTAAATAAGATAATCTTGGCAGGAAAATTTAAGATTAGACGTGACTTTCTTTTTGAAAGATTTCCCCACATTCCTATGACTTCAATTAGGCAAACGATTTTTATCTGTCTCTATAATCAGACCAGGAGCTCCGCCAGGTGTGGCTTGTGTGGTAATTAATGAATCTTCTACACCTAGACCAATGTCAGGTAGTCAGAAGTTTCACAATTCATCTATATTTTTTAATGCTAAATTAAATCAGCAGTTCTCAAAAAACAATGTGTCCTAAAACTATTTTCTCCTTCAGATTTAACCCATTTCCATTCATCTTTCCACCAATTAGACTGAGAGTATTGGAATCCTTTTTGACTCCCCGTTTTCCTTTCGTAGCCATTCCTCATCCTCACATCTGATCAGTTGCTGGTTTCTCTGGATTCTTTCTTCACCTTCTTTTAGGATATATATTCTTTTGGGATTCCTGTTGCTATCTCTCTGGTTCTGATTCTTGGTTCAGGCTCAAACACTAACCTCTCCAGTGCTTTGCCAGTGTTTGGACTTTCATTCATACTTCAGCCTGGACGTTTAAGTTGGGTCACTTGTCCTAAAACACCACTTTCGTTTCTCCTGCCCAGAAACCTTCAGCACCTGTCTCCCATGTGTTTACAAGTCCTCTGCAGTGCCCTCATACTAAATTATAGATCTATATTCCACTATATCTCCATAAAAATTTTTTTTTATTATAAAATTCCATTTATATGAAAATCCAGAATAGATAAAGCTATAAAAACAGAAAGTAGATTAGTGTTTGCCTGGGCTTGAGGAGCGGGTGGGTGGGTAATAGAGGAGTGACTGCTAAGGGGTAATATATGTTGTAATGGTTGCAAAATAAACTCTATATTTTGAGCAACGGCTGGCTTTAGCCTTTTTGGGCGTCATGTCATTTGCCTCTTTTCTTCTGTTCTGTGTTATTCCTGTTGCTTCTGGAACTCTCTTATTTTCACATCTCAAAATCCTCCGAGGTTCAACATGTCCCAGAGTATTTCCATAGACTTTTCACTGGGTTTCATAATGTTCTTAGGCTAAACTTTTATGCTAAACTTTTTGGCATATAGTATGCCCTGGAAAGTTATTGTTCAAAGGAGGATGTTCAAGAACAAGACAACATCTGACAAGCCATTGTTAAAAGTAGTTCTATCTTCATGTAGGAAGCCAGTCTGGAACCTCATAAAGTCTCTTGGTATATTTGACATGTATTAGAATCTGGGGGAAAAGCACTCTTTAAGAATATTGGATCTATGCATTAGCAAAATTATTTTTAGGACATGTTGTGCACTTAGCATCTTTCATTTAACAGTCTTTAATTATGAAATTTTGTATTTGAACACGTATTCTCAGACTTTTGACATTTAATCTCAGATTCATACACAGTTTAGGGTGTAAAATCAACAATTCCTTACCAATTTTAATGATTTTTTAAACACTTTGAATGCTGCTGGGTACACAAAGCACATTTATTATTGAGTCTTCATGCAAGTTGCTTCTTTAGAGAAAGCTAGGGGAGCTACAGATGTTTTACCTAACAGATTGCTAAATAATAGGTGATGGATATATACTACCTGAAAAAAAAAAAAAAAAAAAAACAAGATAGAACTTTCATCTTAAGATAACCGAGAGAGAGATATTTGTCCAAAAAGAAATGCTTTTTTACCCCCTAAGAGCTTAATCTCATGTCGTATTTTGTTTTTTCTAACAGACAAAAGGACCGGCAGAGCTCAGGAAGGTTTTGTGTTGCTCTGAGGTTGGGGGCAAGAATTTGAAAGGAATCAGTGAATCAGATGTAATATGGGCTCAGTTTGAGCCACCCAATCTCTATTTTGTTGACGGTCAGTATTCCAGTTTTAAAAAGCTGCATAGGCATTTCTGTCAGCTCAAAAGAACTTTATCCCTGTTTTTATTCTGACATACCTATTATGACTTTGTTCACAAAGCAGAAGGAATTATGGGAAATGGAAACTTGATGGCATGTTTTTATTAAAGAGCTATGTGTATATCTTCACTGAGAAATTAAAGAACCAAGCAAAATCATATATTTTCCTTTCAGGTAACAAAAATTGCCTATTCATTTCCTCCAACAGTGATTTAGTGAAATTGGAAAACAAAGCATAAAATAAAAAGGCTTATGTACAAAGCATGTTTTTGTATTTTAAACAATTCAGTGATCATATGAATTTCTATTATTCTAAAATCAAACTAAAACATCATAAAATTGTGCAAAGATATTCTGTGGGGCAGGAGTGATAGTTTAAGGAAGGAATATTTAAAAACTGTCTCTCCTTTGCCTTCTTGAGGGCAAAGAATTGCATATTTGTATTTCAAAATGAGGTGCACATTTTCAAATCCAGCGACGATACTTTGCAACATTATATTTGCCCCTTTCTGTATATAGTAGACATTTTTTCCTAAAAATTGCAAGAAAATTAAAATTTTGCAAAGCAAATATTTTTTGTGGCACACTATACGTTTTGTAGTACTCTATTTAATTATATTCCTCAGTGCCAACTTCAGTCGTTTAATTTCTTGGTCTAATTTTTCTAATCTTCGCTATGTAGCTCATCTATTTAATTCACATAATTTGTTAGAAAGATTTTTAGGTGAGACTGTGATACCCTTGATGGTAGAATATACAATTGATGTGAGATGTTTGTTTCTAAAACATCTCACAGTGCCTATCGTGTAGTAAGCCACATACGTTTACGTATGGAAAAGGGTAAGAAGGTAAAACACTATGCAGCTACAAAAAGGAACTTTATAAAGTGAAAAACGTTATTAATGTCTCTAAGTTTTAGTTCAGATGTCTGTATTTTCATAAATCTAATTTATTTTAAGTGAAATTAACCTGCACTTAGTTGCCTAAATGTGGTAAAGGTTAGAAAATGTTACATACTTCTCTCTTTTTTAGGGGCTTCTTTGAACTTAGTAGATTTTCCTAAAGGGAAAGTCAAACTTAAAAGTCCTTGACTATGAGTCATCTTTAATTAAGAGGTCTATGTTAACATAAAGTAACTCTGCAAGTCTGAAAAATGAAGGTTAACCTCATTAATTTTGTAAAAACTTGCCAAACATCAAGGGATTTGAAACTGCCTAGAAAAACAATAAGATATTCAACAAAGTTGCTTGTTGTAAAGTTTAAACTGTAATCCATGAAAGAATTATCAAAAGGTAGTGTGTACATTTAAAATAGCTTATTTTAAAAAATGACTTTGAACCTGAGGAAAAGAATGCCACACATTAAAAACCAAAACTTCCAATAAAATGTTTATGTATGGCTATTATAAGAACTGAATAGAGAATGTATGTTTTACAAAAAATACTGAGTTTATTTTATTAGAATCTTTTAGAAGAAAATGTGTCATATAAAATTTAATGGAGTGCCTTTTCTGTCATTACTTAAACCGAAGTAGAATCATATTGTAGGGTTTTTTCCCCATATATTTTCCAAGGAATTTCGTAGGTCTTTAGTCTATCTTTGCTGAAGAGTATTTATCTCATCAAAATAGTAAATTAAGAGGAATCCTGGATTGTATCCTTAGTTTTCTTGAATTCCTATTTTTACTTTCCAGTTACAGTGTTTTGTATTCCTTACTAAACAGTTTTATAAAACTGTTATAAAGAAGTTTGAGTTTACCTTTTCTCATTGACATTATTTTCAAAGGAGACGGAACACGAATTTGGAACTTAAAGTACTCTTAATGTCATTCGATCTTCAAGGATTTATACTCATTGTGACACCTTAGTGATGAAATGACTGAAATCTGTTTCATGGGAAGAAGGTGGCTGTTCTATTCTAGGAAGAGTTGTGTTTCGGACAGAATGACTGAGCTTCTTTTGCTTTTTGTGATAACTTACAAATTTTAGCAAACGAAAAGCACCTAGATTATACATTATACTTTATTAGTGCCAATGCAATTTGTTACTCTATTGAAAAGAAGTGACCATTGAATAATTGAAGTGATTTTTATCACTGTAGCTATTGCTGCCCTTTTATCTATAGTTACATGGAATGTGATGTTTGGATTTTGACTTGGTTTTGGGATTAATGCTTTTTAAAAACCAGAGAAAAATACATTGGAAACAATTTTATTCCTTTAAGAGTTCTCTTTGCTCTCTGTCCCAGAGAAGCCATTGTATTTTACTTAAAATCTGTTAAACAGCAAGAAAAACAAAAACAAAGCAAAAATACGAGAATACAGGCTTCACTGGTGATAGTCACTCAGGGACCTGTTATGATATTGAGTTTTAGACTGAGTATGCATATATATTTTAGTGCTGTAAAAGATATTAGCAGTTATTGAGTGAGATTTCCTCATACCACAGTTGAAGAAATGAAGATCCAGAGCCATTTGGAGAATGATTTCACATGCTGGAACCACAACTGTAGTCCATTTCTCTTTTTATTTTATTTTTTATACTAAACAAGAAAAAAAATGATAAAAATCTTATTATCAATGCAACTTTTCCTGTTCAAAGAAAAGGACATTCTGTCAGACTAGTTGATATTATGGTTCAGTTGTGTATAAAATGGTAGCATTTTATTGAAGATTACTTATAAAATACATGAGATTAGAGTTGGCCTTCATACAAGCAGGTTTTTTTTTTTAGCATCTTTTAGGTCTATTAATAATTCATCTCGTTAGATGGCAAGGTTACTTCTGTACTGTTCTCCAAATTAAAGTGCATATTTAGTGCCCCTGATGGTTGGACTGTAATTTATTCAAGGCGTGCTTGTTATGTAATGAATCTGATTTTTGTATGTGATTTGTGGAATCAATCCCATTTCTTTGTAATCACATCTTGCATATTATTACATTGTGTATTTTTGAATAATTCCTGTGTTTAAAAAGTGCCACTAATGGTCTTTCTCATATCTATTAATATGAGACCTATTAGTCTAACCCATGGGCTTAAGAAAGGGGGACATGTTAAGCCTTTTTATAAAAACTTTTTATAAAAACAATGACATTTACATTTTAACACTTAATCCTACTCTCAGACATGCATGTTACACACACTGCCCCTAAATTCTGTGAACCAATTCCTGTGCATCAGTAATTAGATCTTTAGATTTTGCCTATGTTGGCATTTCTTCCTTCAGCCTAATGGATTTCAGTCTACCTGGAGACTGCTTTGCTCAATTAGAGACCATAAAAATATCTCCCCCTCCAAGGTAATATGTCCTAAAGACTCCTTACCAAACAATTTTTCTCTAGAAAAAAAATCCTTCACAAATACGCATCCTTAACAGAGGCAGTGAGCGGAGAACAATTGTGCTGATCCAGGCACTGCTCTTTATATAAACATCAGTGCCTCTGTGAAGCCATCACCACTGCCAGGCTTCTGTGCCCCATTATTGCTGAAGCCACTGACTCTCACCTCTCCCCACGCAGCGTATTAGAATCCTGCTCATCCTTCTTTGCTCAGCTCAAAAGCCAACTGCCATTTCCATTACATTTTCAGTGATTCCTTTCCTCCCTTCAAACACAATTCTCAAGAGCATATTAGTTTTGCTCATCTCATTATATTTTGTTTTACTTTATCATTAGTTATTGAAGGTCTTTTCTCCTAAATTTTAACTCCTAGAGATAAGGGAGCTTGCATATCCATCTCTATATGCACCTTAAATTGTAGACTAGGAATTATTTGGTTTTCATTGAGTGCAGAAGTTTGGCAAGAAATGGAAATTTCCCCTGGTCCTGAAATGTAGCGGGTTCTCCTTAAGATGACCCTAAGAACTTTAGGCATCAATGCCACCACTTTCAGTGTGACCAGGTAGTTTATATTCTGTGGTCTTTGGTTTTCCTACATGTAAAGATTCAAACAAGTACATGCAAATATTTGGATCATTGCAGGTGATATCCAAATGAGAAATTATATCACACATATTCTGATCTCTGAACTCTTGACTTGGAAACAGTAGTAATGAGAGGAATAGTTGACTACTTACTTTGTTCTGAGTATAGTGCTAAAAGCTAAACTTTTAAACATCAGTAGGTAGATGGATTCACATAATACATAGAAAACAAGTTGACATGATATTATTAACTTGTGCTATTGGATCTAAGAAAGTGGGTATAATATTTGCTTTTATCCTCTGTTTCCTTATATTAAGAATCATCTTATACACATTGTCATTGCAGCAGGGTTATGACTGGTGGTTAAGATACTGCCACAAGTTTATGTTAATTCTTACCAGTCTTCAATTGGAGGAGACTTAGTGCGTATGCGAATGAACTCTGGCTCCACACTATACTGTTTTTGTTGGCCTTGTCTATTACTCCTGAAGATCTGGATGAATTTATTAATTCCTCCTGCAAGTTTTTAAATTCTAGTGTTGTCTGAGAGGCTGTGTGATGCAGCAGAGCACACACAGACTATGGTTTCTCAGTGGTATCCTAGCCATGCAAATTATGGTCATTAGATCAATTACTAGATTGCAAAAATTAAAACTCTTTTGTTTGCTGTCTCTCTATTTGCTTAGCTTTTATGAAGACATATAATAGGCTAAACTCCTCCTCTGTGCATTCTATGATTCATATCACTCATCTCTAGTCAAACCAGCTAATAAGTAAAAAAAAGAAGATCTCACATTCATTTTATTCATTATCTGGTTTGACTGGAATAAGTCAACTCCAGTCATCCATTGAATACCAGTGACATGTAAAGAAAAGAAAGAAGGAAGTTGGGAAATGTAAGGAAAGATAATCTTAACTGTAAAGCCTATACAAGATCTAAATGAACCTAACAATATTTTTAATCTGGACAATTGATTGAATCACCTGTCAGTTTTCCAAATTTTTTTGCTTCCTCTTCTTTTATTCTTTCCTGTCTTCTGTCCTGCTTTGTGCAATATTTTAAATATACAGAAATGACCTGTGGCAGAAGTCAATTTGGCTTATTGGAGGAATCACAAAGTAGCCTATGTGATTGTAGTGTCCTAGTGGGCAAAGAGAAGAGAAAGGGAGGAGGATGTTGCTGGGTCAAAGGCTTTTGTTAAGGATTTTGTTCTCCCTTTGATAAGAAGCCTTTGAGCGGGATCTGACTTATGTTTTTAAAAGGCCGGTCTAGGTATCATGAAGAGTGGAAGTAATAAGCCAGTTAGAGGCTCTAGCTGTCATTCAATCCAGATAATGACTGATGATCGATGGTGGCAGTGGAAGTGATGAGAAATGGCCATATTGGGGGCATATTTTGAGTAGAGCTGCCAAGACTTCAAATTGATTACATTTGGAAAAAGGAGTCAAGATCAACTTCTCGATGTGTATTCTGCGCATTTGTGTGAGAAGTGATTCTGTTTATCATGGAGTTTGTTGCTGGGTATAGGGGCAAGAGTGAATCAAGAGTTTGGTTTAGGCACCTGTTCAGTTTGAGTTGCCTGTTAGAAATTCAAGTGGAGGGAAGAAGTAGGTAGTTGGATGTAGGGGTCTATATCTCAAGGGAGCAGCCAGTGTTTATACATATATTCACCATTTATCTTTGTACAGATGGGTTTTAAAACCTTTGTGCTCATTGAAATCACCTAGAATGAGAATGGGGAAGTAAAGGTCCAGTACTAAACCTTGAAGCATCTTACAGAGATGGAGAAGAAATGGCCAGTGGGAGAATTGGAAGAATGTTTCATGAAATTAATTTCATTTGGAGCTTGTTAGGTTCTGATTGTTGATTTTGATAAATCTTTAGTATTAGATTTTTTAATGTGTAATGATTGGGGGGTTTTAGTCTTGTGAGGGAGATTTTGGTTTTAATCTCTCATTCTGCCCTTGCACAAACCTAGCTCCAAACCAGTCCCAGCTCCATTCCTTGATGTAAAGTGTCATCATGGATGCTGTACCCTACTTCCTCTCACCTTCAAGCCCCTTTGTCTTGCAAACTGAACTTCAGTTGCCCCCACTTGCTTCCTATACATTTGAAAATTTACATTAAGTCCATTTCTAGATATTTATCTTATTTTTGAATCTGCCTAGATTTTGTCTTGTTTTAACTCTTTATACTTTATTATTATTGCTGTGTATTAGAAACAATGTGGTACATCAACCACATGGATTCATTGTGCCATCCCATATTCTGTACAAGTCTCCTTCAACCTTGCATTTCTGTTTTCAGTTTTTATATCCTTTTTAAAAAAATCTTTTTTAAATGAAAAATGCACATTAAATAAGATTTTATCATTCTCATTTAGATGCTTATTTTTTCTGTCATTGTTCAGATTGCTTACATCTTATGTTTGATTTAATTTTTATGCCTCTGGAAGTAAAATGTCTACGTTATTTTTTTTTAAATAGAGATTTTAATATATCATTCTAAAACAGTATTTGCTGAGACTTTTAAACAAAAATATATCTCATATTGCCTATTGCATCAGCTTATCAGGACAGGATATGGGTATTGTTTTAGCCTAACTCATTTTGTTGTAGATAAGGCAAACTGAGAAAAGCTAAGTTGGAAGCAAATAATGTATGCACATGATACTTGCTTTGCCATCACCTGGGCGAATGTAATGAAAATCCTTTAATGTAAGCTTGTGTATTTACATGGGTAAATTAAATATGCAAAATATTTAGCTCTGTAAAATTTCAAGATATCTTGCCCCTTCATAAGTCCACCAAAGAGTTGGCCTATGAATTCTATAGTGGCATTTGGGGAAGGATGGGATGAGATTAATGCTCCTAGGTAGAGCCCTCATGCACCTGAGATGTTTCCAGATAAGTCACATGGTATGGAGTGTACATGAGATGGTCAAAAGTTACAATTAATCCCATTCACTTTGGCATAATGAGAATGGTGAAATAGAAGTGTAATGAGAATAAGGCTTCTTTCGGTACATTCAAGCTGCAGAGTTTTGCCCAGCTAGCTATTCAAGTCGCTGGTACATTCACAGAGGTAAATGTTCATTTTGGACTGTCATAGAGGGAGGAAATTCTCTGGAAGAGGATTTTTATGTTTTGTATTATTTTTTTGTTTCTTTTAAACAAATTTCTGCATTTTGAAATTCCTGAAGTTCTGGACACTATAATAATTTAGTAAGCATAAAATGTAATTTCCAAATATAAGTAAGTGGTATTTAAAAAGAGTATTATTCAACTTATGTATTTATATTTTTGTGTAAAATACTGTAATCTTTAAATAGCTCTTTATTTCTTTTATGTTAATCATTAAAATCATAGCCCATTTTTAAATTATATGTCATAGATTATTTGCCCTTATTTTCGTTATGACTGTATGTGGTAGATCAGAGTGAGTTGAACTGTATCTAAGAAATACTATCTAGTTAGGTTGTCAGAAAAATACATTTATGCTACTGGAGTAGCTTTGTAGGATTTATACAATAATTCTTTTAAAAGTTGAGTAATGATGTGTTGAGACAAAAATACAAAGATGGACTGGGAGGCCATTTTTTTTTCAGGTCATATGGTGATATTTTCCAAATAATAATGCATTAACTGAATTTATATTAGAATTTGTTAATTGCTTTTACTACTTAAATTTCATTGGTTACTTAGGGAATTTATGTAATTGCATTGAATAACTTCATTGGCTTTATGAAATAAATAGTGACATTGTGTCATACCAGTAGGACTAATTTGGACATTATAGTATATACTTCTTTCTTTTATTCAAGTTTCATCAACTATAAAACATCATTTTTTTTCCTCCTGGGGTGCCCATGTCTTAATAAGTTGGACATTCCACAGAGACATTTATTTGTTCTTTCTGGTCTCTATGGCACATTTTGAGTCCACGTTGTTGAATTGACTTAGACACAAGATTAGTTTAGTTTTTTTTTTCTTTCCCAGTGTTTTTAAAAACACCAGTTAGCAAGAATTTCAGTTTTCAGTGAAGTTTATTACTAAATTTCTTTTACTTTAGAAATTAACAGATCTGTCATAAAAATTAGGAATTATAATTCCTTTTTTATTGGTATAAGTAGGCTGAAATATAAGACTAAATTGCATCAGTTTCAGAGAAGAAGAATAATCATACATTTGGGAAATTGAGTTTCTACATAACCCATGCTCTATCAGAGTAATTTAAGTAGAAGTAATAATAGTTTAATAGTTCAGTGTAATTTGTTAATGGGCATATTTTGCAAAAATAATAATAATAAAATAATAATTTCTGAAAACTGATAATTTTATATATTTTTAGTTGGATTCTATCAAAAGAAAGAGTTTTCACTAAATTTCATGTGTAGAGATGCCTGGAAGAAGAATATCAATGAAACAAAGAACAAGACAATTTTTTTGAGTTATTAGAATTAATGCAAAGGAGAATGCAATAATCTTATTGATTTTTCAATTGTATAATATATAAAATTATATGCATAGCATTATTGAGCTATTGAAAATCTAAATTTCATATTTTTGATACCATACTCATTCTTGTATATCATCCCTGCTGCTTGTTTTGATGTTTTTCAATTTCATATCAAAGAAGAATATCATCGCTCTTTATTCCTTTCTTTTTATTTGCTGCAACTTGTATACAGATGTTAGTTAAATATTAACCAGACTTTCCATGTAAAGGAAATGAAATAATAGCTTCTCTAATAGATTTCATAATGTTTTAGAGAACATTTTAATAAACCCTTTCTTTTGTGGGGAAATACCAAGACTTTTAAGGATAAAAATGTTTTTGTTTTATGAATGAATATAAATGGTAGATTTGATTTCAATTTATTTCATTTAATAGACACTTCATCCTAATTCTACTGCATTGAGAGGGTTTTAGCCACTCAGGATGAGGCCTTATCAAATATGATAGGCTAGCATGCACCACACTAACAATTACTGTCAGTCTTCTGTGCCTAACAACAACAACAGAAACAAAAAGGTTGAATTCTCCTTCATGCAGAGTCCATTATGGAAGCAGGTGATCTCTGGGCCATCTCTCTAAGGGGTGGCTCACTCATCTCAGGGGTTTCCATTTTCCATTACCTTCATTTAACTTTTTCATTCTTAATTGCCACTACAGAAAAAGAGAATATCAAACTTGAATGCTTCTGCTGCAAAGTGGTATGTGTCACTTCGATCCCCAGATTTTATTGGCCAAAGCAAACAACAAGGTCATGTTTAAGGTCAAGGAAGATGAGAAGTGTCATCTCTCTGGCTGCCTAGAAAGCAGAGAAAAACTGAAAATATAGATGAACAGTAGCAATGCCTATGTAAGCCTTATTATTTCAGCGGTATGGCAAAACAGGTCAGTGTTTCCCAAACTGGATGCCGAGAATGGGGTGCAGGTGGGCTACAGGTATGCATGGTTGAACTTCTTGATAGTGCTAAAAAGGCAGTCTTAAAATGAAAGTTTAATAAATTAACTCATAATACTTAAAATTGTATTTGAATGTTTCTTTATGGTTTTCTCTAAAAAAACTTCCTGAAAGTTTTAATTATTTTCTGTTTTGTAAAGTAAGACTTATGTAGCCTCTGCATAGCATCTCCCTGGTTCTCAATAACTCACCCATGGAGCAAGCACCAAATGTGCCCTTTCCTAGAATCTCCTCAGTTACCTGATTAATACTTTTGTATCAAGGTGTTTATTTAAGTGAAGATTTTATGCAAGCATTAACTTTATTCTTTTAATTTAATTGGGTTGTATGTTTTGCTTATAGTTTTAACTCTTTAATTCTAAAATAGAAGATACATATAAATTGTTTTATGTTTTTGTCAGGTGCCAGAGAATCATCAGTTTTTAAAATTTTCTCAAGTGTTTATTTCTTCTTCCCTCCCTCTTTCTCTTGTTTTTCCTTTCTTTTTTTTCTCTTTTCCTTTCTTCCTGTGGTATTTTAAGATTAACAATTAGTGAAAGTCTTATTCTTGATGGAAATCTATAATTAATTTTTGAGTTATTTTAGATTTAGAGTGTCTATATTAAATTTTATACAAGTTATTAAAAACAAATTCCTTAAATTTAAATTAGTTGTCTTTTCTGGACATAAAATTTATTAAATTACTAAAGAGGACTGAAAGTTCTAGATATTATTTTCAAAAGTTTTTTTGATTTTTTGTAGAAATGATTATATTTTGTACCTATCTTAGACTTTTTAATAATTGAACATGAATGTTCAATATTCTAATTAAATGATTATACATTAATTTTTAAGCTTTTTATATGCTTTATTTTAAAGCACTTTAAAATGCAAGTAATTTTAAATGTACATTTTATATATACATATTATATTCATATATTTTTGTGTATCTTATTACATAATACTTATATATTATATTATTAACATATATTACATATATTATTTACAAATAGGTTATCTGGAACTATACATGCCTGTGGTCTATTTTCATTTTCACTTATGTTTACTTTCCCAATACAATGAATAATTTGGATGAAAGTTAGACTTCAGAGTTACAAGAATCTCCTCAAATGTTTAAGATACTAATTAGGTAATATAATAACAACTCCCTCAAATCGAAAGTCATGTGTCCTTATAATTTTCACACTTGGTTTAAGTGTTTTATTTAATTCAAAAGTGATTGAATAAAGATACATGCAGGACAAATTTTGTGGGTACTGTACCCAAAACATCCATTTTAGGCAGAAGAAATTTTGGACTCTCTTAAGCAGAAAATGAGAAAATTCCTTTATGAGATTGGGTATAGCACTATATGATAAAACTCTAAAAGACATTTATAATGTTACATTTAATGTTTTAAGCCAAAATGCATCACACAAATGCAGAACGCCTTATTTTACCAGACTGTGTATACATCCTTAACAATGTACTGGGAACCAGTGAAGCAGGAGACATAGAGGAGGAGTGACTTTGATAATACACCCAGGAGAGGGAGTGATGGCATATCACATACATCATAGTGACAGCACTAATAAAAAAGGTTATTAAATCAAAAAAATTATCATTGCATGTCAGTGACTTTAAGGAATAATGTTAGTTAATAGCAATGATTAGAATCCTTTAAGAACATTTTTTATTTTGTAAAAAAATCACATACAAAATAAACTTATGTGAATTATATATTCAGAGGGACAAGTGAATACTTTTAGGATGTATTAAAGGATGTAAATAAAATAGAATGTAAAGCAAACATTGCACACGGCTTGTGGTCTGGCCCAAAAGTCATGAAGGCTATATGAATGGTATGAAGATATAAACATCAAAATTTAATTTGAGAGCCCAGGTTTTGTGTGCATTTTACTCAAATAGAAGATCTTGTATATAAAACTTTTATAAAACATAATTTTGCCTAAATCTATATTATGAAAATAAATGGCTACAGTTTTATGCAAAGATAAGAGATTACAATTCTACATTTCCTGATATATACAAAAGTGCACAAGCAGTCCAAAGGACATTTTTTCAAGAGTGTATTAGCTAATATAAAAATGTATTGTGTGTTCAAATGTTCACTATAGATTTGCTGAAAGAGAATTATTTATTCACTTGAAAAAAATAGCTTACTTAACTGACATTTTGGAGCACCCAAATGAATTTAATTGAAAACTGCAAAGACCATGTAAAAAATACTACACATATTCACAGAACTTATGGGTTTGAAGCAAAACTTCAGCTTTGGAAAAAGGATAGAGATGATTCACTTGCGATATTTAATTGGTATTATATTTTAAATACTAAAGAAAAATGGACTAGTAGAGCAATACCTGTGTATGCTTGAAGTAAAGTTTTTTTATTATTTTAAAATATTTAATATGAAGAAACTTAAATCATTTGCATTTCAACAAGTTCTAACATATTTGTCAATGTAAGAAAAGGATCACGAAGTTTAATAAATGTATCCCTTGTGTTTCTTTCTGTCAGTTGGAGAGAATATAATGAATTCTGTGCTATTATTTGCAACCACCAACTTTTGTAAATTAAAATTTTTATTGATAGTAATTATGAATTTGATATCTCAATCATAAAACTTGTTATAAAAGTTATTTCATGAAAGCAAGCTCTATAACTATATTTTCAATTGACACATAACATATTAGTTTCAAGTGTACAATGTAATGATTCAATATTTATATATACAGTCAGCCCTTGAACAAAGCTGGGGTTAGTGGTGCTGACAGACACCCCCACCATGCAGTCGAAAATCTTGCATGTAATTTTTGATTCCCCCAAAACTTAACTACTCACTCCTCAGAATCCACTGGGGATTGATTGGTTCCAGGAACTCTCACAGATATCAAAATCTGTGATGCACAAGTCTCTTATAAGAAATAGTGTAGAACAATGTATACAGTCACATCTGCAGTTGGTTGAATCTGCAGTTGTGAAACTCAGGGATAGAGAGGGTTGACTTTATATTTATTGAAAAAAGCCACATATAAGTGGACCTCTGTAGTTCAGACCTACATTTTTCAAAGGTCAACTGTATATGAAATCATTACCATGTAAGTCTAGTTAACATTCTTAACCATACATAGTTACAAATTCTTTTCCTCGTGATTAGAACTTTTATAATCTACTCTTTTATCAACTTTCGAATGTGCAACAGAGTATTATTAACTATAGTCACTCTGTTTATATTATATCTCCATGACTTATTTATTTTATAACTAGAAATTTGTACTTTTTGACTCCCTTTACCCATTTAGCCCAACTCTCACCCCGCAACTCTGGCAACCACCAGTCTATTCTCTCTGTCTGTGAATTCCAGGATTTTTATTTGTTTGTGTTTTAAATTTCACGTATAAGTGAAATCATATGTATTTGTCTTTTTGTGACTTAGTTCACTATGGCAAGATTTCATTATTTTTATGGCTGAATAATATTTCATTGTGTGTCTATATATACAGACATACATTTTCTTTTCCATTTATCCATTAGTGGGCACTTAGGTTGTTTCCATATCTTGTACATAATATTACAATGAACAACATTTTAATGTGTACTTAATAGTCAATATATTTCATTTTTCTTATTACAATTATGTGCTATAAAGAAAATATAATGACTTTTTTCAGCAAGGCCCATATGGATATTCCAAAACTATCTCTAGTGTGTCGCATTATGCAGGTATGAAAAGGACTGGTAGACTCTGAAATAGCTACTGATGTTCCAGGAAAATATTGATCCTTAAATTTAAACTCAGAAGAAGTCTGATGTGGCAAAAGAATGTCTAAAGCGATGTTTCAGATTTATGAACAAACTTTCTACTTGGTAATCATTCTTCATTGAAATCTATAAGTGAAAACACTGTGAAATAAATATTGTTGAGATAGCTGCTCCCTATCTTCCTCCCTCCCATTTCTTCATGAACGGCTATCTAGTTCACTAATAAATATTACTGTGTGCTTGTGGAAGGAGAAATGTTAATACTGTAAAACTGTATTTGTTTTCCCAATATGCCTTCACAAATAGCAATTAATAGGAAAAAGCAATTTAAAAAGTCGAAGGCATATTTAGGCACAAAAATATTTTACAGTGTTTTTTATGTTTGTATCTAAATATGATATGATGTTTTATTGGAGCAAAAATTATAAACCATATGTGAGTATTTGCACATTTTTATTCATATGGTTTATGTAGTGTTATAAACTGCTAATATGTTTAATATGTAAGATCCATGGTTTCCTGTTACTATTTTATAAGGATATTATGGTTTTATGGTTAACATTAATTTGAGGTATTGCTTTAAGGGTAAAAAAAGTACTTTAAAATTATTATTTCTCTGATGTTTAATTTTGTATTAATCATGTTAAAGATTTATGTGAGCTAGAACATAGTGACTACATATTATGTAGATAAACTATGCAATAGCTCTAAGAATAAATTTCTTGGTTTACATATGATGTTTTCAGTCACAAATATTTAATTATATGTAGACTTGTTTTAAATTTGAATAATCCAGGGGATCAATCCTGTTTCAACTGTTTAAGGACATATATATCCTTTTATGTTATGAAATTCTGGAGTTTCTATTTTGAGTTATCTAAGCACTTAAGCAAAATTAAATTTTTAATGTAGAGAAATTGTTCTGTCAGAAAAACTTTTCAAGTTAAGTTTCTTGATTATTTTAAAATAATAGAATCTCAACTTTCTTATATGTGTTTTATAAAATATTGTGACTTTCTTGAAATACCAACTCCATACCTAGGTATTTATGTAACTTATTGATTAAGTTATATTATCCACCTCTAACTAATTCCACCTTGTAACAATGGAACTTATGTTTTTGAGAGACAGAGGGTATTGACAACTATTCGTTCCTTTCAAATATCTAATAATGTTAGACTGTCACTTGTAAGGAATTTCCTCTTTTTATTAATAGACTTTATTTTTTAAACCAGTTTTAGGTTTACAGAAAAAAAAATTAGCACAGAGTACAGAGTTGCATATCTGTTCCCTCGTTTTCTTTACTATAAGTTTCTCTCACCTTTCTTAAGCCAAAATAGTGTAAAGGGTGGAAGCAGTTACCATGAATTTATATGGAAAAAATTTTGAGCATTCCCAGACCTCCCCAAATAACCTACCAAATTATACCAAATAACACATAAAACCTAAATAATGCTAACATATTGTGAAAGCAGGAATGATAAAATAAATAAATACACATCACATTTTGTACACCTGTCAGTTCATTCACTCAAGCAATAGAACTTTTCTGTTTTCTCCATTACTGGATACTGCCTAAATGAAATCACTTTGCTACTTGCAGAACCATTAGTAACTTTCAGCAGCTTTCAAGATTCTTTCTCTCTGCATGTAAATAGGAATGAAAGAGACAGGCAAGTTCAGCGCACAGATGATATCTTTACTTCATTCACCATATTTGAAACCCTTAATTACGTAGTTTTACACCAAAGCATTAACACCTTTAAAAGTACTTTTAGGCTTTTCTGATACTTTAGGACATATCTTGCTAATCGATGCACTAAATAAGTTGAAATGAAGCAAAGATGCTCATAGAGACAGTCTAAAAATGTGATGCTTGATGCTGAGATGCTGAGTGTTGTTCCCAGGGAAGTTGCTTGGCGGGGCCACTTTTGCTGCTCTGGATGTTCTCTGCCTCCAAGGCAGCTCACTGCACAGCAGGCGCTGATCATCATTTTGCTTTTTGCCTTTTTTTATAAAAATGAAAGTCCTCTTCAAATTCCTTTCGATTGGTGAAAACATGTACTAATATAAGTCTTTCATATAAAGGCAAAGGTAGTGTAACCTGAACTTTCCAAAAGTGGGAGATACCTGTATTAACATTTTGTATTAGTGTGACACATTTATTATAACTAATATGATAAATCATCACTAACTGAAGTCCATATTTTACATTAAGATTCACTTTTTGTGTTGTACAGTTCTATGAGTTTTGACAACTGCACGTCATACATCTACCATTACAGTAGCATACAGAAAAGTTTCACTTCTAAGGATATATTTTAATTTTAAAAAATTTACCACCTTTTAAAAAAATATATATTAAAAGGTGATAAAACTGTTTTCTGCTTCAGAACAAAAGCTGAAAATCTTATTCAGTATGTTATACAGTTTTTTACCTACCATCTATTAAGAAAATGTTTTCCTAATAAGAACAGCTTGGTTCCAGTGAACTATATATTTCTTTTCACAAAAGTCACATATCTATGTTGTTTGCCTCATTTTCCTCATCTTAAGCGTAAATTTAAATCTAATTTTAACAATTGAAATAATTATACCATGTCCCTTGGATATCTTTCTTTTAAACGGTGATTGTCCTTTTTTTTTTACTTTAAGCAAGTTTTTTGTAACATATTTTGTCATCATCCATTTTTTGAAAGGCTATAGAATGTAAATAAATATGTTTCAAGTTATAATATATGTTAACACTATAACTAGGATTCCCTAACATAGAATTCCCCCCCCCCATTAACTTACAAGTTTCTATTAAAAAAATAAAATTCCCTTGAGTAAATTTCAGTGCTTGGTCCAAGGGCAGAAGTGAGTCTTGGCAAATTTGAGAAAATATTCCTAGTTGCATATAAGTCATAAATGAACACACCAACAGGCAATAAATATTAACCATTGGTTAAAAAATGGAATTCGTATGTTACCCACTGTATTAGTTTGCTAAGGCTGCCATAACAAGATACTACAGACTGGGTGAGTTAAACAACAGAAATTTATTTTTTTATAGTTCCAGGGGCTGGAAGTCTAAGATCCAGGTGTCAGCAGGTCTGATTTTTCTTAAGACATTTCTCTTTAAAGGGCTTGCAGATGGCTGGCCACCTTCTGGCTGTGTCTTCACATGATCTTTCTTCTGTGTGTCTAAAGCGGTCATTTTGGATGAGGGCCCAAACATGTAAGCTAATTTAACCTTAATTTCCACTTAAAGACCATATCTCAATTATACTCATATTCTAAGGTACTAGGTGTTAGTGCTTCCACATATGGATTTGAGGGAACACAAGTCAGCCCATAACACCCATTGAAATCAGTAAGTCTTTTAACTTGTGATTTGAAAACTATAAAAATCATTGATTTAGCATGTCACTGTGAGCCAGGCACTGTACATGCATTAATTCACAATGACAGGATGAAATTAGACTTAATATTTCACTGAGGATAATTTTTTCAGTTGGCAGTGGATACTAGCTGTATTTACAAAGAGAATTATATAGTACATAACATTTCTTTAAACCTGAAAAATGCAAAAATATTGCTTATTTTAATATTAGAGCAAATGAGAATTAGCATTTGTTTTAAAAATGCAGAACAATTTAATAATATATATTAAGCCAATTCATATTGGTTGTAGGTTAGGTCGCACTGGGGTGACAAAAAGATTAATTGACTTTAAATAACCGACCTTCATGTAGTTTCCTCCAAAGTGTTTTCTGCAGTGTGGGCCTCTCTGAGGTCAGCCATTTGTCATTGATAGGATGTGCATTGACCCTCTCTAATAAAAAACACAACTTTTTTCTTCTTTGCTTATGAACCTTTTCAAAAGCCTTCTCCTTTCTCTCCCTGCATCACTTGACACTTGAATCCAACTAGCTAGCTGAGTACCAAATTAACAGAATAGTCACAGTAACAATGAGCGTGAATTTTCCTCTTCCTAATACTCTCACCACACCATAAGGGACTCCAGCTGCTCCACTCTGTAGGACATTTAGGGTATACTCCAATTTAAGAATTCCTCCTTAATATGCTATTTACTTTGGTACTTTCAGAGATCTAAATGTGGCATTATTCTCACAAGCATTTATCAAAACCTCTGTCATGTCTTTTTTCAGTGTTTGTTAAAGGTTTAGATCTCAATAACTTAAGAGTCATGATTTCGGTGAGATTCTTTTGTACTTTTATAGGGGAGAGAAGGAGTAGGAGTCAAACAGCTGTGGACATAGATGGTTCTCTGAGCTTTCCTTCCCCATCTGTAGAACAGAAATAACAGGAAGTTGTTATTGAAGTTAAAGTAGATGACTTAATCTTAAGTATCTTGTTCAGTGCCTGGCATTCAATAAATAGTAGTTAATTTTCTTTCACTACCAACAACCTAATTCAAAGCCAAATTATTTGAATTTGGGAGAGTTGGTGGTGGTGGTGGTGGTGGTGGTGGTAGTGCTGTAACTGTTGCTGAATATTGCCATAAGTTTCCTATTTCTAGTGTTTTGAGAAGTTGTGAAATATTGATCAATACAATTGTCCCTGGATATTTAATGAATATTTATACTGTTCCTATCACTGTTAGATGTCATTAGAAACAAAAGAACCAAGACTCATTGTCAGGAAACCAAAATGAGTGTACAGTCTGCTTACAGAGATAAGATCTAGTCAGATGAAGCCATTAATATGTAGACATTACTTATTATAATTATTATTATAATAAAAACAAAGTGCTAATATATGTTTTTCATGGACCAGAAATGTAAAAACAAATACAAATACAAATTAAAATTCAGAGCCGTCCCAAATGGGAAGGCTGTTATCTCCCAGAAGGACGTCCCAGTGGACTCTTCCTCAGAATTACGACAACCTGGCTCTGGAGAGGAGGCATGGAGGGGGTGGGGCAGTGTCCAGAAAAGGTGATGCATGTGGGGGCATGGGCCACATTGAGGCAGGACACAACCAAGAAACCTGTCTGACTGGACGGAGTATGTTTCAGAATGTGATATAAATAAAACCGAAGAAACCAAGCGACCAGGAATTAAGAGAGCATTGTGCACTAGGTAAAAGTGTTTACATACAATAATACAGACCTGAAGCGAGCTGGAGGAAATCATGGCAGAATATTAGTCTAGGAGTGGGTGGGCAATGACCCTGGAGCAAGGACAAGACCACCTGGGAGGCACACCTAACAATCCAGTTGTGGATTAATGAGGATTAATGCTAGAGTGGTAAAAGTGAACAAGAAAATGCAGAAGAGTATTTTTTTTTCTAATCCAGATTATATGTTCTCAAATATGATGAATACCTTTTATGATATAAAAGGTACTTCTTATACGAAAAAAATGATAAAAGTTTTTCATATGGTTTCTCAGCAGGATTCCCCAAAACAATTTTACTTTTTATTTTATTGTCTTTAATAAAAGATAAGCAGTAGATGGCATAATTCTATAGAAAGGATTCCCATTTTTCACTTTTAAATCACATGGCATGTAAGATGAGGTAATTAAGTATCTTTTGGGATACTTCTATTCCAAAACCAAATATGTTGGTCTAACATAACAGTGTGAGATGCAATTTTAATTTTCATTTTAAAATGTTTGAATGGTGAAGTATAATATATGTGGGATTATGTAGAAAATAATATATTCAGTAAAGTATTTTATTACTCTTACCAAATATTTTGGTAAAATACTTGGAGAAATAAGCTTGCATGCTATTTGTGGTCTTGAACATGTCTCAGTGAGTTTATATTAATGAAAACAAAAGACCTGTCATCAAGTTGTATGTGGTTTGAGAGTTCAAAAAATTTACTTAAATCCTTGAAAAAGACAAAAGATGTATATGATTATATGATGTAATGTGTACCTATTAGTGACTTCCAAAATGTATCCTATGTAATTGTGGTGAGGATATAACATCACATGTTTATGGAAATGAAAATATTGTTTTTTCTTTGATCCCTTTATGCTATTCCCATAGAATTTTTCTTCAAAAAGAATGATTAAGGATTTCAAAGAAATAGTCTTCCTTACAGAATACGTTCATTATTTTATAATTTTATTTTGGCTTGAATATGTCTGGTTCTACATTTATAAGTATGTGGTTTAACTTTTGTTATCTGATGAGACATAAACTGATTGACATTGCTTTTAAGAAAGCATTTTTCAATTTGAAGTTATTACATATAAGGTAGAGATAATTAAACTACTGAAATCTTGTCACTTTTTCTACTCTTAAGACAGATATTTTTAGTCAAAGTTTATTTTGAGATACCCTTTTATTTTCATTTGTTTGAAATTTATAAAACTGTTACTGCTTTTTAGAACTGTTTTAAGCACCATGAAGATTAAAAATTGCAAAAATTATTCACTTTTTAATTACTATAGGTTTTGTAATTCTAGAGCATACTGGTCATTCAACATTAATAAATGCTATTGCTTTCTTCTGTTAAGCATTTATTCAAAAAATTAAGACTATGTTTCAGGTAATGTGCAGCATATAGATAGATATGAAAATTTGCTTAGCAGTGTATCTCATAGTAAGTGACAGACATGGTAGTAGAGTTCAGATTGCTACATGAAGACTGAGAGCAAGGGATTTGTTCCAGCTCAGTGACTTTGACATTGGGACCTGAAGGATGAGTAGGAGTTTGTTAGGGAGTGGCAGGCAGTATCAGTGAGAGTTATGGAGAGAAAGCAGACGTCCCTGAGGATCCAGGATCCAGGGGCATGTGACAAGAAGAGGTAGGCCTTGGAACAAAAAGAGGCTGAGGAACAACTCAGCCACAGTCTTCTCTGATATGAAAAAATTAGTAATGTAAAAATAAAATTTTTGTTTTTCACGTTACTACATTTCATTCTTTAAGCAGGCTATAAATTTGGATATTAGTTGTTTTTTCTTTTGTAGTAAAATTAGACTTCTATATTTGCTATCTTTTACAGTGAAGTTTAGCAACTGCAATGGAAAAAGAAAAGTACAGTATGAAAGCAGTGAACCAGCAGATTTTAAGGTAGATGAAGATGGCATGGTGTATGCAGTGAGAAGCTTTCCCCTTTCCTCTGAGCAAGCAAAGTTCCTGATATATGCCCAAGACAAAGAGACTCAGGAAAAGTGGCAAGTAGCAGTAAAACTGAGTCTCAAGCCAACCTTACCTGAGGATACAGTGAAGGTAGAGTATCCACATGTGCCTTTGGAATTATGTTTGAAAATCGGATTTATAGTTTGGACTAAGTATGTACTTTGCTTTACAGCACATTAATGGATACCCTATATTTGAATTTTTATCAACTTCAGTTGTTTCAATAGTACTTTGTTGTATTTCTAATCTTATTAGATACTTGGACAAAATATATGTTAAGCAATATGAACATGCATTTGAAAGGTTTGTTTATACTTTGAGATTTATACCTTAGATGTAGTAGTTTGCTTTAAATTTCTTAGAAGTTTTACAAACTTAAATATAACCACAAAATAAACAATCCTTTGTAAGATTTCACCAGCCAAGGTTATTAGATGGAAAGTTCAGATTTACAGTAGTAAGAGGAAAGCATTTCTGGCAAGGAGTATTGGGTTTTTGTCTTGTTCCTTAATAATTAAATTGAGCATATGAATTATTTATACTGCCAATATGACTTTTAGGAATGACATACTCCCTCTGGTGGAAGCTGCTATAAGCCAAGGTAAAATAAATAAGACACATTTCCAACCCACTATAGTTCGATTCAATTCAGCAATCATTTATTGAGCACTTATTTTGTATAAGTTACCATATTAGGAATTTTAAGTAAGATATGATAACTTCTTCAGTAGAGTTATGATAGCATTACTCATTTGAATGTTCTGCTTCTTCAATTTGAAACCAATATGAGGGGGAACCACACTCATATTCTGAAGTTTGATTTTATGAACTATGACTGTTACATTTTGTATAGTTATTGTATTGTGAGAGATAAGAATACACACATTCATTTCTGGTATTTAAGCATAAATGTGATAAACACACCTATAATCAAATACAGGTATATATAGGAGGAAAATATAGTGTTTTTCTTTTATGCCAGTGTTGGACTTTCATTATTTAAATGTAATTTGTTAAGCTATTAACTGTTAAGGGAACTCATCCCATTTGGCAATAAAAAGTGAGAAACTAGTAACCAATCGAGTGAAAAGTTACTTTTGTTGTTGATAATATGCTTTGTTCCAGCAAACTAGCTTGGATAGTTTTACTGAAGCAGCAAGGTCTAATGGCTAAAATGTCTACAGATACAAGGAGAAACAGAAGAAAATGTTGACATCTAGCAGAGATTAATATCTCATGTGCAAAGTGGGTCATCTACAGCATCCATCATGGCTGACATAGGTTTAGAATAATTACAGCATTAATTCCGTGGGATTTAATAGGGTCATAAATATTTGAGACGTTCCTTAGCAGTATGTATTAAACTTCGCTTGGAATTCAAATTATATTTTAGCACATCAAGATCTAAATTTAATGTACAGTAGCACATTACCTGAACTGTGGTTTAAACTAATGAGAAATATATAAAGGGTCCTATTAAATTTTGCTCAATATTAACTACTATCTAAGATGGTTTATAGAAACTGCAAATGGTTTGCACAGCTGTGCCACATAATAAATTGTTTGGAATTCAATATTTTAATGAACACTGTAACCCTAAAATGTTATGCTGTTTTCTATTATTTTAATAGGGGGATGAGGAAAGGGCCTCCAGACTTATTTTCTTGTTCATAATAATAAACTGTGATTCCTATGTTTTCAGGTATCCATTGATTTTGATGTACTTGCAGGAAATATTTTTATTAGTACTCAGGACTGTCTTCTTGTATTTTAATGCAAAGGAATCACCAGAAATTGAAGAAATAGTATTTCCAAGACAATTGTCTAAGCACAGTGGTCACCTACAAAGGCAGAAGAGAGACTGGGTTATCCCTCCAATCAACTTGCCAGAAAACTCCAGAGGACCTTTTCCTCAAGAGCTTGTCAGGGTAAAGTGGCAGAGTTTTAATTGTCTCTGTATTATGTGTCAAGTGTATGTTAGAAATGCTTTTATCCAATTTTTCATTTCACAAGGTAGAGTTTATGACATGTATGTACTAAAAATATTTTTTTTTTAGAGATGAAATGTCTTGTGTTTTAAAGAGCCTCTTTTCATTTTTTAAAAAATTATCTCAGGTTATTTGTAGTAGAGCTTTCTGTAGGTACTGTATATCATGCATGATAAAGTTTGTCCACGTTGTGAATACATAAGCCCTAACTTTAACATGCATTCACACCCATATCACACCCTTTGCCATAGTATACACACAGCTTAGCTTCCCTGTCTGAAAGCTACATGCTCCATGATGATCTCTGCCCTCTACAGATAGCTTTTGGGCCAAAGAAAAAAATAAAGGAACAATCATGCTAAAAATGCCAGCACAAAATACATTTGACAATTTTTAAAAGAAAAAAAATGACCTCTGATGCCATTAACAGAATCCCTGGGGCTGTGCAAAAATATAGGCTTGCAAATCAGAAAAGCTAAGTTTTTTTTTCAGTTATTCTAAATGCATACCACTGGATGCAGAGAAAAAAAAATTATAGATATTTCTGTGTGTTTGATAAAATTGGCAGCCTGTTATTTATTACAAAAGGAAGATTAGACAAAGTCATTATATTCCCATTTACTAGAAAATAAATGTTTCAGTAGATGATTAAGTTAGCATTCCAATACAACTGAAAGTTGTATTTTTAGTCATTTTTGTGTATATATCCTATTCTAATGTACATTATAATTCAATGTAACAATGAATGACAAAACCCCCAAATAAAGGTGTTTCTTATTTTTCTACTTTAATGGAGAATGAGAAAACAAAAGAATTTTTCTTAATTTTAAAAAATTAATTTTATTACTGGATTAATATATTTACTTAATATGTATATATCTCTTATTATCACCTCTAAAGAATATTGCTCAATTGGCCTTTTCTCTTCTGTCCTTCTCCCTATCTGTAACCTGACCCTATGATTCCTATTTTTCATAGGAATTAGTTATCTAGAGAGGAAAGTAGGGCCCATGGGTAGGATTTTTGAAAGTATAGAAATATATTTGAAAATTATTTCTTGTATGCTTTGTTATTAATAAACAATTTGGGGTAATAGGTGCCACCTTAAGATGATATGGGAAGCTTTGGTTGCAATGAATAATGTTAGTACAATGCAAGTACAGAAACCTGACTTCTGGGCTCTCCTACAATCTTAGAGTTCTCGAGTGAAGCTATTTCACGTTATGGTTAGACAATTATTTTTTATCCTAACTTTTGGGGAAAGGTAAACAATTTTTTTCCCTTTAAATTAGACACCTGCTATTGGATTAAATATTCTAAGCTACAGACTCCTAGAATTTGATACTGTTTAAAAACTCACACTCCTTAATTTTGACCTGTTGCACTGCGTTTAGTGAATGTGTTTTTAGATGTTAACACTGCCCCCAGTCTTTCTGTTGATAAGTGACTCCTCTTTTTGAAGCCTATCACCAAGAAGCAAGGACAAGGAACAGGACTGGGAACATTTTAATGGATTTCTACGAAGAGATGGTATAAGTTTGTAACTGAAAAAGGGCATGAAGTGTGGCATGCTGTGTCTCTGATAATGAGCATTTAGTCTCCCGCTTAATGTGATTGTCTTCTTGACCCTCAGATCAGGTCCGATAGAGATAAAAACCTTTCACTGAGGTATAGCGTAACTGGGCCAGGAGCTGACCAGCCTCCAACTGGTATCTTCATTATCAACCCCATCTCAGGTCAGCTGTCAGTGACCAAGCCTCTGGATCGTGAGCTGATAGCCCGATTTCATGTAAGATTTCAACTGCTGATGATATTCTGTGTATTAATAAACTTCTCAATGTGTGCAGAGTTTAACTTTTACCTCTCCTATCAGTCTTAAGTCTTTGCTTCTGAGGTTTTAACACCTGAAATGTACATGTAGCCTTTTCAATTTATTTTAAGAATTGTATTGTTTTTATCAAATTGATGAATGCTCGTGGTAAAAAAACAAATGGTGCCAAAGAAAAAAGTGAAATTGCCTAAAATCGTATTACTCTTTACTTATTGATACTTGCTTTTAGATATGTGGCTAAGAACTTATAAGAACAAATTTACATGTAGGGGGTCAAATCTGTTGCTCGTAAATTATGTAGAGATCACAACGTTTTAATAGCTGTATTGTATTCCATTGAATGCATGGGTAATAATTTTAATAACTTTCTTATTAATAGACATCTATGTTCTCTACTGTATCTGTTCCTGCTGGTATTCTTACCTCTGGATAGAACATTTTAATTTTGTTTGTTGTCAGTATTCCCTCCAGAGAGACTGCCATTTTGGAGATCTCCGTTTTCCTGATAATCCTGTCAACAGTTTGCTAATATGAGCTGTTTTTTTTTTTTTTTTTTAGCTATACTAGTTATATTTTTCATGTTAATTTTTATGTTCTTTATTTTTTATTTTTTTATTTTCTTGAGTTATAACCAGTTTGTAGTTTTATGTTCATATTTTAACATATGTGCAAATATTTGAAACATTTTTTCAATTTAAAAATAATAGTGTAGAGAGTATTTTAATGCTAAGGAATTACCTTATATTAAAATATAAATTCCAGGAGGCATTTCTTTTTTTTATTTTTTTCTAGCCATGCTTGCACATTTTCCTGGAACAAGATTTCAACAATTTTTTCATGAGTTTAATATAAAAACCTGATTGATCTCTATTATTTCTCTAATTTTGACATGAATAACTAAAACTTTTAATGGAAGTACTTTTTTTAGAAAAAAATATGTGTACACTGTAAAAACTTTTCAAATAATACAGAAGTTAAACTCTTCAAACAATACAGTATTAATAAGAGAGTAAAAATGATTTTTAATCCTTTTCATAAAATAACCTTTTTCTTTTTTAATACTTATATTGTAATATGATGATATACTGTAAGATGTTTCTCTATTTGTAGATTCATAAATGTATTCTTTTGAAATTGCTACCATTCTCTGAAACCAGTTTTTCTCATTTAGCAATCATAAGATTTAGCTTCTTTCCATGTCAGTGAATATTTATGTCATAATTTTCGAATGCTCTAAATTATTCAGTTGAATGAATATAACATAATTTTAACTAATTACCTATTGGTAGATATTTGGGTAACTAAGTTTTTAAAATTTATTTTGAGTGTGACAATAACCATTTTTGTATATTTTTTCCATTATATCCTTAGGCTAAATTCCTAAAATTGGAATTATTTTGATAAATATAGTGAAATTGTTCTTTAGAATGGTTATATTGTGTTGTACTACCTGTACACTATATAGGAGATATATTTTCTCCCCCCCAGTATCAATCCCAGGCATTATCTATTTATTGCCAGTATTATTTTTAAATATGTATTTTGATGATTAAAGTTTCATAAATTGAATAGCCAAAGTAAATTTATCATTCCTGTTTTATGTGGAATTTTATTTGGGATTTTTTATTTTTTTCTCTAAGTAACCTTATTAAGGGCATTAATGCATGATTTGTCATATATATTCTCCTTTTGTTGTTTTTAAACTTTATTAATAATTTTTACCCTACTATAACTTACAGTTTTTGTATTGTAACTATTTTAGAAATAGTTATACAGGTCTTCCAAACTCCAAGATACTAATTCTTCCCAATTTAATCTGTTGTATTTATTATTTTGCATCTAAATTTAATCTCTAAGGAGTTTACTTAGTAAAAGGGGACAAAAGATAGATCCACGTTGTTTATCCTTTATGGCTAGCCAGTTGGGATGTCCCATGTACTGAATTAGTATTCCCATTAATTATCATCTACACGTAACAATTTAAAACTTTTAATTCCATATGTGTGTGTGTGTGTGTGTTTGTTTTTAGATTCTTATTTTTCCCATTAATATATTTGCTGAATCTTTGCACTTATACAAACTTTTAGAATTATTGGAGTTTAGAAAATTATTAAAATATTTATATGTGGTGGAGCAAGGACTTCCCAAGTGACGTAATTCTAATGTTTAATATCATTCTAAAACATAAAGAAAGAAAACTCAAATCTTTATCAAATTTTTTTCAAAAACATCACATTAATAGGGAAACTTTATAAAGATACCACACAATAGACCAATCTCTAATTAGACTAGTCTCTAATTTGTGAATATAAATAATACAAAAAAATTTAAATTTATCTTTGTCTCTGAATTTTTACTATCTGAACTGGTATGGTGAAAGCTTCAATCAATTTTGGGGTAAATTCTTGCTCCCCAGATTCTCACTATTTGCATATAAAAGAGTGGTATCCATGACAAAATAAAATTAATTATAGAATTGCAAGGATTGTTCAGTGTTAAGAATCTACTAATTTACTATATCAAATAAGTTAAGAGACAAAAGAGATTATTTCTATAGGTGTTGAAAAGGCAGTAATAAAATTTATGTTGTTTTCTGTGTTAAATAACTGCTAAATAAAAAAAAAGGATATGTTGATGCTTCTTTAAATGGATAAAGAATATCAGCAGAAGCATCATTCTTAACAGGAAAATCATAAAAGCATTTCTGTTAAAAAGAAACAATTGAATAGAAACACTACATAGTTATTGAAAAGAATGAAATGGATCTTTGTTTGTCGGATAAAAAGATTTTGAAGATAGTCTTCCAAAAGTAGCTAAGTGATTATATTTGTTTAAAAAGAAAAAAGATAGAATTTCTAGAATACCTATAAAACTGAGAATTCATGTTTGGGAAAGGAATAACTATGTTATATACTAATGTATTTTTAATGTTTATGAGTGCCTTTCACAATTAAAAAAAAAAAACCCTAGTGTCAATATTCCTTATACACACTTAATTCTTTCTACTGTTTGTTGATCTGTATGACTACCCTGATTTACATGTACAGATTTAGCAAAAGGATTTGGGAGCTGAATAGAACTGGCTTTGAACATGGACTTTGTCGACAGAGCAGTTACTTAGCCTTTTGAAGCTTGATTTTTCTCACCTTCAAATGCTGGTCATTTCTGCTTCAATCTTTTGTATTTGAATTAAACGAGTTAAAATGCATAAAACTCTGAAAAGAGTGCCTAGCAGGTAGTGATCATTGATTTTTTTGCTACTATATTTACTCTAATTTTATGGAGTTAGGCTAACTTAAACTTTTTTAGCATCTCAGTCCATCCATGTTATTTTGGTAGCATGGTAGTTGTGTATTTTATCTTTTCACTGGAGATGAAAGACTTGAATAGCTTTGTTTTCTAATTACTTTGGCAGTTGCGGGCACATGCAGTGGACATCAATGGAAATCAAGTAGAGAACCCCATCGATATTGTCATCAACGTCATCGATATGAACGATAACAGACCTGAGTTCTTACACCAGGTTTGGAATGGGACAGTTCCTGAGGGGTCAAAGCCTGGTAAGTTTGAAGATAATAACTTGGAGATTACTTCAGGAAATGCAGTGTAATCCAGCGCTAGTATATAAGCAAAGAAAGGAGAAATCATGGGAGCCTTTTAGTATCATTTTCTTTCATTCACAGTAATGTAGGGAAAAACTGATTGAAGAGAGAAAACAGAAAAAAATATTCTACTGCCCACAGTGAGTTTTCCGACCTTCAAAGAAATATATACTTTAGTATCTGATTCTGTAGAATCTATAAGATTCTTTCATTTGGCTATGATGGAGTCACTGCAGCTAGTAAGGGGACACAGAAGACTTAAAGTACAGATTGTATTGTATTAGTCATACAAGCAGCTAAAACCCAGTTGGAGAGTCTGAAAGATACTTGGTGTTCCTGGGACTAAGCTGTGGTGTAAAACCAAAAGCTGAGGAGGTTTGGTGACAGCTGTCCTCTGGCTACACTATGTATTTACTTCCAGATGACCCGAATGTCTTTTGCAGCCCTGGCTTTTAAACTCTTGTCATGGAAAGTGACCCAGCCTAGAAAGGGCAGTTGCCAAAAACTTCTTAACATTGTGAAGTGATGTTTGACTAGGATTTCAGATTTTGTACTGAAAACACTGGATTTCAGTCACCATATAATAGGGAGGGCTAGAAAGGCCTATTCAATGGACAAGAAAATCCATTGGTGTCAAGATGGTAAAAGGAAATGTTTTACTAGCCTTCCTGAGATGATTTGGAGTTTAAAGAGGTTTTATTAGCTATATTATTGTTTCTTTTTTTTTTAATTTTGAAAAGCCTCAACATTTAAAATTGTGCTAATATTACCTTTGTGCTCATTCATCTACACCAGTTTATGTAGCTCCTTTATGCTTAAGCCAATTTATAGATATGACCAACTATGCTTTAAACTGGTATTTGTTTCTTGGTCTAAATTCATTTGTCTGTATCCTCAGAAAAGGAGATGTGGGGAGGTGGGTAGCAGGAGTGGGAGGACAGGGGCTGTGCAGGAAGTTCAACCATCTGTGGCTCCTTCTGAGTCACATTTTCAAAGTAGCTTTTTTTCGGCATTTTAAAACACTGTAAAACCAAAGCATCCTTACTAAAACACAAGCCTTCTACACATATTCTAAAGATAATAAACACTGCGGTTTTTTGCCTGAGGAAGTTTTTTGGCTTTTAAAAATTTTCTTTTTCCCCTATTATTTCTAACTTTATTAAAAGTACTGCTTCACAAAAATTATCAAATATAAACCATTAAAGGTATAATTATTATGCATTGATTATGAACTTCCATAAAGTCTCCCATAAATAGAAGACTTTCAGGTATCATGAGAAGTAAAGATATTTCATGAGCATACTACCTGTGGTGATTCTGTAAGTTTGAAAACATCCTTCTAGGCAAGGTTTGAAAATGTAATGAATCTTGAGTTAGACTTAATTGCTCAATATTCTGAAACATAATTTATTGCTTTAACAATTTATTCATTCGTTCATTCAACAAATGTTTATGGAATATGTGCTGTGTGCTAGGTGCTGTTTTGGCATCGTGGATACAGCAGTGACAAACTAGTTCCTGCCCTGTTGAAGCTTAAATTCTAGTAGGAGAGAAATATTAAAAGCAAGCAAGCAGGCAACTACATAGAAAGTTTTGGAAAAAAACATGGCATATAATCAAAAAGAGGGTGTCTTGTTTTGTCGAGCTCTGAAAAGAGATTTAAATAATGTGACCAAGCCTTGGTTAATTCTTGGGCAGACATGTACCATGCAGAAGTAACAGCCACTGTAAATGCTCTAAAATGGAACCTAGCTTAGAGTACTTACAAAAAAAGGTAGAGATGGGAAATTTTATAATCCAGTTCTTATTAATATCCTACCGAACAAACCATCTTAAATAGTAACTACTTTTCTTTCTACTTCTGAATTACAGTTTGTCTAGCTGGTTTGAACTTATTTGATCCTGATGCTTTTTAGATTTCCTTTCCAAAATATCTAATAAATTGAAGTCTCTGAGTTTCTTACAGTATTCATTTAATCTCCTAGGAAATAATGAACCACGGTGTCAAACTCTGATTCAATGTACCAAAACAGTAATGCATGGAATAATTCCTTATGGCCTGAGCAAATGGAGTGTTCATCATTATGCACACAGCTTACTTTCAGAAAGTGACTTAGGCACTGGGGAAACCATGCTCAGCATGTCATTTTAGATATTATTGCATAACAGAGAAAAATACGGGAAAGGGAAGGAATCAGTAGCCATAAAATATATTGCTAATGTCATCTATATTACTTATTATTTGCATTTTCTATAAATGAAGGCCTAAAATGATCTTTCCATTGAATCACACAGTGAATTTGTCTTCTGAGTTATGGAAAAATTGAGTCTATAAATGTATGAATTTTTCACAATTTTTCTTTCAAGTATCCAAACCATGTTTTGTATTTTTAAAAGTAAGTACTGTTCTTATCAGTAGTGTCTTTCATTGAGTCTAAATGATTAAATGTTTTGAAAAAGTTAAATTAAGATTGATCAAAAAGGTAAATATACCTTCTATATAGGAGACCCTGAAATGAAGGGTGAGTATTCATTTTCCATGTATACTGTGTCTAGGAACATATGTGATGACGGTCACTGCTATTGATGCTGATGATCCAAATACCCTAAATGGGATGTTGAGGTACAGAATCCTGTCCCAGGCTCCAAGCACCCCTTCGCCCAACATGTTTACCATCAACAATGAGACTGGTGACATTATCACAGTGGCAGCTGGACTTGATAGAGAAGTAAGCCAACCAAAAACTGTCTTTAAATTTGTTTTTAATCTTAAAGGTGCACTGTATCACTTACAATTTATCTTCAGGTAATGATATATCCACAATATTATTTAATGTTCATTTACACTAAGAAATCTGTTGTACTATTTTCTACACAACTACAAATTGGTTAAATGATATATATTTACTGGATAAATCATTACTTTGTCTCACATTGCTAGTCTATGTAATATTTAACATGGTAATTGAATAAGTTAAGTAGATATCGCTGGTATCTTACTTTTTAAATTGTCATTTTCTTAGTCTGCCCTTATATTCAAGGGTTTTTGTGAGAAATTAAGTGAAAAACAGTGCCCAAATAATATGTTATAAATTTAAGATAATTATTAACATTCATATTTTTAAGGGGCTACAAATAATATGTGTGTGATTAAATTTTTTGTAGTCTGTGTGGAGAGCCTGGTTTAGTGCAAAAGATTATCTCCTTTGTTAGAACTTGCTCCTTAACTCTATGATTAATTTATTTAACAGGTTTGAACACTAGTAACTGCATTTATTCTACTGACAAGCCTTTCAAGTTATAAATGATGATAAAGACACTTCAGGCATAGTGTTTTGTTGAAAAGGCATAAAATGTTGATGATATTGAAATATTTTGTAGTATCACAATGTAAGAGAGAATGGATATTTCAGTAATTCCAGATGATCACCTCATTGTGACTGACCTCAACCAACTGTGCTCTTACATACATTTATGTTTTTGTTCATGTAATTCCTTCCACCAGGAATACCTTGTGCCTTTTTCTTAATCTTGAACCTTCCAGTTCTTCATGTTCCAATATAAGACCTGCTTACATCTTTTCTGAATAATCCAGCCCTAATGAATCTTTTGCACCTTTCCTTTATTCTGTTTCCTTTATTCTACCATTTTCTTAAGAGATTCTCAAGTTCATTATTGGCTATTGGTAGTCATTGTGTGAGTGAATAATCAAAGTGCCAACTCATAAGGATTCATGCTTTGCAGATTTCTGTCTGAGCCAGCTTTTATAGTAATGAGAACTCAAATTATGTACATCAAAAGGAAACATTATACTTACCATAATAAATATTATTAATAAGGATGTTAGGAGTTGATTTTTGTGACACTTTATTTGACCTAGTAGCAGTCACTTGAATTGCATCGAAGAAAACATTACTATTGCAGTTAATTACATACGCAAGATAGTGATAGAAGTAATGTTAGCTAATCAAGATTACTTTATTCACAGCTGAGCTGAAAGCCTTACTTAGGGGTTAGATGTATGTTTATTTTATTGTACCTACTAACTTCCAAGCATCAATAATTTTTTTTTTCTAGGAATGTTTTTTAACAGAGCTTGCTGAAATTTAGTTTTTGCAATAGTACTTTTAGTTCAGTGATATTCAGAACATGTATGTTTTTTCACCTTTTCCATTGCTATGTGAAATATTATTCTTAAATGCCAATAAACTTTGCAAGAATGCCATATTTTATGTTTCTTTTGAGGGCCAGATTGCTCACAAACTACATAGGTATAACTCATCTCCCAATCCTGACATTTCTCTTTTAGTCACACTTCCATTGTAAGATACAGAAATAGGACTTCATCTTGTTTTCCTACTGTAACGTTCCTATCATATTTAGCCTTGCTGTTTTCTGACAAAAAAGAGGCAGAGGGAATTAAAAATAGTTATAATAAGCAGAGCAACCATATTTAAAAATCAAAGAGACTTTATTTATTTTAGAGGATGAAAGTCTGAAGTCAGATCGTAATCATGGGTAAGTATATCTTTTAGTAGACAGGAGCGGCTGCGACCCCCTGAATGAAACAAATGTGGAAATGGATTTGAAACTATAGAATCACGGGTTAGATATAGTATGAAAAATAGCTCCATGACAGTAAAATCATTAAATACAACAATGAGTTACTAGGGAAAATCATAGAAAACGTTTATTTTGTAAAAATCATTTAACATAGAAAAATATATCTATCTCAGATGGTTTATGGTAATTCTGCTTGAGGCCAGGGATAAATTACTCTGTCTTCATCAGGCCTCATGGAAGCTTGAGATTCTTTTATTTCTATTAGAATTCACAGTTTTCTTTCTGTTAAAAGTAATTTCAGTTATCATTCTCCCAAGATATATGACACCTTTAAGTGATTGAACTCCTAATCATCGAAATGCTTACTGAGTCAGCCTTGTATTTTCCTTTAATCTCCAGTTTTAAAAAAATATTAATTTCTCAGGTTTTGCAGACCTAAAGCTATACGTACCACACATCACAGTTTTAATTTTTTTTTTTTAGCTCCTCCTTACTTCTTATTGCATTACTTGGTGGTGCCTTTTTCTCGCATTTTCTTCTTTTCTCCACTTTTTTCTGTTTATGCCCATCTCCTGACTACTGATGAATCCCCCCCTACTTCACTAGGTTTAAATTCTGCCTCTATATATTATGTGCTATTTGACCTTCAGTATATTAACCTGAAACCTCAGCTTCCACATCTATAAGTGTGGATAATAATATGACCTACCTCGTGGGATGGCTATAAGGATTATATAACACAAAGCATAAAACATTTAGCACAGTACCCAGTAAATATTAGCTATTGCTTGTCCCTGTTGCCATCGTAAATCTGGCCTCAGCATCTACTGGATGAGCACTACTACTTTTACTTATTATAATTTTTTTTTGTGGTGAAGAAAGAATTATACTTTCTGTGTTTCAAGCCTAATAATCCTTTTACTTGTGCCCTCAACTTCATGTCTACCATGAATAAACAGAAGATTATTCTGTTTTCTGTTGACTTGGTCTTTCCTCCTCTACAGATTGTTTCTTACAAACCCCACAGGTTCTTTCATAATTTACAAACATGCTGATTCTCTCTTTTAGTAAAATGGCTCTCACAACCCATAGAATGAAGCCAGATTTCTTTAGCATGCATTCCAGACCCTCTAACCTACCTACCCTCCTAGAATTTCTTGCTCTCTGCTTATGAGCAAATGATGCCCAGTCACTCATAAAACCACATGCCATTCCCACTACAAATCTGAAGTTTTATATTCTTCTGTTTCCTCTGCCTGAAGATCCCTTTTCCATCTATTTCCTAAGTTAATTCTTACTCTCTGATAGCTAGACCTCACCCCCTCCCCTGGGTACTCACATAGTCTGCATCCCTTTAGATATATAAAGACTATGTTACATAGACATTATATCTTCATTTTTACTTCCAATATTCAGGGAATCCAATATGTTCTTCATCTTTTCACTCCAAAAAGAAACCCTGAAGAAATGTACAAGTCATGAGAATTTCTCCTTCAACACCAGACTCCTCAAAGGCCACCAATACTGACTTCCCAACTCTCACTCTTTTCCCTCTCCTTAAAATCTGACTTTCTGCCTGCTTACCCCATCGAAGATGCACACATGTCACACATATATTCTGACTTTCATGGGAGGGACTAATATATTAGAGTGATAAATGGTACAGACTCTGGACTCAGAGAGACCTGGATTCAGATCATGTCTCTGCTACTTATGGTTGAATGTCAGTGGGAAACCAAGCTTGGTTGCCTTCCTAAACATCGATTTTCACATCTGTAAAATGGGGATTAAAAAAAAATTCACCTTCCTTATAGGATTATTGTGAGAACTAAATGAGATAATAGATCGTCCTTAGCACTGTGCCTAGCACATAGTGCTGAGTCTCAATAAATGCTAATTAATAATCACTGTTTTTTATTATCAAGGCTCTTAGAACAATGTCAACATGTAGTTAGCATTCAAAAATATTTTATACTGCAAACTTATAAGGTAGGTAGTACTATCAACCCATTTCACAAATAAGTGAACTGGGGCTTAGCATTTAAAAATTTGAACAGCATCACAAACGTGTACTTCCCTTGTAAGTACTCCTGGCATTATTATTTAAATGTCTATCTCCTAATCTAATGCATTCAAAAGCATACTTATTGTCTCCCTAAATCTGTGATTCCTTATAAATTTCCAGTTTCATATGACCAGTTCCACCTTCTCTTCAGCTTCCCAAGATAATGATCTATTTGCCTTTATCATACACTGCCATCAATCCACCTTGATATTTAGTCATCTTCAGTTAAACCCAAAAATACCTCTTGCATTTCTTTCTCTCTCAGGCTTTGAGGACTGGTTCAGGTGTCCCACTAAAAGTTTCTTGCATCACTTGTTCTTGTTCTTGTTACTGCAGTTGCATTATACTTTTGATCCCATGATGCAGTAATATCTATCTCCATCACTGAAGACAGCAAAGCCACTTCTGGTTTTATTGATTGTTTTATTTAAGTAAATATTACATTGCCTGACATCTAGTAGACATTAATTTAATGTTTGCCAAATGAATGACAGAATATTCTCACCTCTTCATTCACTTATAGCACTCTAATTCAGTGTTTTGAAAGTGTAGTACACAGGTATAATTTTAACTCTAGAGAAAACCAGAGACCACAAGCTACTCCATCAAGTAAAGACTGCCAGAATACAAGGATTGTACTGTGTTTATTTTTACAGTTCTATTTATGGCAAGTGATGCTAGTTTTCTATTTATGGTACTTTTATAATAAATTTAGGTTTTGAAAAGGGAGTTAATGTCAAGATAAATAGTAAGTGACTCATGGTATAGAAATATGAAGAGTAACAGAATTTGGAAGATGATATATGAATCACAATAGTTTGGGAAACAGTGAGTTAGTTTCTGTTCCCAGTATATGTTTTAATGAATAAATGATAGCTACCCATGTAAATAAGAAGATGGTTTTTTTGAGACTTGAAATGATTTTTATAATGTAATGCAAGACTCAGGGTTTCTTATCCATTCATCTATCCAACCACAAATTCAAAAGCAAAAAGTTAACAAGTAATAAGCGTTGATGAGGATGTAAAGAAGAGGGAAATCTGCTTCACTATTGATGAGAATATAAATTGGTACAGCAACTATGGAAAACAGTGTGGAGATTCTTCAGAAATTTAAAAATTGAACTACTATATGACTCAGCAATTCCAGTTCTGCATATTTATCCAAAGAAAATGAAAACAGTAATTTGAAAAGATATATGTGTCCCAGTGTTCATTGCAGCATATTTATAATAGCCAAAATGTTGAAGCAAACTAAATGTCTATCAATAGAAGAATGCATAAAGAAAATGTGATATATATATATGTAGATATATATATATATATATATATATATATATATATATATATTCCATTATATATATGTATATATTCCATTATATATAATGGAATCATAAAAAAGAGTTAAATCTTGCCATTTGTGACCACATTGATGGACCTTGAAGCTATTATGGAGTGAAGAAAATCAGATAAAGACCGATACCATATGATTTCACTTTTACATAGAATCTTTAAAAAAAGAAAAAAAGTAAACAAAACAGAAATAAACTCATAATGCAGGGACCAAACTGATAGTTGCCAGAGTGGGAGGGAGGTTGGGGGATGAGCAAGAAAGGTGAAGGGGAATAAGAAATACAAACTTCTAATTATAAAAAATCTAAGTCACAAGGATATAATGTACAGCATAGGTATTATAGTCAATATTATAACAACTTTGTGTGGTGATAGATGATAGTAGGCTTAATTGTGATCACTTAATAAGGTATATAAATGTCAAGTCATTATATATACACCCGAAACTAATATTATATATCAACTGTACTATACTTTTTTAAAAATATTTTTTAAAAAGCATTTATTGTTTGTCATGCTTTGTGTCAGGCATTATGTGGATGCCAGCAACATAAACATTGACAAAACAAGTTCCCTGGGAAGGTATGTGTGTATGTGTGTATATGGTGGAAGGAACAGGAGGGACGAACATATGGACTGATAACAGCCATGTAAACTAGAAACAGTGAGAAGACTTTCCTCAGTATGCAAACAGCTCTCTGCCTTAAGGACTTTCAGAAGTCATCTCTGAGATGACTTAATTTTCATATTTGTTAGGCTCAGAATGGAGGAAAGGATTTTCTAGGCCAGGGTTTCTCAACTTTGGCTCTATTGATATTTGGATTGGATAAACCTTTGCTGTCAGGGACAATCCTGTGCATCATAGGATGTTTAGCAACATCTCTGGCCAATACCCATTAGATGTCAGTAGTAACCCCTCTCCCCAATGTTGGCAACAAAAAATATCCCATGATATTGGACATGTCCCCTGGGTAGGAGGGAGGAGTCAGACAAAATCTCCTTGTTTAAGAACCATCAGTTTAGGCAGAGAGAAGTGCCAAATGCAATGGTGCAGAGAAATGATAGGCATTTGAAAATAAATGCAAAAGTTCAAGATGTGAGGTAAGTAGATGAAAAGTGATAATTTTGGTAAGATAGGTAAGAAAGAGAGGGAAGGATTGTCAGCAAGCAAATGAGTTTATCCCTTCTAGAACAAGAAGTGAGGAAGTGTTTTCAAGCAAAGTCCCCTTGATCAGATGTGGGACTATGAGGGTGGGAAGTCAAATCCTTATGGAATCTAAATGTCAGTCATTCGGAACCAGATGCCCAGTGACTAAATTAGGCAAGAAGCTCTAAACAGTTTGCTCATTTAAAACATAGGCTGTCATATTTACCAACCAGGCATTTGAAAACGGAGATTATGTCATTTGCCAAGTCCTTATTTCTTTATTTGAAGAGACTTCATATTTTAGAAATAACCATGTTCTTTTGTAACTTAAAGATTTCAGGACTAGCTTGAAGCAGTAGGAAATTTCAGGTATTAGCTGCTGATCCCAATATTTCAGCTCAATGGATAATTGTGTATATTGTGCTTATATAATTTTAAGGCTTTATAGAGTAAACATGAACAAATATCTGTGTGGATTTTTTATCTTCTTTAAAAAATACTTTTTTTTCCTTTTTTTTGAGACTGTTAATCTGTTTCTTCAAATGGCAGCTAACCAAAAAAAAAAAAAAATGGAATATCAATAAATTTTTATTTTCATTATTTTCAGCTGGGAGGCTGAACTAAGTGCCCTGCAAAATTCTCTCATTAACCATGAGCGCATTAAGCTGAAATGGCACTCTTGATTGGGAAAGGAAATCATTGAGAGATATTTTAGCCTACATAAGCATTATGGTGAGGTATTACGGGTTAAGAAAACTTAAAATGGCTCAACCAGCACTATTTCTTTGTTTGTTTGTTTTTTTCCTTTTTTTAAATTAAAAATAGTATGGTATTTTCTTTTGTAATAAGACAAAAAAAGAAAACGAAAATAAATAACTGCTAGAGATTGACATTTGGGTGGACAGAGACTTAAAATCAAATGGGTGAGGTTTGGCTTTTCCTCCTCCTTTCTTTTTCCTTGCCCTTCCCACTAACAGCTAAATCAAAAGCTGCAATTTGTGTCTGTTCTGTCTAAGCTCCAGAAATCCCTTAAGCATGGCCATTCATAATGTTAGTTATATTTAGAATCAGGGAAAACTGCACTTTGCAGTGACAGTTTATTTTTGTATGAAAGAGTGAGTTGTGTCGTTCAGAATCTTTTAACATCTATGAAAACAGTCTCTTATCTGTGCCAATATTCTCAGAAAATATGGATGATTTTAGATACTTGATTGGTTAGGTTTTCCTAATGTAAAAGTTTGTCAGCTAGTGCTGTAGACAATCTCAACATTTTCTTTTAGGTACGTTACAGCTTAATTTGGCTCTGTCTTCTAAAAACTTCCATCTGGAATTAGAAAGCAGTGATGGCTATTTGATAATAATCATCTGCATGTAAATGTACTCATACCCATTATAGGTTTGTGGACACCATGAATGTTATGCCCAAAAATAACATGACTATGCAAATATTAAATACCTACTATGTTCCAGGACTAAGATATAAACATATATCTTTCAATGAAGGTTTTGACTTTAAGAATATATCTCTCCTTGTGAATGTACTTGTGACTAGTATGTACAAATGGGAATTAGGAGAAAATATTATATCAAGTCTGTTATCATAGAAAGAACATATGAAAGAATATATGCCAATAAACATGTAAACACATGTAATGATTATTAATAACATGGAATCAGTTTGCTGAGATACCACTTTTGACTCAAGATTGGCAGAAATTATAGATGGATCATATCCCATTTTGTCAAGGGAATAGGTTTTAAGCATAGTTGGTGGGAGTAGACCTTGGTGCTGCCTTTTCAGAGGGCAATGTTTAAGTATATGTCAAATTTGTTGATGTGCCTACTTTTTGATTCAGCAATCCTACTTACAAAAAATTATATATATATACACACACACATATATATATATATATATATATAAGGAAAACATTTTGTGAATTGTATGTTTTCTTCTCTCTCCTCTTATCTCAAGAATCTTTATTATATTTAGTATCCTATGCCAGTTATAAATTAACATAAGATAAATTAAATACAAACCAATGGACTTAAATGCTTGATCACTATTTTGAATTCAGAAGATAAGGAAAGGTTGAAACCAGATGGAAGTTTCAGCTTAGCTGTCAGTTTCACACATCTGCGCTGCATTTCTTTCCACAAGTAGAGGTGTAACTACATAGTTAAATCTCTCTAGACAAAAACCAGACCTGTGCTTTGCAAGTTAAAGTAAACTCCATTTCGGAAATTTCAAGTAATGTTAATCAGAATGAACGATGCTGCACTCTGTGTGTGTAATAAAGAGTCATTTGCGGAACAACTGTTATGTCTTCTTGAGGAATTAGTTTCATTTAAGTTATCTTTATGTCTTTTTAGAAAGTGCAACAGTATACGTTAATAATTCAAGCTACAGACACAGAAGGCAATCCCACGTACGGCCTTTCAAACACAGCTACGGCTGTCATTACGGTGACAGATGTCAATGACAATCCTCCAGAGTTTACTGCCATGACAGTAAGTACAGACTGTCAGTCACAGAACTTTAGGTCTGTGGTCCATTATTGAGAAGTTTTGTCATGAATAATAAATGTATTAAATAGAGGTAGAAGTTACTTAACCTAATTGTAGAACTGCTACTGACTCAGACATTTTCTGTTACTTAAACCAGGGTTTTAAATAAGATACCAAAGTAATTTGTTTTCTCTTTGTTTTCCACTGATAAAGCTGCTAAAATATGCTGCCTGGAAAAAATGCCCCCTCAAAATTTTGTGCTGTTATAACAAAATACTTATAAAAATTTTCAGGTACATTACAAGACTTTTTACTACTTCGTCAGCATATAATTATTATCCTGAGGAAAATTATTTTCCTCAGACAAATTCTGTCTTTCTACCTCCCATTAATCACCCAGATACTCACAAATGGATGCTAATTTTAATATCAATGAAACTGTGGCGTAACTTGGGGAAAAAAATTGACTGCCGAAAAAAGTTATAATATTTTTAAAGTCAAACATAAATGCTGCAATTACGTGCATTACTGGTCTCCTTGTTTAGTGGGGATAATAAAGATTTAATGGGGCAGTAAAATCAGAGCACTGTGTTCATTGAGACTTGCTGTCCTTCATTGGCCCATGTCACCCCTCTGATGCAGGTTTTTTTTTTTCTTGTAGTTCTATGGTGAAGTTCCTGAAAACAGGGTGGATGTCATAGTAGCTAATCTGACTGTGACCGATAAGGATCAGCCCCATACACCAGCTTGGAATGCAGTGTACAGAATCAGCGGTGGGGATCCAACAGGGCGGTTTGCCATTCAGACCGACCCAAACAGTAACGACGGCTTAGTCACTGTGGTAAAAGTAAGTGCAACTCGGGCCATTGAGCCAAGACCACTTTGGAGTGACCAATATATGTCTCTACCCCCTTCATGTATTACTCCATTTTAGGACTATTTTCTCTCAACCATCTCTAAATCTAGAGTATAATGTACTGTGGGGAGTCAGATTTGTTACTTTCCAGTTTACGTTGAAGCTAAGGCCAACATAGATATTCTCACATTATGATTGTTTTAAAATCAGTTTGAACTGTATTAATCTGAAGATAGGAAGGCCTTCAACACTGTTAACCGTCGGTGCAATTGTGTGTTCATGATATATCACATCCGCAAGCTTGGATCACCAGTTGACAGCTGTTAGGAATGACACCCGATCCTGCTATTCTCATGTGTATAGGTTGCTGTTAGAGTATTGGTATAAGGAACAAACCAGAGAATATCACGAAAGTAAAATGGGATGAGTAGGCAAGAAGAGAGCCCATGCTTTTAAAATCTTTTGAATTTACATTGCTGTTTTTAAATGCTATTTTCAAGACTAAGAAATTAGTCTTCTGATCTTTAATTATCCAAACAAAAAAACAAAAACAAAAACCAAACAGTGCCGAAAGCAAAGGGGATATTATCTTCAAGTGTAATAAATGCAAGGCCTAATGTAAAAGCTCTTCAAAAGAAACATCTCTTCTGTTTAGCCACCCAGTGAAAAGATTTGCTTCCTTGCCTCTCATCCCAACACTTTTGATTTAAGTGAGCCCAAATGTTGGCCTTAGTAGAAAGGTGCACTCTGGTGTCAGTTGCCCAGAATTTTATATGTGCAAGAGTGGAGTGGAAATTTCCCCCATGAGATGGGATCTAGAAATCTCTGAACATAGCATAATCAAGAACATAGGCCCTAGAGCCCAACCGTCTGTGTTCGAATCCCTGCTCTGCTCTTGGTAGTGGTGTGACCATGGCAAGTTGATTAAACTTCTGTAAGTCTCAGGTCCATCAATGAGGGTAGTGACAGTACCTAAGTCATAGAGTTGTTCTGATGGATAAATAGGCTTAATACACGTTAAAGGTCTTATAACTATGCATATCATTTAGCATAAATAAATGTTATATCTGGGATATTTCATGTGGCTAATAGCTCAAAAGAATTCTATCTTTCTGACTTCTCTACTGTCTTCTTAAAAATAATTGAGAAAGGAAATTTGAATCAGGGATTTCAGAGTGGAAGAAAAAACATGCGTTTGAAGATTTGAGGTGATCTATGTTAAGAAATTGGCATGATTTGTGCCAGAAATGTGGCTTCCTCATTAACTTTAGCTCTTGATCATCCCTAGACTGCCTATGACAAAATGAGAGCTCCCCAAGCTCTCTTTTCATTTTATTCCCACACAATATTGCTTATCTGCACCTCCACTAGAAGGTGATCATTCAGTGGAAATTAAAAATGAAAGTCTAATCTGTTCACTTTTGACTCCTGATAACTTTTCTGTTGACAATAAGATTCAATGAAACTTTGGAAGTTAATATTTACATTGAGTTATTTGTGCATTGTCTTTATCTAAACTGTTGTTCTTACATTTAGGATTTTTATGATCAGTAAAATATCCAGAATTATTTTGGAAAATAGAGTTTTAGTTTGGTAAGGAAAGAAAAAACAAACAAACAAAAAATCTGTTCTACCTACAAACACTAGTAATTTTTAAAAGTGTGTGTGTATTCTTTATTTATGCAATTCAAATTATGAGTGATACTTTTAAATAGAATAAATTTAGCTTTATAAAAAATTATATTTTTTAAAAGTTTTTGTTTTCTTCATTTATTACTAACTGGCAAAAGCTTTCCTAGAGAGAAGAGGTCTTTATAGCAGTATTTGAGAGTGTGATCTAGACCATCTTGTTCTCACTTGATCTCAGTTTATTTAGTATTTTTGGTCAACTATACTGTTCTTAAGAATAATCAGGTTTTTAGATGTAGCTAAATAAATTCAATCAGTATGATAGTAATATGCATTATTTTGTGAAGATAAACATTTGAAGTACCTAAGATTTATAAAATCTTATATAAATTGTGATAAATAATTCAATACTTGACCATGCTAATGCATGTTTTCCAAAAATTTGAGAGGAACTTACGGTGTAGTGAATGAAAAATTAATGTTTTGGAAAAGGAGTTGGTGGAATAATGAACTGCAGAATGCAAATGTTCTTATTTCCTGCAAAAATATGTTTTCTCCTTTTTTCCCCCTCCGCCAGCCAATCGACTTTGAAACAAATAGGATGTTTGTCCTTACTGTTGCTGCAGAAAATCAAGTGCCATTAGCCAAGGGTATTCAGCACCCACCTCAATCAACTGCAACTGTGTCTGTTACAGTTATTGATGTGAATGAAAACCCTTATTTTGCCCCAAATCCCAAGAACATTCGCCAAGAAGAAGGCCTTCATGCTGGTACCATGTTAACAACGTTTACTGCTCAGGACCCAGATCGATATATGCAGCAAAATATCAGGTACCAAATGTCATTTATGGGGTTTTTATAATTTACATTATGTTCCACCCTATGCATAAAATTTATTTACCATTTGAATAAGAAATTTCACTGAACCTATAAACCACTTATTACAAGATTATTTTTAAATCTTTGATGAAGTTTCTACAGTAGATCAATGAGTATAGTAGTTAGGAAATATAAGAATGAATCTACTCAGGTATTAGTTGAAGCAAAAAGTCTCCTGCCTTTTTTTTCCTGCTGCCTTTCCTTTTTTCAATATTTAATAATTTAGCCTGTGATTTCATACCAAAATCACAAAAAGTTTTAACTGTGAGTAAATAGGGGACACTCAGAATCTTATAACATTATCTCTTCACACATCAAGAAGAAAACTCATGCTAAAATCAAGATGTAAATGCTTATTATTTTCATCCCTTGCCTGTACAGTAGTTATAGGACTTATAAAACATATCTGTAAAGATTTCCAATTGTAGCAAAATCTATCTTTCCTGATGGAGTAGATTATTGGCAGAGCATATCCCACAGAACTATTATTCATAGCTTGTGATGATGTTTCAAATTAGCTCATATTTTATTTAACTTCTTTCAGAACTGCTAAGAGAAAACTACGTATTTTTCTCTTTATCTATACATTGAAATCAACATAGATAAATAGCTAATTAATTGGTGTTTTGAACTCTTCCAAATTTTCACCTCTTACAACATAGGATATTTTTCTAATCTATATATTAGTTACCTAAACTTAAAAAACTCACACCCCTTCCCAATAAAAAAGGAGTCTAAGATGATAAATCTACCAATATAGATATTCTGCTTCATACAGACTCAGACTGTGGGACTTCCCTTGAAAGTTGTACTACTGAGGCATGGCCCAATATGGGAGATGCTATTAGAAATGAAGTTACGTTGCCCCATTCTGACCTCATCTCCACCATAATAAGATGGTAAACATTTTAAGAGTGTTCTGTGATAGAAAATTCAACTTCTATTATATTTCTTTTAAGCTCTATAGTTTAGGGCTGCTGCTTATTTAGAAGGTATTTTTGAGCTATTTTATCTGCACCATTGCTATCCATTGAACTAGACAGGAGCTTAAAACAGGATGTCAAATATGCCTTACCCACAGTAGAGAGAGTGAGTGTCTATCTTTTTCCTGAAACACTTATCTAATGTTTCCTGTGTGCCTGCTGGTACACATCCATTATGTGCTTCAAATAACCAGTCACAGCAATACTTTTCCATGTTAAAGCTATATTTTCAACTATCATCTACAAAAATGCAAATTAATGAGTTGGTTGCATTTGGAATGAAAACAGTAAAATATGTTTTATTTTTTAACTTTAATGTCAAAAACATTAAACTGACTGCGTTTTCATTTTGTAGATACACAAAATTATCTGATCCTGCCAATTGGCTAAAAATAGATCCTGTAAATGGGCAAATAACTACAATTGCTCTTTTGGATAGAGAGTCACCAAATGTGAAAAACAATATATACAATGCTACTTTCCTTGCTTCTGACAATGGTACGTAATTAAATATAGACATTGTATTATCTTGTATGTTGTTAAAGAGAGTGGAGTCTCATCATGAATGCATCATCAGAAAATGAGGTTTTCTACAAAACCCAATTGCCTAGAAAATTGACCTTTATTTACTCTAAAGCCCTAACTTCTATTTTTCCATTTCTGCTGGCATTTCTATAACATATTACCTGTGTTCTATAATGTCCATACACCCTCCATGGTAGCCTAGTACTGCGATTACAAGCTTTTGCAGTTTTTCTTCTCTCCTACATTTCCATGCTTCATTACCGCATGTGTAATCTACCCTCAGTAGCCCAGACACTGTGTCTTTCGAGTTGTCCTTTTTATATTTCTCCTGCCAATCTATTTATCCATCTCTAGCATTTTTCTTCTTCTAATTCTCTGCCTCTAGTTTGTCATGAGCTAAGAAACTCTTAATTTCATGCACAAATTGAGATACTTGAGTACACAAGCTTTAGTGTGTTGGTTTGGGAACATAAAATTTAGCACCTTTGTTCCTCCCACCCCCCGGGTCTCTGCTGGATTCTAAATGCTTGAGATGAATAGATGGCGTTTCTGTTTTTGTTTTTTGTTTTAGATTACATAGCATTTTGGGGGGGACTTGTAAGATAAAGCAACTTATGTAAACCTGGTGTTTGACTTGTTTTGCTTCATTAGCTTAGTATGATGTATGCTTGAGCATACAGGCTCTGAAGTTCCTCCCAATGCTCTGGGTCCAGACTCTGGCCCTACCATTTTCTAACTGTGGGATTGGCAACAAGGTTCTTTTTCTGTTAAATAAAGATATTGGTAACAGTACCTAATTCATAGTGTATTAGGGAAAATAAAATGGCTTATACAGATAAAGTTTTTAAAACAGTGTCTTGCACAAACTAAACACTCAAATATTTCTATAATGTGTTAGTAGTTTCAAGACTGAATCACAACCTTATTTTTAAATCCTTTTAGTGTTAGACTATGAATGTTGGCATCTAAAAAAATACCAGGCTTCAATTTGTTGGTCAAGATGTGCAGTTTGAAAAATGTGGTCTATCAAACACTTTTGATACAAACAGTTTCATTTAATCTTTCCAAATCCTGTATAATAAGATTCAGTGAGTCGTTATCTGTCATAAATCGACATGATGACAGAGCCAAAGCAATATTTTTCTTATCCTTTCTAATATGAGAGCTACTGTTCAAACATTTAGAGTTGAAATTTGGTAGGAACAGCTCTGCCATTGCACATCAAAGCACAGCATTAGTGTCTGTTTTATGCTCTCTCACCGTATGTAAGTGGTAGCTTTCCTCTGCACTGGAACTTCAGTGTATCTTGCACCATTATGATGCGATTTAAAGAGCTATAAAATTATAGATACATATGTTGGTTATGAGTTGCAAGTAAATTTTTTATTCACCAAGGTAGATTGTTTTCAGCTTGAAAACATGTTTAATATGAGACAGCAGTGAATACTTAAATCTATGTCACTGTGATGCTTTGCAGATTCACTTGACTTTAAATCACAAGCCTGGATTTGGAACCCCAAATCTGTTCTTTATTGATGGGGCAAGCTCTTATACTCTCTGTGCCTAAGTTTCATTATTGATACATTGTTTTTGCTGCTTGTGTATTCTACAAAGTTATTGTGAGAGTCAAATAATATTAAATGTAATGATAAATGTAAAAGTTCCTTAAACTATGGAGTATCACAGTGGTTGTGTTGGTATTAAAGCATTGGCTCCATCTTACTACTCTATGCCTTCACCTTAATTCTCCCTATCTCAGAATCATTCATATTCCTCAGAGAGGTCCAGGGAGATTGCCTCTTGTCCTCTCCTCAGAATTGTATGTGTTCTCCTTCCGGGTTGCATGGCCTTGGATAGGTCACTTAAATCTCTGTCTCTAGGTATGCAGGCTTATTTAGAAGATGGTTATATTCTTATTATAGTATGTTTAAGTAATATATATATATTATAATTAAGTAATATACATGTATAATAACATAATATTTCTATTATAGCAGGTCTTCAAATAATGTATCAATATCATAAGAACTTATTTTTTGTTTATATCAATTAACCTATGGTAAAATTGGTTTTGTTATACGTTGTTTGGCTTAAAGTCACAGAACCTATTGACGTTAAGTGTGGACTTACTTTATATATGTGTATGCATAAATATATATATATATACATATATATATATACATATATATATATATATATTGTACATACATTTATAAATATTTCACAGACCAAATCACTAGACTCAACTATCACAAGAAGTGGTAATGACAGCATTTTATGGTAGAATGCGAATGGATTTGGAGTCAGGCAGACCAGTCTTTAGTAGCAAGAATGTGTGAACATGCACAGTTTGCAGAAACTTGGGTTGCTCATCTGTTTAAACCTATTCCATAGGATAACAATAGAATAAAGTATATAGGGCAAACTAATCTTTTCTTAAGGAGGTAGTTGGTTGATTAACAAAAAATCATTTTTTCATGGTATTTCTTCCCATGATGATGTCTGTGGGTCTGTAGTGTTCATCTGTAGACTGTTTTGATAATTTATAGCTGAGTTTGAGCTTTAAAAGCATCCCTGTGTTCTTTCACGCACTTGTCTTGGTTCTCCATCAGAAGAGCGGGGTGAAGAATATCACGAGTTCAGGGTTCTGTTCCTCTTACATCCCTCACAGTGCCTGGAGGAACATAGTGGTCACAGGGTAATGGACAGCAAGGACAGGGAAGGTGTGGGATTTCACTCAGCAGGGGCATGCATTGTCACTGTGCACAGCTCCTGCATACCCACAGCGGCACTTCAGGGTCATCCTAGAAAGGAAGCAAGAGATGGTCTTGTTCAGAAAAATGTGTGCAGGTGCTGTGGCAACTAGATTCTTCCAAGGTTATACAGTTATAAGGCCAAGAAGGCTAGAAATTTGAGAATTTCACCATCATTAGGTTCATGAGCGAGAATTGTTCAGCATGGGTTTGTGGTTTTTCTCCCTTTAAAGGAATTCCTCCAATGAGTGGAACAGGAACATTGCAGATCTATTTACTTGACATAAATGACAATGCCCCTCAAGTGTTACCTCAAGAGGCAGAGACTTGTGAAACTCCAGACCCCAATTCAATTAACATCACAGCACTTGATTATGACATTGATCCAAATGCTGGACCATTTGCTTTTGATCTTCCTTTGTCTCCAGTGACTATTAAGAGAAATTGGACCATCACTCGGCTTAATGGTAAGAATGCATTCATTATTTGAATATATGTGCAGTTGAGAAATTTTGAAGCCTAGTATGAAAAGTTAATTTCAGATGTTTTATAATCTTCTCATTAAATATATTTAAAAGCCACTTAAAGTTTAAATAAGATATGAAAAGCCCTGAAAGCCAAAAGATATCTTTCAATGCAACATAGTTGTAATCTGCTTTATATATACTATTAGGTAGTAAGTACATTCTAGAAAATGCTATATATTTTTTAGCATGTTATATATTTTTAGCATATATAAACTATCAAACTGTGTTTCTTTAATATAGGTGATTTTGCTCAGCTTAATTTAAAGATAAAATTTCTCGAAGCGGGGATATATGAAGTTCCAATCATAATCACAGATTCGGGGAATCCTCCCAAATCAAACATTTCCATCCTTCGTGTGAAGGTTTGCCAGTGTGATTCCAATGGGGACTGTACGGATGTAGATAGAATTGTGGGTGCAGGACTCGGCACAGGTGCCATTATTGCTATTCTGCTCTGCATCATCATCCTGCTCAGTAAGTACTTGCATTGGCTCTTAGATCATAATGTTTTTGCCTTCTAAACATTTAGAAAGTAACTTTTTTGTTGTTGCCTTTCAAGTAACCTAACAACTCTCTTCGACCTCTGAGCATTTTCTTGCCAGTCATATATGGGACAGCCAAGACCACTTTAAAATGAGGAAAGTCTTGAGCATTGTTTCAGGCACTTACATATTTGTAGCAAACCTAACCAGCGTACCTCTTCCATACCCTGTTGTCACTTTCTGATACAAATGGATTAGGGAGCTGTAGCAAACTATTTTCATATGAAAATGTTAGACAGTACTAGGTTTGAGCACTGAGGGTTTGAATACTAATTTATGGCACATAGTTGATGATTGACGAAAATAAGTATATTGCTTTTCTTTCTTTCCTTCATATAAAGCACAGTCAGCAACCTGTTTCACTCATGCAAGGATCAAGGTATTTGTTTCTGAAGGGCTGAGTAAAATAGTGAGCAATTGTATTTCACACAGCACGTTTGATAATGGAAATGATTACACAGCTCAACAAATTCTCTGTCTTTAAAGCAAATCTAGATTAAGGAATTGCTCCTTTTTAAGATACTTAGCAATTTTTGGTTCAGTGGAATATAAGAAATTAACCACTGGAAAGTAGTTTAGGAAACACTTCTAAGCATGCAGGTTAAAAGAATAAATTGCCTGGGCCCTGTATTTTATTGTTGAATAGCAGCAGGCCTTAGTTTATTGTGTGATCATGCTATGCACCAATCACTTTTTTAAAAATGTTGGCCATTTCTTTTATGTTTTCGCCATTTACCAATGTTCTGGTAATTTAGAATTCTGTCTCTTTATTCTAAGCAATTACTATAGAAGCCTGCGCATTTTTTACTTCCTGTGTGGAGACTACTTTGACGATAATTTGAAACCTGCATGCTATACTAATAATTCACTTGCTAGATTTAGCTCTGGAACAATGGCAAATGAGATCATGTATCTGGCTTTAAAGGGAAGATATTTACTTTTATGGCCAATAATAAAAATGTGCTCAAGTAGGAGTCATTAAATCTTTTGCTTCAGGATGTAAACTGATATCTCCAGATTTTAGAGAGAATGCATTCCTAGATGTGCATTTAGAGATGTGTTTCCATTTCATCTAAAATGTGCCATATATGCCAACCTTATCAAGGAAGACTTAGATATGATGGATTATGGCATGACGAAGTAACTGTCACATTTTGAAGGAAAATGAATTGGTGCTGATTTTAACATCAACCTTCTGGAAAATTTATGATTCTAAACCTGGCAAAAGTGTAAAGCATGAAAGCCTAATGTTATTTCAGTGCCCAAACTAATCCCTAGCCTTTTTACCTGAAACCTGCAGTTTAATATGAAAGGGAATGAGCAATAGTGCACTAAAAAAACACCCGCTTTTGGAAATAAAAAATCCTTACATTCCAGCTGCTGATCCAGTTCCAACTTACCACCTGAGGCATCTTGGCAAGCATTTACCCTCCTTGAGAAATGCCATTCTGGGGTATGAAATTATGACTGACCAACCTGAATGAAATAGCAATTAAATAATGAGTAGCAATTCAACTCTTATTTGTTGTTTTATAATTTACAAACCATTTTATTAAGAGCGGCCTACCCTCTAACAAGCCAGAGTGAAGGATAGGAACAGTTATTGTCCACATTTGTAGATGATGAAACTGAGGACAAACATTCACCCTGTGAGTACACAGGGCACCAGATTCTGGAATCCAAGTCTTCCCATTCTATACCCAGTGCTAGAATCCTGCTTTGTCCTGTCTTTCTTAATGTTAGGTCAGAAATAAATGATAGAATAAAAGGCTTAAGCCAAGCTTTCAACCCATATAAGTAAAAATTATTAGTGTTGAAGACTCTGATTAGATAGATCAAATTTTAAGAATTATAGTGTTTGCTTTTTAAAATCTTTTTTTCTGCCCAGTCCTCGTTCTGATGTTTGTGGTATGGATGAAGCGCCGTGATAAAGAACGCCAGGCCAAGCAACTTTTGATTGATCCAGAAGATGATGTAAGAGATAATATTTTAAAATATGATGAAGAAGGTGGAGGAGAAGAAGACCAGGTAAGCAATATTTTAAATATTTTAAATAAAATTTTATGCTTATATAATTTAAATGGTAGGACAAATGTTAATACTTGTGGTAACGAAATGGTATCAAATTTCCTTTCTGTTATCACATTGTCAAACCTTGGTGAATTTTTTTCAACATGTGCTGCCTTGAATTCTTTTTGAAGTGTCAAAGGTCATATTTATTTTGTAAGAAAATCATTAACATTGTTTTAAGGAGTCTAGGGATACAGAATTGGACAGAGCCAACAAATATCTTCTCTTGGAAGTCTTACATTCTTGAGAAATATTTGAGGTTAGAGACATTGTCTAGTTCATCTTCGTTTCGGTAGTGTCTGTTATGGAACCTGGCTTATAGTAGTTGCTCAATAAGCATTGAAGTGCTTGGATGACTATAAGATAACATGCACTTCTGTATTACTGTTTATGTAAGGAATTACTTTCTTTTTCAAGGATGGGAATGACCAATAGGTGGAAAACAAAGAACTTTATCTGCTTGGAATCAACTTTAGGTATCATAATAGCTAACATTTATAAGGTCTGTACTATATACCAGGTATTCTGCTAAGGACATTAAATACTGTTATATCTTATATCTTTGACACCTGTTATATTATACTGTGAATATCACCACTTCTATGACTGAAAACAGGCTAAAGATGGTTGTATTTTATAAACTCATACAACCAGGTCTGTCTTATGTTACAGCCTAAAGTAACTACTACTTCAGTACAGATCTTCTTGAAATTACCTAGATGATATTAATATAATCCATGAGCAATCACTGTGACAGGTATTTCTTAGATACATTTGATAATTATGTCATTTTGAAACATTTAATGCAAACATGAGAAATAGTAAAAAAAAACACAGAATTTTTGTTCCCTGGATCATTATTAGTAAATTTAGATGTTTTCTATCATAGGTATATATGTAAACATTAGTGATAGGACCATTAGCTTGAATAAAAGCATATTTTCATAAGCATGTTTTCCTTTCCCTTCTTTACTCTTTTGAGGAAATAATAAATTGCTTTTTGTTTTACAATACACATTCACATCTATTGTGTTTAATCTTTGTGACAGCCTGTTATCGAGTTTTCTATTTTACATTTATAGCACGTTTCACAATTTGGTCTCAGAGTGAACTCAAGCCCAGCTTCCAGCTTCCATGCTTGGTTTACAGTATTTTTCAACTCTCTCATTTAAAAGAGATGTGTATTTAAAGTCTGTTGAAAACTTGACTCGTGTGTAAAGCTGTTTTGAATACTGACTAATTAAAGTAGCTCTATAAATATACCCCACAGTTTGTTGCTTATAAATGTCTTTGGATATTAAAATTCATGTTTGGCTTAATTCTTAATTAATCTATCCTTTTGCTTTCCTGAGCTGTGTTCAAGATTAGCAAATGTATGTTGATCACATTGTCTCATAAATCTACTCTTGGTATTTTATGTTTCATGTCTTTGTGCATAATTTTCTAGGCATAAATTTAAACTCAACTCAGCAACTTCAGTAAAAATGTTAATAACTGGAGGGACATCGATTATAACCAGATGCTTCAGAGAATTGGAGGGCAAGAGTCAGGAACCAAGATATGTCTCAGAATGTGGGGATCCAGACCAGGGCACTTGATGTCTCCTGATCTGGCTCTTTCTCCCCCTCCCCCAATTCCTATAAAAAATTTTAATGAGGTTTTATTGTTGTAGTTATTTTAGGAAAGACTTCTTTTATTGACTCTATCTACTTAGTTTGATACTTCATATCAAATGGTAAAACATAACCTATTACAGGATTTATTAAAATTATCATCATAAATCTTCAACCTCTTTTCCTGACCTTTGAAGTTTTCTTTGCTCCCTGGTAAACTCTTGGAAATGAATGTTGCTTCCTACCCACCTCCCTGATAGTGCAAAGACTTTTCTGGAACGTTTTCTGTATTGTTCCCTGTGGTTAATTTCTTTATGTAGTACCGATCTTCTTATGACATCTTTTTGTGACTTCTTGGTTCTTTGATGGCATTTTACTCTAGATCAAGAGCTTCTGTCCAAGAGAAAATTGTGACAAAATTACAAAATGGGCGTTTTATTTATTCTCATTTTGACCTCATAATAGAATAAAATATGCAGTGTAGGAATACAACACCAAGAGTTCTGTCTCCTCTACCTCTAAGGTAGTTCATGAAATCTATTCACTTATATCCATCGCTAAGGCACTTCCTTAATATAGGTCAGAATCATTACCATCCTGCAACAGCATCATAATGAGTGTTCTGTTGGTGATTTCACACCTCCATCCACTCTTGGGGAATTATCAAGTCCTTCCTTAGCATGACAGATGTTTGGCCCTGTACCCAACCTTTAGCATACCCCATCATACATTAGGAAAGCCTTGTGTGAAAGAGTTGGTGGTGGGTGCAGACTCCCTCAGGATGTGAATCCATCAAGCCTGTCCACTCTGGCCAGGAAAGTTTCCTTCAAAGTCAGGGTGATTTGTCCTTTTACCATTTAACGACAGATTCCTTTAGTACAGTACTGCCAGTTTTCTAAAGTTACTATACCAGTTCATACCTTCCCTTGCCACAGTGGTATATGAGAGTTCAGATTGCCCTATATCCTCACTAACACTTGTTTTTGTTTGTTTTAATTTTAGCCACTTACTCTGATGGTATGTCTCTTATTCTGATTTAATTTGGATGTTCTTACTGACTTACTTATTTTAGTATCATCTTTGTTCAGCTTATTTGACTACTTTTCTGTTGGATTTTCTGTCTTTTATAGACTTGTATGAGGTCCTTATAATATGTATAATAATATACATATTATCTTTGTCAGGTGAATGCATTATAAATATCTTCTCCCATTCTATAGCTTGCTTTTTTAATCTCCAAATAGTCTCTTAGGATGAACAGAAGTTTTTTTTTTTTTTTTTTTTTTTTTTTTTTTTTTTTTTTTTTTTTTTTTTTTTTTTTTTTTTTTTTTTTTTTTTTTTTTTTTTTTTTTTTTTTTTTTTTTTTTTTTTTTTTTTTTTTTTTTTTTAATGAAGTCCAGTTCATCAGTTTTTTTCATTATGGCTAATGATTATATATATCTTATTTAAGAAAACTTTTTCTACCCCAAAGTAATGAATCATCGCCCTCCCTCCTCCCCCCAAAAAAGAATCTTTACATTGTTTTCTTGAAACTCTATTATTTTACCTGTGATATCTGTGACCCATATGTAATGGATTATTCATTTAGTACAAGATATGAATCAGAGTTATTCTTTTCCTCTGTGGCTATCCAACAGTATTTACTAAAAAGATAACCCTTTTCCACTGCATTGCAGGGGTCCATTTGCCATAAAGCAGTGAGTATACACGTGTGGGTCTGTGGGTCAGCTTCCTGACTCTGTTCTACACTACTTATCCTATTGGTCTGTTCTTGGGCCAGTACCACCGTGTGTTTATTGCTATAGCTTTCTAATATGTCTTCAGATTTGTAAGGATAAATTCTCCAACTTAAATTCATCAAGATTTTTTTCAAGATTTTTTATTATTTTATCATTTAATTATTTTCCTTATAAAAAATATTTAGTACTCTTACTTTCTAAGTGAATTTATTCCAAATGCTTCTCCATTTTCTAAATAAGATGCCATTGCTTTGAATATTAAAATCATGGTCAGTTCCTGAGAAGTTCACTTTTGTAAAATACACTGCATTCTGTTTTCCATAACTCAGATGTGGCTCACTGTTAGAAATTGTTTCTGTGTGATAGTGTGCACTGAGCCTTTTTAGCAACAGAATATGGTTCATAATTATTAATTAGCTTTTTGAAGATATCGTCTCTTTACATGGGCTTCAGAAATGGCATTGGTGCCATGATACATTCCAGACAAGTTTTAGTTGATTTTTATTATACATGGCTATATTTTATGGATCATGTGTGGATGGAGACTGTGCTACAGGAGGCAGACATAGCTTGTCATAATCGGGCAGTGTGGTCTACTTGATGTCTCAGACAACAGGCTTAAAGAATCACCAGATTTAAAGCATAGGTAGATTTCAAAGGTCAGTTTAAGTTGTTGGCAAAGGCAGGTCTGCAGCAGAGGTCCCCAGAAGGCTACAATGCCTACCCTAAAACTGGCTTAGCCAAGATTCTCCTCTTCCTGCCAGGAGAAAGTATCTTTAAGGAGCTAACTGATTAGGAAGAAAACAAAGCAAAGCATCCTTAACAAAGGTAGTCCTTAACATTCTTGCTGTTGATTAGCATCTTGGTCTTTTTAAGTTTTGTACCAAACACAGGTTACTAGTTCCTTTAACAAAATAGCTAAAAGAGGCCTAAGAAATGAAGAACAAAGAAAAAGCACTCTGTATCTTCTTGTCTTATGTGTAGTAGACTTGTATCAGTACTTGTGGATGGTTGCTCTGGTTTGGACTGTCACGATTGGGCCCATATTTCAAACTGTCATCAGATGTGTTCTGAGCAGGAGTTATTTCCTCACAGTGCTGTTGGCAGTTGGACAGACACTTTTAATATTATATCCTCTTTTTTCAGAAGGTGAGGTTCCTTCTTTATTTGCTTCACTGACATAATCAGCAGGGCTTTTAGTGGTTATCAAGTCGTGTTTAATTACCCTCATTAGTAAATGTCCTTCAGTGCCCTTTTGGCCAGTGGGGCCAATTGAAGATACTATATCCCTTTTAATGATCTTTGTTTTTAGTTCCATCCATATCAGCTTCACTAATAAAATCATGGTGAATATACAATATAGCCAATTGCTCACTTTCTCTGGAACCGTCCCCTTTTAGTCCCAGGATAGGAAAAAAACAGCTTCCTGCTCTTTAAAACTTAAGACTTAAATTAAGATAGCTCTTATATTAAACAAACATTTATTGAGTATATATTATGTGCTCACATTAAACAACCTCTACCTGAATTCCTTGACATTATGCAGCTTCATTTTCCATGATAATGGTAAAAGCTATTGTTTGGGGACACCCTGTGTGATAGGCACTATACTAAGTGCTTTATATACATCATTTCACTTGACTCTCCCCCAAGTACAAGAAAGTAGGCACACACTATCAGAAAATAGCAGAGTGAGAATTAAATCTTAGTCTACCTGAGTCCAAAGAAGATGGTATATTTACCATATCTTATACCATTCTTGGCAAAGCTTAGTCTCAGCCAGGCAATTAAAAGAGTGCCTTTCAGAATGTCATTTGCATTTATCAGAAGAAGGCTGTCCCTTCTTTGAAGTAGGCTCTGGGACATCCAGCAGCTTCTTCTGCTCTTAAAATCTGACATGGGAAATTTTTCATTCCTAGAGCCTTGGGCTGTTGTGGGGACTCAAGATCTGTGAAAGAAGGCACTGCTCTTCATGTTGGGAAGTTTCACAAATGACTATCAGTAGACAGTGAAATCCTTTGGACCATGGCTGGTGATTAAAGAGAGCAATGGCAGCAGGACTGGTCATCTTCACAGGCTGTCATCAGCTCATTAGAGATTAAAGCTGATGCCTGTTAGAGCTGGTTGTGACAGAAATTGTGAGTGGCTACTTAAAAGAGACCACATCAGTTTTCTCTTGATCACTGTTGGATTCTTGGCCCTACTTGTCCACTGTATACCAGGTCTGTCTTCCCATCCTCCCTGCTGCTGAGTATAACATCACAAATGGCTAATTTTCTTTTCTCTCTGTCTCTTCAGACAAGGTCCAGCACCTCTTGGATCTCAGTAGGTTTCACATTCCAGGACTGCAAGGACTCTCTGAATTTCTAAATTTGGTTTCTTAAGTTTTAGATATTTGCTATGGGCTAGTTTCTTTTGCAACAGAGATGTTTTGAATTCTCAAAGAAAGTATCTCATAGCACCCCTGATGGTTTGGGGGACATGTTTGAAAGCTGGATTCAGTGTCACTTTAAAGTCACAGTTCATACACTGCAGGTCTGTTTATACAAAGCCCATGGCTCTGTTTTATTTAGCTTGCAGAGAGTAAAAATTGAAAAAATTCACATAAATTATGGAGCTTCTATTCCTCTTAAAAAATGGAAAGATCGAACAATAATTCCTGTGTTCTGACATGACAACAATTGTTGGAAACTAAATAGTATTCCTCTTTAAGCAGGGCAAGCGTGATCCAGTAATTGTTTTTCCTATTTTTTATTCTAGCTTTATTGATTTATGTTATCAGCCTACCCTCTATGGATACCTGATTTTGCAGACTCTGATTCAGTTACATCATAATTATTAGGCTTTGGATTAACAAAAATAGATTTCTGTGAAGATGAGATTCTATAGTGCTCTAAAACCATGAGATAATTTTCTCTGGTACTAGTTTAAAAAGAAAGAAAAAAAAGTAAATGAATTAACCACTAATATATTTAACCAGATGTATTAGTTAAAATAGGCTAACTGCTACAATTCAATTCTAAAATTCCTGACTTAGGCCTAGTTGAAATGTATTTCTTATTTACTTAGCAGTAATTGGGTTTTAGGTCATGGGAATTTGGGGAGGGGAGGTCTGCTCTACCTCACACAGTCATTCAGGGTCCTGGAGTGCCAGTGGCTCCCCCATCTTCCCCATGTGTCTGGCACACATTATTTTCACGCCAGCCCAGAAAATAAAGAATAAATGAGTTTAGTGACGAACAGCAAGTCTTTGTCCTGCTGTGGTTAGAGACTTGAGTTTAGAGATTCTTTCCTGAGGGTCTATGAGAACAATTTTCACCCTACGTACAGTAGTTAAGTGCATCATCCTGACCCATCCAGATATGCCAGAGGAAGTAAGTCCCTGGACATAGAGGAGACACAGGAGGTGCAGCAGCTCGTGAACACTAATCACTGTATGGGCTTGAGAAACAGTGTTTAAGAGTCACCAAAAAATAGAGAGAGCATCTTTCCCTTACATGGAGAATACACTAGAACTTCCTATGTTACTGAAGTCTTTAGCAGAGTCCAGCACTTGTACATGTAAGGAATCCACATATAATATCAGGACAGAGGGAATCATGAGATGGGCTCTTTTTAGTGATTTAGGGTTCCAAACCCAAAAGATCCAGATGTACTTTATTGCTGTCTATGTTTGTTTGTTTTTTTAATGAGGTAGATTTCTTATATGATTTGTGGAAATCAGTCTAAGTATTTCAACAGATAAATCCCCAGAATCTCCGTATCACAGAAAGCACATTCAGCAAAGGTCAGGTGCCTGCAATGGGCTAAGAACCCCCAGGTCTTATGACTTGGGATTTGGCTTTGAAGAATGGAGACTCTGAGGGTTGATCACTTAACTTCTCTTTGCCCTTCCACTTTGCATTTTAAAACTTCAGTAGGATTGAGCTACCTGTACATCTTAACAATGCCATGTTGCTTCACACTTTTGTTGCTTAGTTCATGGTCTTTGTCTGCCTATTTAGCCACCAAGATTCACTTCAAGACCTCTTCTCTTGGGGTCCCAGGCTGAATCAAGTATCCCTTCTCTGTGCTTGTACAGGAACCTCTTTCTATATTTTGAGCTTTGTGTCCAGCCCTGGTCCTGACCTTAAATCCTGGGAGGGCAGGACTTGTCATATTCATTTTGTTTTCCAGTATCTAGGACAGTTTAACCTGTCAGGCACTCAGAAAACATTTGTACATTAGGCCCTCTTCCTGAATCTCTTAGTTTGCAAGTCTATCTCCAAGGTTAATTGTCAGGTACACCCCTGACAATTCTACTTTCATTCTTTGCAGTGTCTGATGTCTTCAAGAAATAATGTTAGCATTCATCATTGCTAGCATTCATTACACACTTATTCTGTATCAGGCACTGTGCTATATACTCTTACTTTGCATGTCTCTTAAAATCTTCCCAACAACTCTGTGCAGTGTATACTGTTAGTCGTTTTCAAACCCAGGTCTGTGTGATTTGAGAGGCCAGGGTCTAATGCGCTGGGCTGGAAGTCATATGATAGATATTTTATTTAGTCTCATTGGTCTATAACAGACAGGCATTACTGGTAGGACCCATGACGCTGTGCACTTAGCTACAGCTTAGTTGATTACCACTAGTATCTGGCTTGTGAACAGGCAAAGGGTAAGACCCAATTAATTGGTTAAAAACAGCTTGCAAAATTGATCGCATTTTGGCATTAATGAAGTTTGAATCTGAGGAAGCAATCTGAGAAATCAATTTATTTATTTATTAATTGTCAAGTATACAATCTGGGCAGCAGGAACTGAAATAAATCTACAGTCCAGGTTAGATACCTAGACAGAGGAATGGGGTACAGCTGTAAGAAAGCCCCTTGAGAACAAACCAGCCACTTCCCTGAGACAGGGGATCTCTACTTGAGCCAGGGGTACTATAAACTTTCTGCCAATCTCAGGGACCAACCCCGATATGAGCAACCAAGCCCCACTGTCTGACTCAGCGGAAAATGAAGCTATATAATTTAACCATGGTATATTTTTAATTCTTTGAAATAATTGTTTCACAAAATCATTCTGCTGTATAAGCAGACTAACAGATGGCTGAATCTGGATATAACCGAGGAGACTACTTTCAACATATTTATTGTTGGCTAAAGCATACTCTGTTAATTATGTTCCCAAGTTATTCATCCATTTATACCCACCTGCAAACACTAGTACATATTAGTTATTGAAAGAGTGCCACTGATTTCACAAGAGGGAAGCATCACCAGGGAGTAAACACAATATTTCATGTAATAATTTTAATATTTATTCTTTCCAATTAATCATAAGTTTACTACATTTAGTTTTAGAACAATGGAGAGTATCAGTATTCCAGTAATGGAATTAGTTTTTTTGTCCAAAGCTTGAATACTCTTTAAGGGGTCCCCAAATTCCAGGAACTAGCCCTCACAACAGGAGGTGAGCGGCAGATGAGAAAGCAAAGCTTCGTCTGTATTTCAACCACTTCCCAACACTAGCATCACCACCTCAGCTCCACCTCAGATCATCAGGTATTAGTTTCCCAAAGGAGCACCGGTTTTTGGTGCCGAAAAGGTTGGGGACTGCTGCTTTTGAGGTTAGCACAGGAAATTTACATAATCTGTCCAAGGTCACCCAGTTAGATATGATTGAGCCTCGATTTGCCTTAAAGTGCACTGATTTCAAATTCCATCCTTTTAAATCACTATATTTTCTTTACTATATTAAGTTTATGTGTAAATTTATCATAAAGAATATTTCTCTTTAGGGAATAACAAAAAGATGTGACATAAACTGGTGAAGGATTTCAGTGCTCTGTCACCATATTCCCAACTAAATATTACTATTTCTTTATTACTTATTTTTAGGTTTTCTCTGAAATAGAATAATAGGTCATAATAAGATAGAATGACTTTGATCTTGTCCGAGTGGTGACATTTTAATTTTTGATAAAGAGAACTTGGGGTAAGAATGTGGAATCAAAAATGCATTTAGAAGGCTAAGCTTTCTGTCTCCCAAGATAGGCAGTGCTTGGAAGCATTGGGGAATGTGCTTATCTTTATAGGGCTATAACTGAATTGCAAGAAAATAATGGGAACCAACAAACATTGGGAAAAAAAATTCAGATTTCAGGAGAAACATCGTCCTTTTGAAGCCCTGTTACTCTGTTATATTGTCAAGTATCTGTGCATTCCTGTCCTCACTTCTAGGAGCACCTCTTTCACAGCTACTTACACCTTCACTTTCCATATTTTTTGGAATAGTTTATATATTATATTAAGTTTTCATTACTTTTAAATATTTCCATTTAAATGACATTAGACTAAAAGCTCAGTGAGGTCAGTAACTGACTCTAGGACCCAAAACACTCTTCAGGAAGTATTTATTGAAGCAAATCTAATCAAATCATATTTGCTGCATTTTCCCAAAAGAACATGCCATAATTTTGTAATGGGAAATAAGTTGTGATAAAATTTCAAAAGTGCTAGCTTCTGAAGCAGAATTATAATTTTGCACCAAAGAATGAACTTTCAGCTCATTCATAATTCTAAAATCAGAATTTTAAAAGAATCAGTGATAGGGCAGCATTGATAGTAAACCATGGTAGCAGAAACAATTAATATGTTTAATGAGGACTCAGCCATCTCCCTTGTGGGAGGTAGAAAAATGGCCATCCAGTGTGATTAAAAGTAGTAAATGAAAATAGAGACTGGAGGACCTTCATCTGTATATTAAGTGTCCACGTTATTTTATCTTTACTAAGTTTATTATTTGAACCAGAAATGCTTTAAGCAAATCTTTTGTTTTGGGGGGCTTTAATAATCTGTGGAATCTAGTCAGTTTTTCACATCATGTTAGCTGGGTAGATAGTCACCATCATAACTGTATTTCTCTGGGGAAGAAAATCAGGTCGTAATGTAATTTACATAAAGCTTGCAAGGGTATTTGAGTTACTTGTCAGCAAACCTATGGTAATATGTTGACATCTTATCACTATTTTATTCAATTATTTTAATGCCAGGAGCTATAGAGGGTGAGATAATAATGTTCTCTCCCACCTTCCATTCCTTTTTATGTCTGTCTGAAGAGTTTCTTGCCTATGCCATCGTCAGCTTCTTTGCAGATAACTTTTTTCCTTCAGAATTTTGTCCATTTACTTTCATGTCAGTATTTTTTATTTTCTCAGTCATTCTTGAGATATTCAAAATGGTTACCTTATCTAAATGGGAATTTTAAAGTTACTTGCCTTTGCTACTATAAAAGAAAAATTTCCACTTGTACTAGCCCTTTCCTAGGAGATAGCAAAACTGGCTGTTGGTTTTCATCACTGGTTCTCACCAGTGAAAGCTGATAATGGACCAAGAACTTCGAGTGCCCCACCCAGACAAGCCAGACCCTTGTTAGAACTTCTTGACTAAAAATTAGTGAGGTTTGTTTTAAGCAACTGTGCACAGACCCAGTGCTTAATTAGCATAACCACCCTTTCTAGCACTTAAAACCCCTCATGTTTCCTCCCTCAGTAAGTATTTGGTGTTTTTCTTAATGGCCTTGGCAACAAGATGCAGCTTTTTTGTTGTTTATTTTGCTTTTCTGGTGATCTCTGTTGTATCTTCCCATTCTGCTTCACTGAGTCTGTGACCTTGGGCAAATATTAACCTCTCTGAGTTGCAGTAATCAATGGAATGGAACAATACCCACTTGGAAGGATCTTTGTTTGGAGTATAATTGATCCTTGAAGAGCCGGCAGGGGTGGGGGGATGTTAGGTGCACTGACCCCTCAGCACCATCAAAAGCCTTCTGTAACTTTTTACTTCCTCAGAACTTAACCACTAATTGCCTACAGTTGACCAGAAGCCTGACTGACAACATAAACAATAGATAAACACATTTTTGTACATTATAGATATTATACCCTGTATTCTTATACTAAAGTAAGCTATAGAAAAGAAAATGTTATTAAGAAAATCATAAGGAAGAGAAACTACATTTATAGTATTTATTGGAAAAAAAACTGCATATACATGGACCTATACAGTTCAAACTCAAACGGGTCAGCTGTTTATGAAATGTCACATGAGAAGGCACCTAATGTAATTCCTGTCAGATGATGAGCACAGGTAAAGGTTAATTTTCTTCTTTCACACTGTCAGAGCTGAAAATGGCCTTGGGCACCCGGTAGGCATTCTTTAAATACTTGTGGAACTGTCAATGAATGTTTTCATTACTCTCTAAAACAGATTTAATTGCGTAATTCTGTAGATTCTCCCAGCAATGTAGCTTTCTGAAATTTTTGCCTAGGCTTTTAGAATTTTAATTTATACCAGTGCATTTTTAAGTTTTATTTTATTTAAACATAACCAAATGCCTTAATGTAGATTAGTAGTATTATTTTCTGAACCAATTATAAATCATTGCAAGTCAGTGGAACCTCCAAGAAAAGCCAAAACCAGAGTTTTACTTGCTGACTGACTTAATAACTCACCCAGAATTGTATCACCCTTAAGACATTTTCAGTCATAGACCAAAAAATAAAAATAAACGTTTTTGCTCTTGCAATGTTAATATTCTAAAAACCCTAATTTCGTGCCTACTTCTAATGGTCAATGCCAAATAACATGTGTTCCAGACGTTAATTTAAACAATTTATTTTCACTTGAAATTTATTTTTCAATTTATTTGGAAAGTTAACATTGTAACAGTTGACAATCAAAAGAGAATTTCAGATCCACTTTTTCTCTAGAGAGTTTTTAGGAACCAAATAAAGATTTCTTCTTGGGTTGTTTCTTCAGTCTTCAGAAGTAAGGCCATAAACCCAATGACCTTTAGAATGTTTTTGTCTCTGTAATTCTCTTTATAATTCTCATCCTACATGTTGTAATTTGTGTGTTTAAATAAACCCTTATGGGATTGTAAAGATATATAATTTAGAAGGTTTACATAGAGTGACCCCTTATCAAAAGGTTTAAAATTGGACCCTCATGTCAGGACCTCTGCCATATCACACAAATGGATGTGAACCAAAAAGTTCATTTCTGAGACTGGAGCTACTCCCTCCTGCTTCCTACCACCATCATATTTTTATATCCTAAATTCATAATAGACAAGGAGAAACCATCACAGAGAAACTAAGTCATGTGCTTTAGCCTGGTTTCTAGCTTCCTGTAAATCAGTGCTTTTCCGCCTTTTTTTTTAAATACCAGTGTAACTAAGGAACATGAAACATTTCCATTATTATAGGGGATTCACCATGGCAGTGAGTCAGCAATGAGACCAAGGGTCTTTCCCTCTTTCCCTATTGTGAATTACTGCTAAGGCACATTTCTGAATTGGTTACTATTTTAAACATCTGCCATGAACACCATCACTGAGACTTTATTCAGCACATTTTTTTTAGCATTTTATTTTATTATTAGTTTGAATTACACAGTACATTGGTTAAATATTTGTATAGTTGATGAAATGATCCCCCCAATTACTGTCACCCCTCTGGCTCTCCATCTAGCCATTTCATTACTACCGACTGCGTTTCCTATGCCATGCTCCCCTTACCCGTGACCATCTATAAAATACGAATTTGTACTTCTTTAACCCTTCACCCCTTTCTCCCAGCTCCACAGCACCCCTCCCCTCTGGTCATCACCAGAATGTCCTCTGTATTTGTGAGTTTGTTTTCCATTGGTTTATTCTTTTTGTTTTTTAGATTCCACATATAAGTGAAATCATATGGTATTTATCTTTCTCTGATTTATTTTGCTGAACGCATTTTTTAATGAGCACTTTCTATGGACCTGATATACTTATGGTGGAAAAGACTGAGCAGGACCACTGATATGTTAAAGGCTATTTCTGCCCTCAGGTTCTTAAGGTAGTAGGAAAAGGGTATCAAAAGATATAAAACCTGTAACTTAATATGCTGCTATATGAATACAGTAATAAGTAAAGCAGGCCAGGTGGAAATTCTGTCCTTACCCTAAGGAGACAGTTACTACCAGCTATAGCAAATAGTTATATCAGAGCATAAGGTCCATTTTGCCAGATCTTTTTATTTTCAGGTTAAATATTGGCAATTTACTAGAACAATTTTAAAACACTGCTAGTCAACCAAAATGCATTTGTGTTTGTAACCTTTGTTTATAGTGAGAGTATATAAGACATCAGGTTAGAAAAGTTCTTTCTAGGTAAGGAATAACATAAGCAAAGCCTGCTTGCCTCATTTGTCTCCAGTTATACCAAAGAATCTTCTTTGCATTCTTATCCTGAATTATTAGATAATATACTGAGGAGAATCAAGGAATATGTCACCAGGTAAAATACAGTACTTAAACATAAGATTCAACTTCTTAATTTTATGTAATTCAGACTTATAATAAAGCATTTGACACCTTCAGCATAAAAATATTTATTAACTTATCATTATACTTACAGTGTGTTTTCCCCTTTTTACATAAAGCTTTGATAATTATCAGAAGGCACAGTTTTTCACAGTTTACCGTACTCTGTTATGTTCTATAGTTAAGCAATTAAACATGACCTGGAAAAACATGTTTCTTGGTGTATAAGCATTTAAAATTCTCTAAGTAGATCTTTTTACTTTTTATAATATTTTAACATTTCACATTAGTTATATCATTGTGTACCTTTAACATTCTATAAATAGCTCATAAATTTTAGAAAATTTAAGTGGAGCACATTCGTGCAAGATCAAGATATTTTTATTTAATTTCTGCATGAACGATATGAAATACTCTATACAAGAGAGAATAGTATTCCCACACCTTTGCTCATGCTGTTGATTCTTCAAGAATGACCCTTTCTCCCTAGCCCCATGTATTGTTCGAGGTTCAAACCTAATGCCAGTTTTCCCACTCTTGAGCATATTTTACTTGCAACATACCAAGTTTACATGTTAGGCTGTTACTCAGCCTCTCCCGAATCTGTTTCTTCATCTAAAAAGATGATAATAAAACATGCTTCACAGGCTTGTTAGAAAGTATTAAAAGATACTTTCTAGAGGCTGGTATAGTACCTGGTACATAGTGGTTATGAATGTTGGTGTCCTTTCTCCTCTCTGTCTCCTTTGTTATTTTAATCATTACTCACATTCCTGTCCTTCCACACTCATCCATCTAGTTTATTACTCTCTAAATTCAACCTTGTTGCACAGACTTGACTCATTTGTAATTACTGTGCAAAGAGCTAGGCTTTGAGGTATTATACATTTAGAGTCAGTCTGTTTCTGTGTCTTAGTAGACCTGGAACCATGCACTAGTTATTTGAGACTGAGTTACCTTGACTTTTAAATGGAGATAATAAAACTTAATACCACGCAGTGTTGTGCAGAGCATTAAATGAGCAAACATATGCAAAGCACCAAGAAGATTGCCAGAACGTGGTAAATATTCAAGCATTGAATAAATCAAAACCACTGTAGAGAGTCTGCAAACATTTTTAAACTGGCTTTAGACAGGGATAAAGCTTGAGTTATAAAGAGTACCAGAAAATCTGTACTTTCTGTAAATGTCAACATTAAATTGGAGAATTTTCGGTAAGCTGGGGATATGACATTTTATATCACCAGAATTTGGGGGTTTGAAAACTGAAAAGTATTTGCCCAACCTGAAATTTTGATTCATTTGATGCATTTCCATGATAGTTTTTTTATACATTCTTGTCTTGTTGGCTGATATTAAAGCTGAAAATAGTGCTGAGTACCCAGTCTCTGTGCTGAGCAGTGATGGACAGGCTGTTTTTTAAAACATTCCCACAGAGCCATGCTGGAAGGAAACTGCCCTCCCTGGCTTAGCACTGCAGGGCCAGAGGTTGGCAAACATTTTTCTGTAAAGGGCCATATAATGAGGTTTTGTAGGCCACGTACAGACTCTGGCACATTTTTCTTTGTTGTTGTTTTTTGTTTGTTTTAAATAACCCTTTTTAAAATATAAAAGCCAGTTTTTTAGAAAAATAAGAAATGGTTCAGACTGGGCCCACAAAATAAAACATATTTTGCCTACCACTGAGGGGAGAGGAATGAAGAATGGCTTTGAAATCCTGATGAACTAATGCCTTTTTTTTTTTTTTTGAGGAAAAAGAAAACATACTTGCATCAAATTTTGAATATATATATATACACATATGTGTGTGTGTGTGTGTATGCACACACACACACACACACACACACACACACACACACACACACACACACACATATATATATATAAAGCATCATAAGGGAGGGAAAAGTTTTTCTCAATGTTCTTAGAGTTCTTGCCCGGGTCTGAAAATTAAACTAACAAAGTCATGGGAGACTTTGCAAGAGAATGAAGACCTAAAGAAGTGATTAGAGCAGGCAGCTTTTATACCTTTTATACTTTTTAGAATAAAATGGTCAGGAATTGACAAGACAACAGGGTTTGGGCTACGGTTAGTAAATGATGAAGAAGTAGCTAGGAAGATAAGGGTTAGTTTGACAAAGTTTGTTTGCATCGATTTCTTGGCCCAAAATTCCCTGTCTCTGGTGATAAGAATGTCTTCTCTCCTCTTGGTACAAGAAAGAGAACTTTCACTTGGGAGTTTTATGACTTGTTTTTAGGAAAAAGATGAAGCAGGGAAAGGTTAGAGTGACCTTCATGTTTCTCTCTTTTTTAAAAAAATTACTTCATTGTAAGATATTTAATATGCCAGTGTGCCATATTTTAGGGTAGTGTGTCCTAAACCTCATCAACATGTACTTATTACCTTTGCTTCTACAGTACAACTATGTGTTCTAGTTAGTTTTTTAGTCATTTTATAGTAGGACCTTGTGTCACTGCTGTTTTCCATTGGAAACTGATGAGGAACATAGTAAAACAGATGGAGCACAGACTGTAGAAATAAAAAAACACAGAAGAAAGAGCTGTGTGAACGAAATATTTAATCATAACATGAAAAACTCATAGTGGCAACTTTTCCATTATGTTAAATTCTGCTCATTTCTATGCATTCTGGGTATGTGTTCAAACACAAAGGTTGTAATTTTCCATTTTTTATGCACATCTACCATGGGTTTTTGGTTTCGTCTTTTGCAGGACTATGACTTGAGCCAGCTTCAGCAGCCTGATACTGTGGAACCTGATGCCATCAAGCCTGTAGGAATCCGACGACTGGATGAGAGGCCCATTCATGCCGAGCCTCAGTACCCTGTCCGATCTGCAGCTCCGCACCCAGGGGACATCGGGGACTTCATTAATGAGGTACAAAGAGATTCTCACTTTCTTTATAAGGGCATTTATTTTGTGCTGATGGTTAGCTCTATGTAGAGCACAAATTGCTTGCAATTCTGCTTTATTCTCCATTAAAACACTTATTTTTCTTAAATTTTCTTTGCTTGTAAGCAAATGTGGCTTCAGTAACAGAGAACAGATTCCATTGCTTTGATCAGCCAAAAAGAGATCAAATAATATTCTACATTTATAAATGTCATTCATGTATATTACCATGAATTCATGTATATCATGTATTAGCCATAGTATCTCCAAAAGGATTTTCCCTAGATTATAAGTAATAAATAGACTAACAATATAAAATAATGTATTTCAGTTTTATTAGCACTGATTAATGTAATAGTTCACTTTCATTTTTCTCACACTGTATGTACTCTGAATCCACAAATGGTGAGACTTCAGCACCTATCAATGACTAGAGAGTTCCATCAAATGAGATTAGTAGAAAGAGCAGCTAAATTAAATATTATATAAGTGATTTAAATTCTTGTCTAGTTGAGGAGTTTTAAGAGCTTCTGTAAGAGGCAGCTAATGCTCTGTTGAATATAACTGATATGATTTCCACTGTTAAAATTATTATGGCCTTCTTTTAGTTCATTACTGACCAAGAGTTCTGCTACATTTAATACTGAAGTTTTGATGTAAAATGATTTATGCTGCTCTTTTGATCATATCTATAGTTTTACTGTAATTCTGCTTTTGAATTTTTATTTATAAGTATAAGGGAGCAATACATATTGATATTAATTGTGAATATATGGCAGATCTTATATTTTCTGACCATAATCTCCCTACTTAATATCTCTAGAATCAGAATTGTTCTCAGTGCATTACAAAGGAGAATGCATCTGTCATATATATTACCTTCAGTCATATGCTAATAAGAGTCTTATTTCCTGGACTGAAATAGTTGTATATTATGTATATGTAATCAATTTTCCTTAGGGTTTTAGATATACTTACAGTTTGTAAAAAAAAAAAAAAAAAAAAAAGGTTTTGAAGCAAAGTTAGAATATTTATCTATCTTTACAACTATTATTATTGTCTATTTCCAAAGTGCATTCTGCTTTCTGAACATACTTATTTACTTCTGTTAAATAGGTAATAGGTTAATTTGTAGTAGACATGATTTAAAAGCAGATGGAAAATAAAAACAATAAAGAATCATTAACTCCTTTGTCTACAAAAATATGCCCTGACTTTTCCAGTATATTACACACAGTCCTGGTTAGGAGAATTTGCAGGAATATCTATATATGACCAGATCATTTTGAATATGTAAGAGTGCCAGTGATTTTACTTATTGTTTTTGTCATCATGAGAAATTGTTTAGTTATTCTTGTAGTTGTCAGGTTTCAAGATACAGTGGATCTTCTGAATGTAGATGTAGGAACTGGACTTTTTAAAAGCAAAATTTATAACTTCAATATGATTCAACAAATACTTAACTGACTGCTTCTGCCTGTCCCTGAAGTATCAGTATTCCATGAGATTTGATCCCACCCATGACATGCTTCTGTTTCAGTGATAAAGTTGAAGCAGTAAGTGGTACTTGTAAGGCTATATGTAATCTGATTCCTGACTTCTTTCCCCACAACATTCCCTTCCTGTGCTGCAGCCCCACTGAACTATTTACAATCTCTCAAAAGCATCACAGTTTTAACTATAAAGTAACTCTGCAAAGCCCTTACTTTCTTAACCATCATGGAGATGGAGACACCCATTCAGTTTTCAGACTCAGTTCAAACATCACCATCTCTGTGAAGCCTTCTTGGATACCTCTGGGAAGAGTCACAAGAAGCTTATGCCATAGCTCCCACCACTGGGGTGTAACTTTCAGTATTTCTCTTTGCCAGGAAGCATGTATGTTCTCTTCTGGACAGGGATTATTTCTTGTTCAACTTTGTGTAACCTAAGAATCTAGTATGTTGCCTAGCTCTTGTTGTTTTAGGGAGTCTAAATAGCGTGGCAAGTGTGTAAGGGAATGAAGCTTTGAGCACCACCTGATTTGCAGTCGATGGGGATTCACTGGGGCCCAAGTCGGCAGCCTTTCACTATATTACATTTGGAAAATGTAACTTGGAACAACTTGGTTGCCCCAAGTGGTGTTTTAGTGTGTGCCTTGCATTTGTTCATATGTATGTGTGTGTGTCTATGCATGTGTTCATTGAACTTTTTTTTACTGGGACTGGATTTTCTTCAGTAGGTAAAGAAGCAGATCTAGTTAACAAGGTTCAGTTACCCAACTCTTCCTTCTAGCCACAGTAGAAAGAGTTATAGTAGGAATTTCCACTTGGAATTTCCTTTCCCCAAAACAGTGCCCAAGCACAGAGCCTAAAAAGTGGCTTGAAGCCATAAGGAACATATGTCAATACTTATATGAAAAACTCTGTGCCAAACAACTGACTTGCAGATTAACTTCTAGAATACAATCAATTCATAATTTGGAGATTGTCTGTGTTTGTTAAAAATGGCTCATTTTGAAATCATCTTGAGCTTAGTTTAGACTCATTCATTCAACAAATAACTGTTGAATGTCTACTGTGTGTACATAACTGTGCCAATGATATGTAGATAAAAAAAGAAATTAGATCTGGATTCTCTGCGTGTGCTGCTTACTTTGCTATTAGCATGGTCCTTCTACGAAGCAAACATTGATACCTGAAGCTTTACTTTGCCAGACATAGGAAGCCCATTGGGTCTGGTTGGCATTCCAGTTTCACCTTAGGTCTCTCCCCAACCTGCATCTTACAGACAAGCAACAGAGATCTCTGCTTTTAGGTCCTAAACTCAGCTTATAATTCCATGTTAATGTCTATTCTCATGTTTTTCTTTTTGTGGGGGATGCCCTTCACCCTTTTTCTAGATGTTAGTTCTTTCACTAAGTTTTTACCACTCCAAGAAGGATTCAGGTATATGATGTGGAGTAGGCGCCATTCAGTGTCCTCCCATCTTACCCAGGATTCACCTCTCTTCAGAACTCCTATCCCAATGTTTTCCCTTCTGCCTCCCCCAAGAGCCCTCCCATATTCCAGGGAGTCTGTCTGGGACACATTGGTTTGGTGAGTACATGAATGGATGAAAGGATCATGTTTAGAAATCATCCCCCAAATGGCACTGAGTCTATGACACTGAATGTGATTATAGGATAGAAAACAGTGCAAGAGAAGGAGGACTAAACATCTATACACAGAAATGCCCTACATTTGACACAGGAAAAAAGTCAAAAGAGGTTAAAGTTTCACAGAAAGCAACTAAAAAGATTATCTCGGGATGTGATGGTCAGTTCTGTGGGAAAATTCAGGGGGATGAAACTGTTCACCAGACCTTAGTCAGAAATAACATTCATACATACCACATGGATTCTTCCATCTAAAACAACCATGAAGACTTGTTTAATATCTTCTATAACTGGATGGATAAAAATAAATACATGTAAAGTTTTAAAACAGTTGACGGTGTTTAGAAAGAACTTGAGCATATTTTATAAATACATTTAAAATACAAACAGATTTCTTCATCTGTAGTTCTTATTTGATTTAACATAGTACTGAATGTTCCAAAGTAAGAATAATATAGTGGTGATTATAATTGGAGTGTCTTTTATAGATGTGAGGAATAGGTAAGCTCATGAGAACACTTTCTAGTTTGTTTATTTAAATAATGTATGAATTTTGCCTCATATCAAAAATGATAACATTTTCAGTTGGATAGGTAAAGTAAAACAAATCACACATTTTTTAATTTCAACTAGAGAATTTCATTTTATTTTGAGATTTTTAAACATGACCTTCAGAAGGTGATAAGTTGAAACAAATTTATTTAATCTCGGCCTGACAGTAGGTATTAGCATACCTTCAATAACTTTACTAATCCTATATATTTCTTTATCTCAGAAGTATAAAAACCAAGGGCATACTTCTGTTTAAAGACTGACTTTTGATTAATATCATTTAAAACATATGGAGAGCACTTCTAGAATAACTTGTTTGAAACTACTAAAGTTTAAAACTTTTGCCTTTTATCTTATATTTATTAAATTTAATTTGCCCTTTTTAAAATACTTCCATCCACTTTTAAAGGAGTTGATTGTTTGGGTTCAAATCCAGTTGCCTTACCTAACAGCTCTGTTACCTTGTATCAGGATCTTTGGATTTAACCTGTTGGATTTCCAGTTTTCTGATATATAAAATGAAGATAATACTAGAGCTACTTTTTAAGATTGCAGTGAGGACTAAATGAGATAGTCCATGTAAAAATACTTGGCATAGTTCCTGTCACATAATAAATTCTCTTAATTATTATCACTGTCATATTAATTACTATCACAAGTTATCTGTCAGGAGTGAAAACTTTCTACTGTCCTCTAATTGTTAATAGAAACAAATAAAAACCTCTCCTTGCAAAAAAAAAAAAAAGTGCTTTAAGTAAAATGAAATTCTCAGAGAAGGACTTAGTAATGTGGGTGTTGATAAGTCACAGAATTCCACTGTAATGTAAACATGATATACCTATATGTCCACATGATATACCTATATATTTAAACCTAGATCCTAGCTTCTTCTTAAAAGTAAATATAAATATGAACAAGATGCTGAGTAAAAAACTAAGACTAAGCCCAGGACAGCAGTATAAAGTTACCTCATAGAATACCTGCAGGATGTTGGGCACTGTGTTGGACAGTGGGATATGAAATAAATACATATAACTTCTGCAGAAAGGGATGTCACAATCTAGTGTAACCAAAACCAAAACTTGGCAATAAAATTAAAGGGGACCAAAGAGACTCCAGGAATTATTTCCAGTCGCAGCTGGGTGGCTATCCATGTAGTTAGGAGTTGACATGGATGGATGGATGGATGGATGGATGGATGAATGGATGGATGGATGGATGGATGGATATTAACCAGATGGAGAAATAGAGAGAAATGGAGAAATAGAATGGAGAGAAGACATTTCAAACAAAGGGAAACACATTTTGCCTAGCAGGAAGTGAATATGCCCATAGCACAGAGTTACATAAGCACATGATGTTTTTAGGTTAGAGGAGATTCTGGTGAACAGATCAGTTGTGGTTGCTGGAGTTGAGACCAGCTGAAACAGAGAGGTAGGGGAACAGTCTAGGTTCAATGAATGTGCCTCTGAAGACTTTTGACTTTATCCTATAGGCTACCCAAACATCAGGTATTTGAGGCACACCTTCTAGTTTTTTTCAGCTCTGCCAACTTCAACTATTATTTACTTCAACTTATAATTTTTAACTTAAGATGTTTAAATAAAAGGAATTGTTTTAAAGTGCTTGTGCACCAAATAAAATTAAAAATAATCTTGCATACTCCCAGAGGAACTCCTCCCTTATTTTGGATATACTTTTATAGGTGATAGAGAGCAATCAGAGTTTTACTTGGGAGAATGACATCAAATAATGTCTGAGAGAAACCAATAGTGGCTTATAGAAAAGAAATAGGACTAGTGCTGTGGACAGGAGACTAGTTACAGAGGCTTTTGCTGTGGTCCAGGAAGGGTATAATGAGGACCTCAATTAAAGCAGTGGCACTGAGACAATAGAAGACAGAATATCGGAAAATAGATAGCACCTCTTTTCTATTACATTCCTCATGGGCTCCTCCACTGAAGAAGGTGGGTTTTATAGTCCCTATAAAAGCATGTCTGCACCCATAGAGCGTAAGATAAGAAGTCTATAAATACAAGCCTAGCAAGAATTAAGCAAGAACCACAGCTCTTTCATTTTACAGAGGCACCTCAAACTATAGAAAATAGTTTGGATTTATCCAGAGTTCAAGATCTGTCTCTCTGGGAACAGTGAAACAAGCACATGTTCTTCTAGATTTAGTCAAACTTTGATGAGAGAGAACTCATACAGTTTGTAAACTTGGCAGCAGTATCTTTGTTACACATCATGTGAAAAGGTGTCCACACCTTAGAACAAAGGAATAAATAAAGACAGACCAGAAGGTTCTGTGGCCCACTGGATTTCTTCTGTACATTCATTCACTTGGGTTGCATGCTTGTCACTGTCAGCTTCTCAGGACTTGACTATGATTTTTTTTATAATTACCAAAATAGTGCCCAGGACTTATATAATGTGTCATCCAAGAGTCTCATTTTATTCTTGGATAAAAATCAGAGCCATCCAGGTAGAAGGGACTTAAAGTACTATCCTTCAGCCCAGAAAGATGGCTTGCCTAAGAATTCTTGAAAAGTTCAGTGCTTTTTGCCCTTTTATAATTATTAAAACCCGAGATAGTGCGTGATGCTCTAGCATAGCATAATGATCTCTCTTGGATTTTATGGCCTAACTTTTTTAAAAAAGAAAACATAGGTTCGATAACTATCAGGATAATCAGAAAGCCAAGGCAGGAGGTAAAAATAATTTTTAAAGAAACAAATATTTTTGAGACTCTCAATAGTGAGTGTGGGACAAGATTATCACCAGCAATATATTTATTTTAAGGAATTGAATTAGTTGTCTTACACTTGATGAAGAGTCTCTGGTCCTTTACACAGCAGTGAAGACTGGACAGCTTCTAGTGTTTATTCCAAAGTCACAGTAAACACAAGCCACCGCTTTTCTCTCCACTGAATCCAGACAGACTTGATTCCCTCCCATCGATTCCTTAGAGCTAATTTTATTCTCAACCTTTCCATTACTCCAGTTTGGTGCTGACACCTTAAGGATTGGATAGGACTCTGCATGTATTTTCGCTTAAAATTTGAATTGATGACCTGAATGAACACAGTAACCTTGGCCACTGTCCCTGTTGTCTGTATTATAAAGTAGTTTTACTTAAGGTTATAGTAAAAACTTAATATTTGTCTTCAGAGATCCATTTTACTTACTGGAAATTTCCTTGATTTTTCTTGATTTTTCTTCAGATCTTTCTTAGGTCCAGTTTATGTGTGGACCCACGTTAGACAGTGCTGAACTAAAGCAATTACTTAAGAAATTAAGTGATTAATTAGGTGAACAAAAGGAACTGCTTAAATTTACAGATGCTAGACTTCACAGGGAAAAGGAAGGAAGGGGACATGCTAACATAGGAATATAAACTCCAGGAAGGCAGGTTTTGCATCTACCATATCAACAGCTATGTCCTCACACTAAGCAGAATACATTACAATATAGATAACAAATATGTCTTGAATTGAATAAATAAGTGCAAACAAAATGAATGAATGAATACTTGGGCTTTTGCAAACTAAGACTACAGTAACAACTCCAAAGCATTATTGGCTTACAAAACAAAGGCTTACTTCTTTCTCAAGTTATATGTTAACTGTGGGCTTGCAGTGGCTTGGTTCCTGATGTCTTTTATATTTCAGGATCCAGCAGAAGGAGAACACCCATCTAGGGCAGGCCATTCGCCTCGCAGAGGAGGAACGGGGAGGGATCTTGTGGAAACACGTTAGATAGAACTCACGAAATCTCCTCTACACGATTGCTTTCATTTCACTGGCCAATGCCAGTCCCGTAACAGAGCCTGTGTGTGGGCTGGGAAGTAAACACGGCTCTAGAGAGGCACTTGTGGTAGTGAGGGCATGTGATTCTCCTGTGTAGAAAAGAGAGTGAATCATCAAGGACAGTAACACAATATGTCACAGAATTCTGAATTTTGAGAGACTGTAAATGTTTGTGGTCCTCAATGTTAACAGAATTGCCCTGTGGTTTATTCTATAAATATGATAAAGTCATCTAAAATTATTTTTTATATATTGAAGTAGTTTGTTGAAGACTTCTTTTATTTTATTTTACACAAGTGTTTTCTGGGTTACAAGTAGTATAACCTGATGTGAGAAAAAATGATGTTTAAATAATTAGGATTGTTGGTTAAAACAGATCTGGGGGTGGGAAAACTGGTCGTATGTACTTTTCTTTCTTGTTTTTGATTGAAGTCAAGTGACTGCCATATTGTTTCTTCAGTTATGTTTTTACTTTTTTTTTTTTGCAAATTCCAAAGCAGGAAATTTTACTCTAAACTCAAAAATTTACTCCAAATATTTTTTTTTAACTAATATTTATTTAGCTCTAACTGGGGTGATCCCTGGGGTCCCTTATTGCATTTAGTCTTCAACATGATCTCATGGTTATTACAGTTGCAGATGAGGACAAGAAACTTATAGAACTTAGCTACAGTCTCACAACTAATACCATATTGAGCTGAGGTGTCAACCCAGGGTCTAATCGCTAACCTTAATTTTCATCCTCTTTTTTCCTCTTCCCCCTCTACAAACTTGAAAATCAATAGATGAACACGTACAGGTGAAAAAATAAAAATCACATACATGCCTCATAAAATACATGTGGATCAGAAGGATTGATCTAAGATAGGATGGCCCATGGCATCTTGGATAAGTGTGACCACCATTAGCCCACCAGCATTTAAAAAGTAGAGTTGTGGAAAAAGAGAATGATTGCTTAGTGACTGATGTTGGTAGATCTTGGGAATAGTAGAATGGAATTGGGAAAAAATTAGGGAAAACACAAAAAGGACCTAGTATTAAATCCTTAAAAGTTTTGTGGAACATAATTATGAATTAACTGCAGATATATGAATTATATACTAATTCATATTTTAGAGGAGTTACATTTATAGATAATAATTACATTGATTTTTATTTTTTTAATTCTTTTTAGGTATGTGTGTGTGTGTGTGTGTGTGTGTGTGTGTTTGGCAAAATTCCCTCTCTCCACCCAATATATATCCTATGTATAGATATTAGAACATGACTTTTCTAAGGCCTATGGGAGCTAGAAATCACTGTATTCTTAAAAAATAATACTTTTTCTCACAATTTATTAATCAATTTCACACTTTATGTTTTATGAAAAACATAAATGATTTAATGAGTAACCTTTCTTATATTGTAATCACATCTGGCCTTGCCTTTATTCTTCCTTTGATATCCTTCCAAATTTCGGTCAAATACAATGCCATTTCCTCTTGAACGCCTAGATCTCAGTGCTTGTCTGATTTTTTTTTTTTAACATTTTCATAACATTTGCCTTCATAGTTTTGTTTCTTATTTACCATTTATTTCATAATACAGTATTGCCTGTTATGCTAGATTATAAGCTTGTAGAGAGAAAGAACTATAGGACACTCACATGTATGTTTCTTTCTTTGTCTTGCATATAATTCATATTCAAACTGTTCATTGTCAAAATCCTTTGACTCTCACTCTGGATAAATCCATATATCACATGATTTCACAGCCCTGTGTATTATTTTATGTAACTTACTCCACCAATCATTACCCTCTCAAAACTAATCTTGCCCAATGCACTATTACACAGATGCATTACCAGATTTCATTTAAGAGTCTTCCTTCTCAGTTTCAAGCAGTTTGCCATTTGTTTTTGCCATCTGATAAACACATTCTCCAGTTAACCACCTCCCATTGTATGCCTTGGCCTCACTGAGCTAGACTCCTTAGGGGTCTTTCTTTGCAAGGAAAGACCTAAGTTAGTTTTTGTCTAACTTTGAAAAATGGTGATGACCCTAACTTCTACGGGTTGAAAATGTGGGCTGCAGGTAGAAACTTACAAATAAGCATTTGATCCTTTGGGAACAAACAGTAGGATCTGCTTGTGGATTTGCCATTTGTAACCCTCTCTTCATTCTTTCTTTGTCTTTCCAAATTCTAGGGCCTTAAAGCTGCTGACAATGATCCCACAGCTCCACCATATGACTCCCTCTTAGTCTTTGACTATGAAGGAAGTGGCTCCACCGCTGGATCTTTAAGCTCCCTTAATTCCTCAAGTAGTGGTGGTGAGCAGGACTATGACTACCTGAATGACTGGGGGCCACGCTTCAAGAAACTCGCTGACATGTATGGTGGAGGTGATGACTGAACTTCAGGGTGAACTTGGTTTTTGGACAAGTACAAACAATTTCAACTGATATTCCCAAAAAGCATTCAGAAGCTAGGCTTTAACTTTGTAGTCTACTAGCACAGTGCTTGCTGGAGGCTTGGGCATAGGCTGCAAACCAATTTGGGCTCAGAGGGAATATCAGTGATCCAATACTGTTTGGAAAAACACTGAGCTCAGTTACACTTGAATTTTACAGTACAGAAGCACTGGGATTTTATGTGCCTTTTTGTACCTTTTTCAGATTGGAATTAGTTTTATGTTTAAGGCTTTAATGGTACTGATTTCTGAAATGATGAGTAAAAGACAAAATATTTTGTGGTGGGAACAGTAAGTTAAACCATGATATGCTTCAACACGTTTTTGTTACATTTCATTTGCTTTTATTAAAATATAGAATTAAACAAACAAACAAAAACTCATGGAGAAATTTTATTATCTTGGGGGATAAAACCATGAGATTGGAAAATGTACATTACTTCTAGTTTTAGACTTTAGATTTTTTTTTTCACTAAAATCTTAAAACTTACGCAGCTGGTTGCAAATAAAGGGAGTTTTCATATCATCAATTTGTAGCAAAATTTGAATTTTTTCATAAACTAGAATGTTAGACACATCTTGGTCTTAATCCATGTACACTTTTTTTATTTACTGTATTTTTTCCACTTCACTGTAAAAATGGTATGTGTACATAATGTTTTATTGGCATAGTCTATGGAGAAGTGAAGAAACTTCAGAACATGTGTATGTATTATTTGGACAATGGATTCAGGTTTTTTGCATGTTTATATCTTTCTTTATGGATAAAGTATTTACAAACAAAGTGACATTTGATTCAATTGTTGAGCTGTAGTTAGAATACTCAATTTTTAATTTTTAATTTTTTTATTTTCTTTTTTTGTTGTTTGGGGAGGGAGAAAAGTTCTTAGCACAAATGTTTTACATAATTTGTACCAAAAAATTTAAAAAAAAAGGAAAGAAAGGAAACGAAAGGGGCGGCCTGACACTGGTGGCACTAAGTGTGTGTTTTTAAAAAAAAAAAATGAAAAAAAAAAGCTTTTAAACTGGAGAGACTTCTGACAACAGCTTTGCCTCTGTATTGTGTACCAGAATATAAATGATACACCTCTGACCCCAGCATTCTGAATAAAATGCTAATTTTGGATCTGGTGACTGGTTTGAACTTCTTTTTTCTACTTGAGATGCTTTGAATATTGCAAAATCCCATGTACTGGAGTTTCATTGAAAACAACAGTATAAAAATTTGTATTTGTTCTTCACTATTCACCACTGAAGCCTTAGCATGTCATCCATGAATAGTAACAGAGAATCATGGTGGATCTCTTCATTCTCATAGGAGAAAAATGTCAAGTGACACAGGAATAGACTATACTGATGATGGTGGTGTACAAATCACATCCTTAACTTCAGTGAACTTTGTATGATTCATAATATCTTTTGTGCTTTAAGTCCTTTCTGCTCAAGCTTATGGTCATTATACTGACTCTACCAGGCCTTTCTCCTTAGTGCACCAGCACAAGGAAAACTTCATTCAAAAGTTATGAGACTGGCCCTGAAACTGCAGTGAATACTCAGAATTCTCAGGCAATTCTTTGAAGCTATTATTTTATGTACATAGTGAAATATATACTCTGGTTTGACTGACTTCCATTTGTTGACTTGGCCATTTTTTTTCAGTTTTATTGAGATGTAATTGATACATAAAATTATATGCATTTAAGGTATACAATGAGATGATTTGGTATATGTATACATTATGAAATTATTTCTATAGTCAAGTTAATTCACACATCCATCACGTCACATGGTTACTGTGTGTGTGTGTGTGTGTGTGTGTGTGTGTGTGTGTGTCTGTGTCTGTGTCTGTGTCTGTGTCTGTGTGTGTGGTGAGAACACTTAAGATCTATATTCTGAGGAAATTTCAAATTTGCAATATAGTATTAGCCTGATATAATCACAGGGACAAAAAAGGGAAACAATCTACTAAATTTTTGTGAAGTTGTTGATTTATCTTACCATGACTCAAAAGTGAATTTTAAGAGACTTAAAAGAATTCTCACTATTTTTCTATTTCTTTCATGATCATTTTCACACCATATATTCTACTGTACAGTTTAAAAAATTTATACACCATATGTCCTCTGATTAACTCCATGTGTTTTTCTTAATAAAAAGATTATTTTATATTAGACAGAGAAATCTAATTTTTTGTCAATTCGCTCTATAAGCAGTAGTGTTGTGTTACTTTTCTAATAATTAAATGTCAGAGCTTGCCTCTGGAAATTTTCATATTGAAACTTAATAAATTTGCTCATTGGAATAGTCTTTTCTAAAATGAGTTTTTAGACTGTGCCTCTATGTTGCCATATATCCAAATGAAAACTGAACTATCTTTTTAAATTCAAACATTGCAACTTTTAAATTTTTCATTATTTAGTAAATACTACCAATTTTTGTATGGTTGATATATAACAAAAGGCTATATCTAATTGTGTGTGTGTGTGTGTGTGTGTGTGTGTGTGTGTGTGTAAACTTTAAGCAATAATAAGCATTCTAGATATACACAATCACTAAATGTAAACATTCATGTTTTTCAGAACTTACTTTTTTGCAGAAGTAGTACATGACTATTCTCAAAAAAAATTAAAGAACTAATAAAAATGTCAACTACCTATCCTGCTATAGGAAGAACTTCTGTTAGCTGTTTGATGTATAATTTCTAGTCATTTCCAATAAGCGTTTTTGTACACACATTTCTATAAAGATTTTATTTTGTTTTTATGAAAGTGGGATTTCACAATGTATTTTCTGTAACTTGCCTTTTGCACTAAGCATGTTTCTTGGAAATTTTTTTATATTTTTAATTGCTACATAATATTCCTTAATATGGACAAATAGTTAATTAACCATTTTCTAAGCAGTTTATTGTTTGCAATTTTTTTTGCACTATTTAAAATAACACTACAGTTAACTTCCATGTCTCTTTGCATGGAAATATTTCTCTAAATAAGATGGTTGGAGATGAGATTGCCGAATTAAAGAATGTGAAAGTTAATTAAACATGGCTGAAATTATAAATGGTTTAACATTACTACTCAAAGTGCCTTTTAGCTAAAAGAAGATGAGGCTTTCTAAAAGCCAGCAATTTCCTCCTTTGGCAAAAGGATTTTATGCAGCTGAAAATAGTAACCACAAAATATAAGGCAGTCTAGCCAACGCCTTATTCTTTTTTCTTTGGAAGTTAGCCTTTGAGTGAGGCCACAGTACGAGTTTCAAGTACTCTGTAAAATGACTGTAGCCATATGATGTAATAAAACCTTGAAAACTGTATTTATGAATGTGGTTTACAGACCCCATCCTGAAACACGTTTTTCTTGGTCGTTCCTAGTGATTTAGATCTCTTCTGCAACATTGCCATTAAAAAGCATTTATACAGAGTGCTAGAATCTCTGAAACGGTAAATGTGTGTGCATTTTAAATTTTAATGACACATGGCCAAATTGTCCTAATTAAAGACTACACCGATTGTCATTCCCACCAACACTATATAAAAAATCTATAGACCCTCATCCTCAACAATCTTGGATGTTACACATGTTTAAATGTTTTGCCACTGTGATGGGCAAAAAAAGATATCTCGTGCTAATTAGGACTTTCTTGATTACTAATGAGATGGACTGGTGTTTTTTTATGTTTATTATACATTTGTGTTTCTTTGAACTGTCTATTCCAATTTCCCTAATAAATGACTTGGCTTTTCTAATTAATTAGTAAGAACTCATTTAATGCATTTTTCCTGGTCTTTCACTACTTGTAAATTTGTCTGTAATGTTTTTGTCACTGAAATTTTTTGTTTTATAATAGTTTACTCTGACAGTATTAACTCTAGACTTTTGAGGTCTTCTCACCTCCAAATTATAAAATTATTATTCTGTATTGTTTTCTGTTCTTTGTTTTACATTTATTTAGCTTTTTAATTCACCTGTAAATTATTTTGTATGAGGTGGAAATCTAACTTTTATAAAAATTTCTAGATAACCCAGTCTGTTTTCCAAACACCACTTGTTAAAAAGTCCATCCTTAATCAAGTCATGTGAAATGCCACCTTTATCATATATACAATTCTTATATAAGTGCATGTTTGTTTCTAGATCATTTATTCTGATCTGCTGATTTTTTTAAAATTTAATTCCTGCACAATAGTAGATTGTTATACTAAAATATCAGTTCTGACAGGCCATTCCCCACATTGTTCTTTTCTTCTAATTAAAAATTTCTGTGTTCTTTTTCCACATTTCTTTTGTGCATAAATTATAGAAATATTTTGTTAGTTCCATGACAATTTTATAGGAAATCTTCTAGAGTTGTGAAAAGTTAACAGTTTCATCTATTATCTCATTCAATACTATATAATCTCTCTCTTTAGATCATATATACATTTTCATTGAGTTTTATTGAATATCTCATTTTATTACACTGTTTTATAATTGTCATTGCTAGTGTGAGTGGAATCTACTTTTCACAGCATTTATTGAATGATTTTTTACTGCTGTACTGAAAATTTATCCACTTTTATTTATTTTGTTTCTGTCTTATTTTATTCTTGTATTCTAATAGCTTTTTGGTGAGTCTCTTGGATTTTCCTGACAAATAATCATGACTGCAAATAATGACTGGGTTTTTTCCTTCATTCCAAGATGAATAGTTTATTGCCTGTATACTAAGTAGTAATGTCGGTCATACGCATTACTGTTTCTTGTCATCATAGAAAGATTTTATATGTTTCACCACTATAGATAACATTTACTGTAAGTGTAGATACATTTCATGATATCTAGATTTGAGATTGGGTGAATATACATGTTGCATTCAATAAGATACATTCCCTTCATCTATAGAGATGATAATATATTGACCCATTAATATAGTGAATTATGCCATCAGACTTTCTAATATAGAATAAAACTTTTTGTAATAAATCATAGTTGGTCATAATGTTATTCTTAATGGACTGATGTATTTGATTTGCTGCTATTTTATTTAGGAATTTTCAATTATATGTGATTTTCATGTACTTTTATATTTTTTCACTATTCTTGCTTAATTATAGTCTGAGATTTATGCTGGCCTCAAATAAAGAATTAAGAAGACTGCCATTTTTTTGTGTGCTCTGAAATTGTTTCTATAAACTTGGATTATGTATTCATAAAAATTTGTTAGAATTTTTTTATAACCTTACTATTGTGGAGATAGCTTTTCCCCAGTAGGGATTAGTATATTCAACCATTATGTTTCTTTTGACCAGCTTTCATAATTTATATTCTTCTTGAAAAATTGTCTATTTGATCTAGCTTTTAAAAAATTTATTCACAAAGTTGCACACAGTATTTTAAAAACCTTTCTTATATTAAGCTGTTTCCTTTTTTTTTACTTTTTTCCCACTTTTTTCAACAGCAGAGCAGTTAAAAGTGTTTATTCTGTTAGAACTAGCTTTTTGATTTATTGATATAGCATATTTATTCACTTGATTATAGGTTCGCATTTTTCTACATCTGTTATTTTTGTTTTTCAAATGCCTAGTGTTTTTTTTAATCAGTTTCTGAGAGAGTTTTACTAACATCTCCCACTAGCGTTTTGGACGTGTGGCTTTCCACACCATGTTGATCCATACTTATAACTGTTCTATCCTCTTGTCAACATTCAGTGCTTTTGGCTTTAAATTTCATTTTGTCTAATACTAATTTTTATATAGCAATACCTGTCTTCTTTTGGGGGGGTCAGGGGGAGTGGAGGGTTAGCATTTACCTGATAAAGTTTGGACCATCTCTTTATTGTTAAGGACTTTTTAATAATACTGCTTTTTACATCTTTGTAAACAACATGTAAATTTAATCTTTTTATCTCACTGCCATTTTCAACAAGCACAATAACAGGATTGGCTAAAACATCAATCTTTGTGATAATTTGGTTTTTGCAATTCAGTGTCTTTGTAATCAGTAACCCCAGATCATGTATTTCTAGAGGTGGCCTCAGTGAACTGAGCGAAAGAGGAGACACTCTCACTGATTGTTCATATGGCTCTTCAGGGTATCTCTGGGCCATCCATTCACAACCAGCATGTGAATTGATCTCAGAATAAAACCAGAAAAGGCATTAATAAGTCGCGTCACTTTTGTCTTTCATTTCTACCTAGTGATGTTACATTTGTTTATTTAAAATTCACTATAGTTTATTCTCATTGGAAGAATAAAAATCATTTACATATTTAAAGGAAAAACTGGAAAACCTAAGAGATTCATACTGTCCTGAACTGCCATTTTTTTAACTTGTATGAGATGATAGATAATACAAATCTAAAAAAATTGACAAATATCTTGTGCTCAACAAGAACAAATACAATCCTCCTTCCTGGTGAAAGTATCAGCTGATTGATTCCTTTTAAGAGGATATTTCAAAGAGAAAGCAGCAAAGCCATTTCTCTTTTTTTCTCAATGCAGCAAATTCTGTCTTGCTATAGATAATGTACTTTTTTGTTGATCATTAGAGTTTCTGTAAGGTTAGTAATAAAAGCTCATTTTTCATCATTTTTTTCTGTTTGTTAACCAGTCTAGTTAAGAGTTCAGTGGATATAAAAAGAGATGATACTGCAGCGGCTAAAATGAGTTTAGGAAAGATTATTTGTAAATTTAAAGGAATTCAGATTTCCTTCATTTCTTTACAACAAATACTTGTACTGACTACAGGTACAACTTAAAGTTTGAGAATATTTGACTAATTGTTTTTAACTAAACATAAGTACACATAAGAATGATAATACTGATTATTTTGTGTCTACTCTTAGGGGGTCGGGAGGGGTGAAGCAGATCTCTTGAAATACTTGAGAATCAGAAATATGATGGTGGACAGATATTTGGGATGTATTCTATTACTCTAAACTAATATGTATTTAATATATTGGATTCAGTTATTCAGTTTTTTAAAGTTTGAACATGTTGACCTCAAGAATAATTTTTAAAAATATGTGTTCAGGAATGCATGGTAAATTTAATTACTAAATGGGTGTCAGTCAGACTCTAGTAATTTGTTCCTTGATTTTTCTCTGCAGATAACATACTCTGAATAAGTAACTTCAAGTTTAAGAATGTCAACTTTATCTTGTATGTATACATAACCTTATCTTGTATGTATATGTTAATACATATACACTTATCTATAACAGTTTATTTTTTCGGTTTCAACTTTGTGGGAAAGATAGTTTGCATTGTACAATTTTAGAGTTTGTACTTTTTCTAGTCGATTTTTTTATTGTGTTTGGTGAAGACATTTATTTTACTAATATTTGGGATCAGAGAAGAAACATGACCATTGGATGAGTACATTTTTTAATTTAGTTTATTTCAATCTTAAATGGCTTCTATATTTGGGGTACTACTTGAGACTACATTTTAATAATGTTTTTTGTGTTTCATTAGTTTTTTTTTATCTTATTTTAATTTCATCTTGATCTTTAAGTATCAACAAAGGCATTAACAACCACAGACAGAAAGAAAGAAACTGAGTTCTTTCTATGAGCAAAGACTGTTCTGTTCACTTGGCATATTAGCTCAATTAATACATACAGTTAGTTACCGTATGTCATCACTTCTAATAACTTACATTTTTTCCAACAAGTTAACAATTATAAGATCAAAAAGCAACTATTGAGTGAATTTCAGCCAGGTGGCATGCTGCTGTAGTTGTGTGAAAGGTCATGTTGATGCCTTTTGGTAACAAGCATAAACATCAGAGTGTCTTTGAGCCTATGAAATACGTATTATGCTATATAAGGTTGCTTTTGTTTTCCCCAGTTTCTTTAGATGGAGAAGCCATGGCAGAAGTTACATGGCTTGTCCACTAACAGCTAGTAAGTGGTAGAGCCAAGATTTAAACCCAACTATCTGGCCCCTGAGCTCACACTTATCTTTTGCTTGGCTACATCAGACATTGAAAAGCCACAGGGCTGTGTGAACAAAGGAAAAAGCTCTATCACACTGTTTTATTTATATGTTAGGTTGCACCATATGGGATTGCCATTTTTGGATGTCAACACAGTCAAAAATCTTTAATTTACATCCTGAAGTTAAATTTTGTTATTTCAACCTAAATTTTAAAAATAAATTATATATTTTACAAGGAAACCTACATATCCTGTGATACACTGAGCACATTAGTGAGGATGTAGGCAGAAGGAAGAGGAATCGGAGACCCTAGAATTTTTTTAAATACTTTTTTATATTTATTAATTTCTTTTCTCTCACTGTTGGTACCCAAACTGGTACATTCCTAGCATTCCTATTCATCCTCCTCTCCCAAATCCCAGGCAGGGAACACTGTGGCCTGCTGACCCAGGACCTAAAAAGCTGCTCAAAGCATCTTTCCACTATTAGCCACTGTCAACAGTCTCTCATTCATGCATGCAACGAGACCCACCTGACATCTCTGGCCCAAACGTTTCATTTTCTAGTTGTAAGCTGAACAATTCTGGAAATCAAAATAACATTTTCAAGCTCTGGGGAAACATTTAGTCTGCTAGGAGAAACTTATATCCTTCTCCACTAAGAAAGATGAATCTTTATTCTGGTTTTTATCCAACATATCTAGTTTGGTTTTTCAATATACTGACTTTTGGCCTGCTGGAGCACTAAACAACCTTGGGTGCCTTGAAGGGAAACTAAACTTTACCAGAAGGCACAGACTGCCATGATTCTTCTTGGATTTGGATCCTGCCTCTGCTCTTCAATGGTTGCATTACCTTTGATAATTTGGTCTCTTGGTATTCTTGTCTGTAAAATATGGATACATCACAGGGCTTTTGTGACCTGGAAACAATAAGCACTCCTTAAAAGTTAGCTACCGTTATTAAGACAAAATCCTATTTATTTACATAACTATGTCCTTTTACACATGCATACCTTGGAGATACTGCAGGTTCTGTCAAGATCATCATAATAAAGCGAGTATCGCAATAAAGCAAGTTGTAATCTTTTTGCTGATGTAGAGTCCTGTCTTCAATTTGTAAAAAATAATCACCTGTGGAACGCAATAAAGTGAAGAACAGTAAAATGAAATCAGCTTGCAATTTACAAAAGATGTTTTCACTCTCAAAAAGTGTTTTCACTTTAACTTTCAGTGTAAGCTCTTAATTTTTCAAAGATTATTGTCAAAATTCAGTCAGAACTTTCATAAGAATTTTACAATTCTATAATACATGTCTTTTTTGCTTTTTCAATCTATACACTAATCTTTGTAAGAGACTTTTACTTCTTAAAGTTAAAGAAAATCTTAGTGTTATTTTTCTATATTCTATGTTTTAAACTTTTTAATCATTATTAAAAGCAGTATTAAATATGTTTTATATATTGTATTTAGCCCCTTATAGTCAAATTTATTGAAGTAAAATAGTGCGTGATTCCAGGCCTCAGTGATGGAAATACTTCAACACCTGTCAACACGGCTGGCTTAAATCACCAACTCTGAAAGAACACCCAGATATATCCAGGAAACCAGGAACTACAGATATTCTAAAAATTGACTAAATTGTCTGGAAATGATAGATCCTGAAGAGATCAGATTTTATTACTTTGGAGATTTTCCTTGTCAACTTGGGCATGAAAAAATGCAGACTTAATAACTCAGCTATGTGAGCAGAATCATCCATTTTAGTTTGGCTCACCTAATTCTAAATCTACTTTCTAATATTTCCCTTCTTAATAGTACCATTCCTCTTAAACCTTTTGACTGCATGCATAGGAATATTTCAAAAATTAGGTCATCAAGAAACATAAAACTTTAATAACAGAATGTACCGGGCATAGAAAACAATATATCAAATTGTTCTATGTTAATCATGATTACATTCTTTATAAGAACTTAATGCCAGTATTACCCAGTTTATTAAAACACTCAGCATAATTGAAAAATGTCAAATGAGATAATCAATGTGAAGTTATTTCATAAACTCTAAAGGGCTATATAAATGTTAGGTTTCAAATATTAAATTAATAACTTAGAAAAGTAAATGGTATATCTATCATAAAAAAGATAGCACTTAGACTGAAACCTTGAGCATGTATCTCTTAGGTACTGAAAACTAGTACTTAGCTATCCAGAAATTACTTAGGTCATAACCCAGAGAAACAAGATGATCATATAGTTATTAGTTTGTCCTTTTGTTTGTTTGTTTGATGATTTTTTTCAAATATTTTGTTATAACTATGACTTATTAATGGTAGGATAAAATGATTAAATGGTGACACAATAACTCCTTTTTTTCATGGATACTGTTTTTTATTGTTTAGGCATGTTTAATTTTTTATTGTCAAACCATAATTTTAATATGACTACACTAGTCTTCTAGGAAAGATACAATATGTAAACAAATCATAGAGATTCTGAAGAATGGAGGAGAGCCATAGTCTGAGCCAGTAGACCACCCATTAGTCTCAGGGTGGAAAAAGCATAGCCATTCAGATGAACATCAAATAAACCATTCCCCAAATCAAGCACAAGAATGTCAAAGAGATAGCAAGTATTCTTTTAATAAGGAAATACAGTCAGGGAGGTGAGAGACTTGATGAAGGGTGGTAGAGTTATTGGCCAGTAGTTCGCAAACTTATCTATACATTAAAATCCCAAGGGATCTTTAAAAAATTCTGATTCCTGGTTCCCACTCCAAAATACGCAAGAGCCACTGTCTGATTCTGCCATGCAGAATCACTCAAGCAAAGACTAATCTGGGATTACCTAAAAACATTGTTGGGACCCCGCCTGACTGAGAAAGTTGGTAGCTGTATGGAGGAACACTAAGACTGTGTCCCAGGGTGGGTTCCAAAGAAAGCAAATTCTAAGATGATTGGCATGCAGAAAGTTTATCAGGGAGGGCTTTGGGAATCAATGTTTCTGGAAGGAGAGTGAAGAAAGCTGGATTAGGCTGAGAGAGAAGATGGCTACTATGCATTTTCAAAGACTTCAGCTGACAACTCAGGCTGCTATAAAGCTACAATGGTCCTTCTGGGTTTGTCAAAGTGAGATGAGAGTACCACACCTATATAGCCCCAAGTTGATGAGTCATTGGATGCATGCTGCCTAGGAAGAACTTTGACCTTGGGTGAGTGGACCTTCTTCAATGGAGGCAATCTTGGAAGAGGAAAGTCATTAGGGCCATCTGCCAGCAGCATTCTTAACAGTGAGGGAAGTACATTCTTCATTTCTGAAGAAGGTTCTGGGAAGTACACCATAGTAAATGCTTATTGTTTTATACTTTGATAACTCAGCCTTTTAATTATGTGGTATAGTGAAAACAAAATTATGTTTTCAAATGTGTCATAAGAATTTCTCTTACAGGAAGTAAGGCTTTGCTTAGGAAGATATCTTCTTGGGATTGAGACAGAGTACATAAAAAAGGTGAATAAAGAGTATCATATTTAAATTGCATAGGAACTGGGTGACAGAGCAAAAAAAGAGAGAGTATAGAGGTAAAAGTGAAAGATGATATATGATTAAATAGCATTGGGGCATGAGGGGCATTTAATATTTAATTTCCATTTTTGCCATAAAAGATATATAGGAGAGTTTAGGGATTTTGTTTTGTTTTGTTTTGTTTGTCATATTGTATATTTCTGGTATTTTGTGAAAATCAGATAAAGATTCAGCAGAAATGCTAGTGCAATTGGGGTGTCAGATTGAAACAGAAGTAATGAAACTCTTAAGGACACCGAAAACCCAGGAGACATCTAAAATTACAGTTGTGTTAGTTCCAGTGTTTGCCCAGAACAATCGGTCTTATATGGAAGGGCCTGAGTGCATGAAAGAAAATATAGGGAAACTCACTAAGCCCTAATGCACAGCCAAACTGGGAGGAGAGGAAGTCAAAGAAATAAAGGGTTTGGGGAATGTACAATGCATTCCAGAAAATCGAGGAAAGAGAAAATTTATCTGATCAAGAAGGTTCACAACTATTCTCCTGACAGATGGTGAAAAATTCTTCATGTAAACCTCTAGGGATATATTTCTATAATTCAGATGAATTTCTTCTATCCAGATTGCTAATGTTATGCCCTCAAATATTTGAATTCTTTGTTAAAAAATGTTTTTGCTTTCCTTAAGCATTCTAATTTAGATGATAAAATTTTCATGTAACTGCATATTAGTAGGCCAATTGATTGGTGTACATGCCTTAAATGCTATTAGCTTACACATACAGAAGTTTAGATATGGTTTTACACTATGGTGTTCAGAGCTGCATAAGGCACCAATTAGAAAAAAATTCCTAGAGATTTGGTTCCCCAAGATAAAATATTCAGAAAGTTATAATTTATTAAAGTAAAAAAGGCATAGCAGAGGATTAATTTCTACTGAATAGATGTAAGTAGCATTTCCTAAAACAAATTTAAAATTTATTTTAATTTCAGAGCTTTGAAAAAATGTTTTCAATTGGAAAAAGATAACCTAAAGGTTAATTCACCTTATTCTTCTCTTTTATCACCTTAAGAGTGTTGATGTCAGATATAAAAATTATCTTTTATAAAATTTATTAAGATACTTTAGAATAAACATGGTCTACAAATAGTGACTGTATAGTAAAATTATATATGCAATATATAAATATCATTTGTGATTTGCAAAATGTATGCATATATTTTTTAAAGGTAAGAAAATAATTTATTAGTGTTTTCAAAATTAAATGCAAGCTGCAACTTTCATTTACAGCAGGTGATTTTTTTTTACTTGATTACCTGGGTTATATATTTTCTTGATTAATTGAAGTACTGGACTATTCAATTTATGTCAAAAAAGCCTAAAATGTAATTTCCACATCTTTGACTTCCTACTAATCTTACCATTGTGTTTGTGCACACTACAGGTCTTTTAGATAAATAGTGAATAGAATTTTGAGAAAAAATTAGATCAGATGGCTCAGTGTGTAGATTATGTTATACAATGGCACATATCAATGATTATTGCCTGAAACACTAAAAAGATATATTAAAAATAAAAATAGAATAAATTAGCTTAATGTCATAATAGTGATAACAATTTTTATTTTACACATATCTTACACTTACTGATGTGCTTTAAATAAATTATATTACTTGATCCAAATATCAACCCATCATTCAATTAAGTAAACATATTCAAAAAAAGTAAGCAAGTTGCCTAAAATCACATTGTGGATTGCAAAGGAAGACTCTGGCATGTTTAATTCTAAAATGTTTATTTTTAATCATTACTTATTCTTTTAATTAATTTTTATTTTAATTTATAATAAATATTTATAAAAACTGGTTTCTCTCCAAAAAAACAAAACTTCAGACTTCTCATAAATTTTGCATGTCCGATAAGATATCAATCTTTTAATAAAGTATTTGAAAGATGACCTTATAATGTTGGTTTCAGGATGTTAGCTATCCTAACATAAAATGTATTCTTTATTTTGAATTTGAATTAATACAACTACTCAGCTTGCACGTTTTCTTTGTATCAGCACATTAAATTTTCATTAACAAAGATTTCTTTCTAATTGGCATATCTTTAAATATTGAGATTGTTTTATTACTTTGAGTAAAGTTAATGTCAGCTTCCTACCCTAAATTTTTTCTAGGCCACACAGAATAAAAAGGGAAGATAGGATAAGAAAGAAAAATATATAATTTATGAAAGAATGAATGAGGAATAGTTTGTTCTGCGTATTAGAAGGAATTAGTAGATAGCTGGATTCATGACAGCAGGGATGCTGAAGAGTTTAGCGGAAAGAGAAAGTTTTGGGAGCCAGAGGTTCTAAATTAGTATCCTAGAATGAATTGTCAGTTACTAATGACATGACCACATATGAACCATACAAACTCTGTCAATTTGGAATACTTAAATACTTAAATGTATCAAGGGCATAATAACAAAGCCTGTACTTAATTTAAAAGACTATTATGAGAGACAAAAAAAAGATTTATAAAAGATTTTTGTATAATATAAAATTAATATACATATTAATTTTAATCTTTTAACCTTGACGTGATTATCACAGCAACTGTTTATTATAAATAAACCTATGAACTGAGTCTACAACTTCAGCTCAGTTTTCTGTGGTCAAGAAAAGTAAAATTAAAACCATAAAACTAAAAATATCTCACCTTCCCTACATGATCTGTTTTCCACCAATATTATAGTTGTGTTTCTAGTATAGCAGAATAATACAGTCCTTCATATAAATCAAAGAGTTCTGGTTTTAGTAAAAGGTACTTAGAAAAGTTTTGTTAAATTTAATATTTTAAATGGAAATTTAGAAAATGATTTTTAATTGTTAAGAGACAAATCTTGTGGTACAAGAAACTTATACAAAGCTATGTATTAATTAAATCTCAGTAAATTCAGAAATAAAATTAATTAGAATAAAATAAAATGAAATAAAATAAAATGGATCTCATAAAGTCCTGTTTCATTGTCCAAAGAAAGCACATTTATGTGACTATTTCATTGTATTTTATTGTTAATAGGATGGTTCAGCACTTAATGTGATTATGTTTTATCTAATAATTGTATTATGAAAATTGTCATATGTCCCTTTAAGAGAGATGTTGGTTTAGAAAATAATTGATCTTTAGGATAGGAAAGAGATAGTGTGCTAAAAGTGGAAGGGGTCCATGAAAAAAAAAATCCAAGTGTATCAAAGAGACAATAGACCACTCTCATTCCCAGTGGAAAAGGAAATCCATTTCTTCTAGTTTTAGTAATGGAACCTTCACTTGCGTGAAAGGAAATCTGTACATCAGAGCATAAATGGCACTCAGATTGCTCTCAGAATCATGTCAGAAGGCGATGGGGAGTTAACTGACACAAACCACTGGCTTGCTTGATGGACATAGACAGCAACATAAACCAGACCTAAAATGGAAGTAGGCAGATCCAGGAATAGAAACAGACTTTAAAATATACATATGTGTGCATGTGTATTTTAGCATATTCGTGCTTTATATAAAATGGTATTAACAGAGAAATCACAATATTTTTGGTATATTTTATCCTATTATGTGCTTATTTATTAAAATGAGGACATAGGGAGGTCAGTCATCACCTCATCCTTCCACAATTGTATAAGAAATATTTTAAGTATGTTAGCAGACAATATCTTCTCTATCTTTAATTTACATTCCCTCAGTAAGACTATTCACATGGAACCCAAATAAGTCAAGCTCTTCATTCAAAGCTACCTAAAATTATTGGCACTTGCTTATACACTGTGGCTATAAAGTCAACAAGTTCTGGTAAATTCTTACCCAGATTTTCAACGCCTTAGTTAAGAATAACTTCAATATTTCTAAGAAAATATCCACTGAGGCATACTCTCATGTTGTTTAATTCTCAAACATTTCTAGCTTGTTTTTCATGAAACACCCCTTGACTCACCAGTCAGTTTCAAAACTTAGTGATTTGGGGTATCCAAAATTGATTAGAGTTCTCATAGTGAAAGACACTTATATTAGACCCCAAAGACATCTTTTCTTCTAAGATAATAAATACTTATTTATCTCTTTCCTTCTCTCTCTTCTTTTTCTAAGCTAAGAACTGGAATTAAGCAAATTCATTGGATAACTAGTTATTATAGCAAAATTATGTTTATGAAATACTATAGATTTCAGAAATAATATACATTATAATTTATCTAGGTTATAGGATTGGCTAAACAATGACTAGCTCATCATGTACTTGCATATTTTTTTAATTAATAGCTGAAAGTGAAGAGGGTCCATTTTCTTAAAAGTCAAAATGTATAGGTTTGTTGCATTAATTTTTAACAAAGGTGTTTTTGATTAAATAGAGAAATTTATATATGAAGTTGCTATTAGATACAGAAGTAGGCATACAGAAGTTTCTTTAATATTTAATATCACCAGTTTTCCTCATGTTGAATCATATGTATTAACAAGAAGAATAAATGAGGTTTGAGATTCAGGCTTTTGATTTCTTCTGTAAAAAAATCTTGGCCCACATAGAGCTTATATCTTTGATCTTAGCTTCATCAACACCATGATCTCAGCAATTCACCTATTATCACTGCTTTCGACCAAATGAGTATGAGCCACATTACACCAGAGATAAATGCCAGAGTTGACAATTAATATTTCGGAGTTACAACTACATACAAACCTATGTGCTTACTTTTTCAGCAATACTACTATCTGGTAGTAATTATTTCTAAAATAAAAAAAGAGCAAATACATTATGTGATTTTTCTACCAAATATAATTTCAAATGGGCAAATATCATTAATATCTCTGGACAATAAGTAGTAGGAATCAATAGGCAGGGATGCAAACCAAAGCCAATTCTATCTTTTTCCTTAAATAAAGCTCTAAATTTATTTGAATGTTATCTGATTGGTCAATGATAAATACTAAAAATCAATGAATAGAACTGATTAATCTAACATTCCATTTATCTATGCCTTTTGTAAGTCAAAACTTCATGTAGGTAATTTGAGAATTAAAATTCAGGTATCTTCTATTGTCTTCAAAGCTCTTCCCGCCATTTGAGTGTTTTAGTTATATAACAACAGGAGCAGCTATGTTTGTGCAACACAATTCAGCCTTCAGGCCAGAATAAATGGAACTAACACCAATTGACCTCTGAAAATGTGTTATTCATAGAAAATAAGACTTCAACTCTGTCTTGCTCATCTCTTAATGGGGACAATATGAATAAGCAGTTATTAAACACTAGCCACTTTCAATCATATGGATTGAGAAACAAAGGAAACTGGTCTGCAATAGTATCTAATCCAGCAACTGCACAGAAACAGAAATGAGAGAGCACAGAAGGCTCCTTGAGGCAGGAGGGCATGCCTCTTTTCAGACGTTCTTTAGCACCAAACTTCATTGCCACTTGTGGTTCCAAAAAAGACTCCTGGACCCTTGTACTAAATTTGACTCTTGGCTCAAAATGATTTTCTTTAACTAAAACCCAAGAAATTTTAAGAAATATAAGTAGAAACTAGAAAGTTTCAAAGAGAAACCAAGGAAAATTAATTGGTTCATAATCTCCAAAAGAGTCTGGCCTAAGAATTTCTTGCAAAAAGAAGATTTAATTTCATTTAAATGTTTTCTTTATGTACATAATATTGATCAACTGTCATAAAGAGATAGTAAAATAAAATCTTTATTAAACTTGGTCTCTCTTATAAAATAAGCTCCTCAAATAAATATGCTATTTGAAGAGAGTAAAGCTATATATTATGTTTAAAATTCACCCAAACAAAGATATGTCACTCTGCATGTGGGATAGCTGGCATTAATTTCTTAAAATAAGCAGATTAAAATAAAATATGAAGTTGATTCTGGTTCATTGGGGAAAGACAAGGTAGTGCTTAGCTGAGACAGAGGCACTGAATGGAGATAAGCATAGACAATGAGAAAAATAGGCTAGAAGAAGGGACATTGCCAAATATCATGACTTTTAATCTGTTTACCAGTTGTGTCCTAGATACCTCTAAAGGTCCTTACTTTTTACCTCTGAGTTTTCAGGCAACAGCAAGAGTATGAATATGTATAAAGGGGGATAAATGATTCAAAGAAGTTTTATTCTGTTAGCTATGAGAGCCAGAGGCAATTTCATATTTGCATTTTTATCATTACCTATTAAAACAAGATTACATAAATTCAATATCCAGTTGTTTTCCAAAACATTTTTGGCATTAAATGTTGAATTAAAATTTATATTTGAAATAATTAAAATTATTTTTCTGGGAATAATTATTCTCTTCCACCTATGAAATTTGGTGAAAACTTTCATTTCTGTTTTTATAATTTTTTTACCAAAGACTATTAAAAAAATGGAATGTCTTTTTTCTTAAATTATACTGAATAATTGAGGTATGCTTAGATTTTAATATCTTCACATGTTGATTAAATATACGTGTTATTTTCAATTATTGTTAATTTCATTACTTGATGGGACAACATAGTTTAGAAATAATTACAAACAGAAATCTTAATCTTTTGAATTTAGGTTTGAAAATGATACAAAGAGTTAAAAGGATGCTATCAGTTCTTAGATCTTTGCCCCAGGAAATTACATTTCAGCTGCTTACTTATGGTTATTTTTATAAACAAAAAGAAATGGTTATTGCGGGCGTAATTATGGAATGCATCTCAGAGACTGACATTATTACACAGTGAATAAAGCACTACATAAATCAGAACTTTAGAAACAGGCAAATTTGACGTGTTGCTTCAAGAGCACTTATGAGTATAGTGCCTTCTTAGTGTGAATGACTAACTTCCATTATTGTTAATAATGCTTTCTCATATAGGCATCTCAGAGAAGGGCCATTTTCCTTTTATTGGTTGCCATTTCTATGTTCCTGAGTAAGTGCCAGCTCTTTGCAGATTGAACTGATTTAAACGTATGCTAAGTCTCTTCACAACAAGATGGTAAGTTACTTAAGACTATTATTAGTTTTTAATACTAAAACAAATGTGATGCTTGATATTGAGATGTTGATAAATTATTATTATTTAATTGCTCTCCATGTACAGCACAGTACTGTTTTCCTAAATTCTGGTAAAGAGTTATCTTATGAGGTTGCAAAAATCTTTACTGCATCTTAAACTTTAAATTTTGAGCACCTGGTGACAGGATAAATCAAAACAGAAAAGACCCATCACCCATATTCAAAAGGTCATAGGACCTAAGGACCTAGAAGAAATGAGATTGGTAGTGTCAAATCAATCTCTACTCAATATCACTCACATTAATTTACCATTGCATAGAATTCAACATGGAGGACAGCAAATTAAATATAGGTTGAGGATTGTTGTTCTGGGACATAAATTGCTTACTGCCACTTATTATTAAAAAAATGATTTTTTTAAGTCAAAATTAGCATTAGTGACAGGCAAGTATGGCAGTTAAATGAACAAAGTGGAAGCTCATTGCAGTGAGGTAGATAAGAGCATATTGGCTGAGAATGGAGAGTATGTCTAAGCATAAAGAAAAAATAGATTTTTGGTAATATCACTATTTAGATGGCTTTAGGTAAAATGCAAGAAAGGCAAACAAAGGGTATTGACTGAAGAAGCAAAGAGTGAGTAAAATAATGCAATGGAAATAAGCATGGAGAGAGAGATTATACTCTATACCCACAGAGAAAATTTTCGGTTACAAAAACAAAAACTTAAAAATATTTTTAGCTTCTTTCAGCCAAAGTCTCAATTTCCTCAACCAGGAAATAAAGATATTAATAATCATACATATTTCATAGCATTGTTCAAAGTATTAAATGAGTTAATATGTATGAAGTACTTTGAACAGTTCATTGAATATACAGTAACAACTCAGTAAATGCTCAGTAAATGTTAGCTGTTACTATTTTATTACCCTATTTCTTCATGAAAAAGAGAAAGCTTAGAAAGTGATCACTTTTCAAGTGATGCAACCCTTATCCTTAAATCAAAAAGAGATGACATATTACATAACTCTTCCCAAATTGTATACAACTCATCATTTAATCTCAACAAATACCTTTTTTGCCATTGTTATTTTGTTTTCTTTTTAAAAAAGACGTCCTTCCTTTTTACTAGTAGGTAAGGCAGAAGTCACATCAAAATTCGCAATTAAATATTTGTCTTTAAAAGTTTGTCTACAAATAATAGGTTATAGTGTCACTTCACTCACATTCCTCAAAGTCTCTTACAGAGGCCTACTAAAAAACAAAGCATTTAAATTTCTAAAAAGCACAAATCTTTCTTGGGACAATAACATTTTATCACACATTAAAATGATGTGAAAAATTGCCCCCTTTGAATTCTCTTTTCTCAAATATTTTTGAGCAAAATAATGAATGAGGCACTAATAGTATGAGGATAAATAAGACATGACACCTAGCGATAAAAAGTTTGTAGTATATTTGGGGAAATGAGAACTTATAAGTAGCTAAAATACAAATTAGATGCACAAATGATGAGATAAAAGCAGAAATAAAATGTTTCAGGAGCCTAAAGTTGGAGATGTTTTTGTTTTTTGTTGTTGCTATTATTTTGTTTGGTTTGTTTTCTGCATTGGTTATAGCTGGGTGAGTTTTCACAAAGAAAATGTCATTGTATAAATTGGGATGGGAGACAGTTGGAAATCTAGATCTGGAGTTCAGAGGAGTAATAATGTCTAAAGGTAAAGATCTGAGAAGCCACTGATAAAGGAAATAATAGAGATTATGGGTACAGTTGAAATTTCCTATGGTAAGGGAGAGATTATAAAACAAAGAAGAAATCTAGATTTAATCTCTAATGTCTGGTATAAATTGCTGAATCTTTGTCTTATTTTATGTAGAGAACCAGAGTGTAGAAATAATTATAGTTTATTTTGGCAGATTTTACTGCTGATAATTGCAGAATTGTTTATATAGGATTACCTCTCCCATATAAAATGATTATAAATGTAGGCAACTATTAAAAAGCACTTGAGAGAAATCAGTTCACATATCATGGAGAAGCTGAAATTTAAGCAGAAAGTGTTGGTCTTACTAATTCAAAGAGCAATAGGAATTTTTCAGCTTCATTATAATCTTATGGGACCACTGTCATATCTATGAGTCATTACTGACCAAAATTTTATGAGATACATGGCTGTATTAGCCTGAACTAAGCATGTGCAGGGAGTCACCAAGGGACTCAGCAGAAGTAACAATTGGAAAGATAAGAGGGCAAAGATTTCATCTGTTGCCCATGACAGGAGAGAGAGAATTTAAAATTAGAATGCGAATTAACTGTCTGTTAGAACAAATATCAACACTTTTGAAAGGATTTTCAAAAAAAACCCAGAATCTCTACAACATGTCATCCACAATATTCTGTATACAATCAAAAATTACTAGACATGCTCTCCCCTTCAATTGAAAAATGTGTCACATAGTCTTGAGAAGGGCAGTTAATAATGCTCAAGACCAAGATAAATGAGATGTTGGAATTATTGAACAAAGACTTTAAAGGAAAATTTGGTAATAAATTAACAGATGGAAACTATTTGCAAGAACAAGATGGAAATTTTGGAATTAAAGATACAGTGTCTAAAATAAAAAATTTCCTGATTGGCTTAACAGCTAGATGTTAAGACACTTCTAGGTATCTGTGAACTTAAATAAATCAATAGAAAGTATACATTCTGAAGAACACAGAGAAAAAAGATTTTTAAAAATAAGCAGAGCCAGTGACATGTGAAACAATATCAAGTGGATAGGACAGAAAAAAAGGGAGAGAATATTTTCCAAATTTGATGAAAAATATAACCTAAAGTTCAGAAAAGGTTAGTGAATACTAAGCAGGTTAAATACACACAAAAAAACTACATCTATATAGGTCACAAAACTGATAAAAAAAAACAATGAAGAGAAAATTTTTGAAAATAGCTAGAGAAAAATAACGTATTTTTGTTCAAAGATATAAATTATAGTATTTATTTTCCTCAGAAACAATGACAGTCAAAAGATGATGAAACATCTTCATATTGTTGACATATAGAAGTCTATATAGAAGTCTATATCCACTTAAAATATTCTTCAAAAATAAAGATTAGCATTTTAAGATAAGCAAAAATGAACGCATTCTTCTATATCAGACCTGTACTACAAAATATGTGAAAGGAAGTTCTTCTGGCTGAAAGAAAGACACCTTATGGCAACTCTGATCTATGACAAAATGAAAAGCACTGGAAATTATGCATTTAGGTAGAGAAATAATATATTTCTGCTTTACTTTATTTCCTTAAAGAATAATTGAAAATGTTATGACAATATACAGTGGACTTTATAATATATGTCGACTTAACATATATGACAACATTAAGACAAAAGATAAAATTGGTAAACAACACTATAGTTGCAATGTTCTTACATTTAAATGAACTAGAACAATATTAACTCTAAGTAGACTGACAATTTTAAGATTCATACATAATCTCTAAAAAAATAGAAAAATTAAACCAGCATATTAAAAAATATTTAGTTGACTCAAAAAAAGGAGGAAAAGATTAAATTAAATTAAGTAAATACAGATGAGATAAAGAACAAATACCACAATGTTAGACAAATAAAACTATGTTAATATTAATATGACTATAAGTGGTAAAAACACTGTTTCTAAGGCAGAGATTGTCAGAAAAAAATTTTAAAAACGAGACTTCAATTTTTGCTGTATAGAAGAGATGCACTTTATCCAGAAAATCAAAGATAAGTGAGAAGTAAATATATAGAAAAAGCTATGCCATAGAACAGTAGATATAAGAAAACTGTCATGTTATCTTAGTAATAGAAAGAAATGACTTAAAGACAAGGAGTAGTTACCAGAGAAAAAGAGAAAGACTTTTTTATGATGAAATGATTTATTAATTAAAAAGTCATAAAATCTCAAAGCCTATGTACCTACCTACAAACTTTGAAAACACAAAGGCAAAAATTAATGTAACTGAAAAGAAAAATAGAAAAATCAACAATCAGAATTGGAAATTTTACCATTTCTCTCATGGTGATTGACACAACTAATCCTATACCAAGGATTAGTAGTTTTATGGAAGAATTTGCACAACACTATTGACCTGATTGACATTTATAGAACAGTGAACAGATATCCGATACATATTCCTTATATGTGTTCATGGAATGTACAACAAGGTAAACCATATGATAGATCATAAGACAAAATAAATTTCAAAAAATTGAAACATTACTGATTAGGATGTCTGACTACAATAAAACTAAAGTAGAAATAAATTCCAATACAATATGTTAAAAACTTTAAATATGTGGAAATTAAATAAGAAACTTCTAAATAACTCATGTGTCAAAAAACCACAAGAGAAATTAGACATTACATCAAACTGAATAATAAATATATGTGTCAAAATTTGTGGGATGCACTAAAATAGAGCTTAGAAAAAAATGAATAGCTTTAAATGTTCATATTACAAAAGAAGATTGAAAATCATTATCTAAGTTTCTAAATTAATAAAAAATTGAACAAATTATAACCGAAGTAAGTGGAAGAAAGGAACAAATAAAAATAAGAGTGAAAATAGTGAAATAGGAAAGAAACAGCTATAAGAATAATTTTTTAAAAAATCGACAAACATCTAGCAAGACTGATGAATAAGAAAACAATTACTAATATCAGGAATGAAAGGGTTGTATTATTTTCTCCAGAGAAATAAAACTGATAAAATATTTGTTTATATTTGTTGTTTATTTGTTGTAGGAAATGGCTGGTGTGATTATGAAGGCTGGCAAGTACAAAATCTGTAGGGGTGGGCCAGCAGGTGGAGACCCAAGAGGGTGAATGTTTCAGGTCAAGACCAAAGTAGTCGTCTGTAGAAGTAGAAAGAGCCGATGATATAGATGAGATCCAAAGGTCATCTTCTAGAGAATTCTTTCTTGCACAGAGGAGGCTATTTTTTTTTTTTTTTTATGTTTAGGCCTTCAACCGATTGAATGAGGTATACCAACATTACAGAGCGCAATCTGCTTTATTAAAAGTCCATTGATTTTAATGCTAACCTCACCCAGAATAATGTTTGACCAAATATCTGGGCACCTTATGGTCCAGCTAAGTTGACACATAAAATTAACTATTACAAGGATGATATCACTATGGATTTTACAGACTTAAAAGGAAATAAAGAGAATGCTATGATAAACTTATAAAAATATACTTGATAATTTAGATGAAAAAGATATTATTTGAAAACATCACTTATCAAAACTGATACAAGATGAAAGAAAAAACTGATACCCCTTTATCTATTAAGAAAATTGAATTCATAATTTTACTCCATGAAAAATTAGAATTTATTCCAGGAACTCAAGATTTGTTTAATATTTGAAAATCAATTCATGTTATTCACTATGTTATTGGAATAAAAGAGAAAAGGTATACATACAGTCAGCTCAATAAATGCAGCAAAAGAATTTAACAAAATTCTAAAATTCAATAGCCATTTATGCTTTTTAAAAAAACCCTTAGTAAGCTAGTAATTAAAGAAAATTCCTCAATGCAAATACAGGGCATCTATGAAAAAAATCTACAGATAAAAATTTCTTAATAGTGAAACATTAAAAACATTCTTTCTAAATTTTAGAAACAGGCAAGGATTTTTCACTAATTTTATTCAACACTGTATTGGTGGGGCCCATCTACAACAATAAAATAAGAAAAATAATAAAAAATATAAAATTCAAAAAATGAAGACAGAAAATGATCTCTATTTTTAGATGACATGATTGTCTACATAGACTATCCTAAAAAAATATTTAAAATATTCTTAAATTGAATGAGTAAATTTAGCAAAGCCATAGGATATATAATATTAATGTACAAAACTTATTGTATTTTTATATATTAGAAAATAAAAGTAAAATATAATTCTATTGATACTAGTGACAAAATATAAAAAATTTAGATACAAATTTAACAAATGATATTCATGAACTCTATACTTTAAAATACAAAACATACTGAAAGTTAAAACCTGCTTACAGAGAAAGATATACTATATTCATGGATTGCAAGACTCATTATTGTTTAGATGTCAGTTCTTATCCAGTTGACCAATAATTATATCAGCAGACTTTGGAGGTCTTATAGTATTTGACTTCAAGACTTACTGTAAAGACATAATAATCAAGTTAGTGTAGTATTCTTACAGGATAGACCAAAGAGATCAATGAAACAAAATGACCTATAACAGTAAATTGATTTTTAACAAATTTGTCAAAGCGATTCGATGTGGGGGAAAAAAAATCTTTCAACAAACAGTTCTAGAACAGGATATCCAGATATAAAAATGTGAACTTTGACTTTTACCTTATACCATATACAAAAGTTAACTTGAGATGGATCATAAACCTAAATGTAAAAGGTAAAACCATACAGAATATAAAGGAAAACAAGAGGATATCTTTATAACATGTAAGCATAGATCTCACACACAGAAAACAGTAAGCACAAAAGAAAATAATGATAATATAGGCTTCATCAAAATTAAAATCTGCTCCCTAAGAGACATTATAAAGATAATGAATAGCAAACTTTAGCCTTAAAGAAAATCTTTTCATAATATATAGACAAAGAAATTGTACAGAATATTTAACTCTTAGAATTCAATTATTAAATGACCAAAAAAAAAAAAACCCAAATACTATGCAGAAAGACTCTCTATAACAAACTCCCCCCCAAATCATCATTTTCAGACTAAGTCATTCTTTCCTTTGCTGGACAGTTATAATAGACAATGTGTCCTTTTATTCATTTGTATATCTATTTAATAAAAATTAAGTTTGGCTCTGGGAATACAAAGGAGAACAACATTGATTATTTCCTAGTAAAGGGAATGAATGGAGTGAGAGAACTTGAATGAGTCAGACAAAAAAAATAGAAAATGACAAAACACGTTTATAAGTACTGATATAAAGGGAAGTAAAGAATACTGAGGAGCTTATAAGAAGACTAGAACACTCTGGACATTGGCAAAGGTTACTCTGAGGAAGAAACATCAAAGCTAAGGTCTGAAGGACAGCAAAATTTGATAAGACGAAGTATACATGTGGGGTGCATAGAAAAGGAGATATGGTGCAAGAAGGAGGTTTCAGATAGATGAAACAAAATGGGCAAAGGTAAGAAAAATTATGGCACATTGGGAAAATTGAAAATAGTTCAGCATAGGAATTCACAGGGGATCTTCCAGCAAGTCTAGCAGAAATACCTAGATTATTGGGCTATGCCAAGGTAGAAATTATGTCTGCCCTTATTTTGCAGAGGGAATAAAAGATGTTCATAGTCTAGAGAGCAACTATACAGTGTTGTTACCAGTATCTAACTAATGTAAAGTCTATTCCCTCTAATTTCACCAGCTGGTCACCCTTAAAAATACAGTTCAGAATTTTGAGGTCTCCTTTCCTTCTCTTCTCTGATAGCATATTGTAGTTTTCTTTACAGAGACATCAGATTGTATTGTAATTTTGTAATTTTTTCCTCACCAAATAAAAGGTGCCAAAGGCAGGGGTTCATTAATCTATGTCAGCAGCTTATAGTAGGGAACATGGAACACAATAGGAACTTAATAATCAAAGCTAGCCCACTCCTCATTCTATATACAATTTATAAGTGATATATACAGCAACCATGTTCCTCCAACCATTAGGAATGGACTGACTTTCAAATTCTCTGTCTTGTTTTCTCTCTATAAACAAAGTATCCTGAAAACTCCAAACGACATTTTTCACAATGCCTTTTGCAATTGGAGTGAACACAACAATTCTTTGTTTGACCATGGGTACCAATTTTTTCATTCAGAGAATGAGTTCACAGAAGTATATGAAACGTTGCCTGCAAGCATTAGTGCCTAAGAGACAGAAATTAATTGTGAGAATGTTCTGTTCAATTGCTAGCACGCTGTGGTTCTTCAATACTTATTTAAAATATCAACAAAACTTGTTTCTTTGCTTTGACATTTGAACCAGTTCTATAATGTTGGGCAAGTATTTTGATTCCCATATATCTACATGCCAACGTTGAAAAATAAGGGACCTATTTTTCTCTCAGAATTGTTTCATGCCTGTATCAAAATACCAAGTTACCATGGTGATAGCTACTCTTGTAAATAGGGCAACTCTACCCCCCTATAGAAGCAAATGTAACACAAAAGGGAGGCAAAATAAGCTCTGAACTAGAGGACAAAAGAGCCTGGGGAAAATCCCCACAGTGAAAGAGATAAAGGCTGTTCCAGATAAAAGTCTTGGAAGGTGACAGGCATTCCTCTTCCCTCCTACTCACAGGCCTAAATGCAGGCCAGAGGAGGTAAGACCTTGAATATATGTAGTGAGGGGATTTTGCAGTGGTGACATAGAGAGGTTGTGTTTGCTGAGCACCATGAAAATAAAGTATTAATAATGACAATAATAACTAACATTCAGCGAGAGCGTATTCTGGGCCGAGCACCATGCTACAGGTTTTAGTGTACAAACACATTCAATCCTCAGAATACTTCTCTGAGGTAGAACATAGGGCTATTAAGGAATTAGGCTGAGATTCAAACTTGTGTGCTCTACCTCCTCAATGTATGGCCTGAAAAGTAATGAGGACAGAATATGAAAAGCTAAAGGAGAAAAACTGAACTTATCTTTAACTTTAGAAAAGAGTGAGGAGGAGAGAATAAAAAATCAAAGTTAGCATTTGACTAATTAACGCTATACATTGCCCAGAGTACTGCGGAGGCCCAAGGAATAGACAGCTAGGAGGAGTAGAGAGAAAGTGGGGAGGGGAAAATGAGCAGTGAGTTATAGAGAAAAGTTAGAGTCAGACAGGATAGGAAAAGTGTCTACTCACTGATTCTCCAAAGAAACTGAGGTCTTCAGTGTGTACACAATTAGCTTCTTAGTGTGAAAATATTCCTTGCTCGCTCCCCACACATCTCTCAGCTCTGTCTTCCTGTAGTGATCTTGTTTCCCATTTTATTTTAATCAAATTTTGACAAATTGATGAAGTTTGAGGAAATTGGTGACCTTGTGATTTTCATTGTCATTTACTTTAACTCTTTGAAAACAGTCTTGATTTCTGACTTCCTTGAGGCCCTTTGCTCTTTGAAGAAAAGGGAAGGTTTAACGTTCTGTGCTTCACCCAGTCCAGAAAAAGAGGTGGGAACTGTGATCAGTACTCCATTAGGACAGTGCTGCAGTGACTTTGAGAAGAGCCCTAGATTAGCAGAAACAGAATGGCTAGGCAGAGAAGCCTGCAACTCTGCTTCGACATTCAGGACAGCAAACCCTACCCAGCCCCCAATGTTGTACTGCAAGGAATGATAAAATGGTTTAAATGTCAATACCATAACCAATGCAAAAAACGAACATTGCTCTGCAAAATAGGTTCTTTGAAAGTTTATGTACTTATTTTAATAAAGGTGCCACTGTGTGAAATCCATTTGAAATGTCTTGTGGAGCAATTGTAATCATTTTTAATCATGCCTCATTTTTAGCCCAGAATTCTACTAACCAGATTCATTATCCATTTTATTCACTATACTGAACTCCACATAACTTTCTTTTCAAAAACTGAATCAATTGTCACAGGATTAGGATTCTTTACTGAAGATTTTCCTGAAGTGTTGTAAGCTCTGAGAGCAATTACAAAAGAGGAATTCTGGAAGTGTTTTGGTCATGGGTCAGCATTGGCAGTCACTATGATCTCTAAAGGTGACTACTTTGATGTAGTCTGTACTCACAAAGACATTTGGTAAAATTTGGTAGACTTAAAAACAGCTATTTTTTTTATCAGACACTTTTATTAGATTATGGCTAATAACATGGAATAATGACTTCAGCAATGAAGATAAAGTTAAGCAAAATTATTACTGATTGCATGTAGAGGAATTTTTTTTTAATTTGAATTTGGTTTATTGCAAAATTTTTCATGTAGATATTTGCTTTTGGAAACTATGCTCTTAAAGAAAAAAATCTCACTTCAGAAATTCAGACTTGCAGTCATTCAAACACACTTGTGAAATTAATACATATTTTCCTACAGCAATTAGATGAAGTTCCCCAAAGAGTGATTTTAATCAGTGATGAAAGTATAACCAATTATTTTGATCAATAAAATCATTAATAGACATTTTCTAAGGACATCCACAGACCACATGCCATTATAGTGCTCATGGCACATTTAACGTATTTAGGTCTGTGCAAATTACCTATATTGTATGCATCTTATTCAGGCAAAATTGTTAGCTCCTTAAGGGCAGAGCATTAAATACAATAATGCTAAACATGAAGAAAAGAGTCTGATATTTTAAATGTATTTGGTCATGATAAGCAAAACTACAAGTCAATAACCAATACAAGTACTAAAAATAAAATAAAAATATTTTTCTCCATTATTACTATTCCCTTCATTTAAAAAAATACATATATGTCTAACATTTTTAGCTTTTTTACAGCTCCTTGTTTTTTGATATAAAGAAATTTGACTGATAAAAAGACTTACCCCTGGCAAATTTAACTGGATCAATATTTGCATGATTTAATTTTATCTTAATTGGGTATCCTGAGACTCACTGTGGGGGAATTTTTCTCAATATGTGCCAATAAGTACTTTCTTGCATTTACTCTTCTTAAAATTATATCCAAAGGCAAATATTCTAACTGTTCCCCTTCCCCCATTGATACTGCTCTCAGAACTAAACTGCATTATTGCCAAGATTTTAAAATCCTCAAATGCAAGCCAGTTCACATTAGGGATCTATAGATGGAGGAGTAAGCAAACATAACACTTTAAATGTTTACTTCAAAAGGACTTTTCAGGAGTATTCTGATTTAATACAATGCAGCTTTAAGTCTCTATAAAAAGCCTGTTTCTAATGTAAACTATATATCTGCTAGAATCTCAGTCTCACGTATTTATTAAATATGTTGTTTAAGTTTAAAAGAACTATCAGATATATGAAAGATATAATCATATTACAATGAACATTCATGTATTCATGCCTATTCAAAGAACAATAATATTAAAATTACCATGAAGTTGCCAGTGTTCCTCCCCAACTGATTTTCTGTCACCTTTAAATGTTACTATTAAACTATATTTTATACTTATCATTCCCTCATAATTTTTGATAGTGTTACCAAAATTGTTGTGACCCTAAATATATTGTTTTATAAACAATTCATTTAGGAATGATTTTAGACTTACTGAAATGTTTCGAAACTACTAGAGTTCCTATAGTGTTACCACCTTGTATCGTTCAATTATCAAAATCAGGAAATTAACATTGGAAAATACCATTAACTACAGACCTTTTCAAATCTTGCCATTTTCCCCACTAGTGCTCTTTCTCTGTTTCAGGTTTCAATTCCAAATCTTACTCTGCATTTTATGTTGTAGTTTGTATCTCATTATGAATTAATTTTAATATTTTTCCATATGTTTCAAGACTGTTTCATTGGGTGTGTGTGTCAATCGTTTATTTAAATCTTATTCAGAATTTCTCTGAGGAGCTCGATCCTTCATCCTTCAATTTTTAAGAGTCCTTTATATTATAAATTTAACCTTTTGTATAGTATATGTTACCAATATTTTCTCTTAGTTTTTCAACTGTTTGTTGACTTTATTTTTTATATTTTGTGTTGCATGAAATTTCTATTTTTATATGGTCAAATATATCAATCTTTTATTGCCTCTGTATTTTGAGTAATAATTAGAAAGCTTTCTTCTACTCTGAAGTTAAAGAGTAATTTATCTATGTTTTATTCTCATACTAGTGTGGCTTAAATTTTTTTTTACATTTAAATCCCTAAACCATTTGGAATTTATTTTGGGGTATAGTGTGAGATATAAATGTACTTGTATCTTTCTCCATGTGGCTACACAGATATCTTGGCACCATTTATTATAGTCAGTCTTGTCCCAGTGATTTGAGGTGACAACTTTAGCATACACTAAATTTGAAATGTGCTTGAATCTATTTAAGGGCTATATATTTTATTCACTCATTTATCTAGTCATGTACTAGTATCATAATGGTTTCATTATAAAATATTTAACACAGAGCACAGTGGTGCAGTGGAAGTTTGCCGGGCCCATATTAATAGAACCTTTATAACATGTTTCGATATCTAATAAAGGTAGTCTTTCTCATAATTTTTCTTTCTTGGCATTTTTTTCTGGCTACTTTTGCATATTTGTTTTTCCATTTGAACTTTAGCATCCTATCAACTTTTATTACTTTTTTGGTATATGTATAATTCAGTTATTTATCACTGTTCCATGGTATTTCATTACAGAATATATCATAATTTACCCATTCTACTGTTGATAGGCATTTGGATTAATTTTACTATATTGTTACCACAATCACTACTGTTTTGAACAATCTAGAGTATGCCTTTTATTGCACAAATGCCAGATTTCCTTTAAAGTATATACCAACTTCATTTCTAAAGAAGCTATTTCAGTTAATATTTCCAGTAGTTTTTAAGAATGCTTGTTAATTATGTAGAGATTTCTAGTTATTTTTCTTTTTCTCTTCTTTTTCTTTTATTATACCAAAGAATATCTGACATAAAATTTACTATCTTAACTATTTTTAAATGTATAGTTGTGCTATTAATATATATTCATAATGTGCAACCATCATCATCATCTACTTCCAGAACTCTTTTCATTTTATAAAAATGAAACTTTATACCAATTAAAGAACACCTCCTCATTCTCCTCTCCCTCTAACCCTGGCAACCACAATTTTATTTTCTGTCTATAATTTTTACTACATTAAAAACCTAGTATATAGGGAATCTATAGTATTGTAATTTTGTGATTGGCTCATTTCATATAGCATAATATCCTCAAAGTTCATCTGTTAATAATGTTGCTCAAACAAGGTATAATAATATCTATTCAATACCCTGCTTTTAATTCTTTTGGGTATATATACAGAAGTGGAATAGCTGATTTTCATGGTAGTTTACTTTTAATTTTTTGAGAAACTACCACAGTATTTTCCACAGCAACTGTACCATTTTATATACCGACAAGCAGTGCACAAGGGTTCTCATCACTCTACGACTTCACCAACATTTATTATATTCTGCTTTTTTAAAAAACTTTTTTTATAACAATCACCTTAAAAGGATGAGGTGGTATGTAGTAGTTTTTATTTGCATTTCCATAATAATAGTGATGTTGAGCATCTTTTCATGTACTTACCGGCCACTTGGATAACTTTGGACAAAGTCTATTCAAGTTCTATGTCCATTTATAAACTGGGTTGTTTATTTTTGGTTTTTGAGTTTTAGAAGTTCTATATATATTCTGAATTTTAGTTCATTACCAGATAAATTATTTGCAAATATTTTCTCCTATTCTATGGGTGGCCTTTTTACCCTGTTAATTACTTTTGATGCACAAAATTTTTAATTTTCATAAAGTCCTATTTGTCTATTTTTTTGTTGTTGTTGCCTATATCTTAATATCATGCCCAGGAAACTATGCTTTTTTAAAAGAGTTTTATAGTTTTAGCTCTTACCTTTGATTTGAGTTAATTATTGTATATGGTGTTAGGTAAGATTCCAACTTCATTTCTTTCCATGTGGATATCTAGTTTTCATAGCACATTTATTGAAAAGGCTGTCTTTGTCACCAATAGTCTTTGCAATAATTATTTGTTCATATATGTGAGGGTTTATTTCTAGGGTCTTTGTTCTATTCCATTGGCCTATATGTCTGCTTTTATGCAAATTTCATATTGTTTAACAAATGAGTTTAGTAAGGTTAAGTAAGAGGATGAAAAAGCAAGTTACAAACTTGGAGACAATGTTTATAAATTACATATTCAACAAAGAATTTGTTTTCAGAATGTATATATAAAAAACTATTAAACTCAACAATATGAAAACAATTTAATTAAAAGAGAGAAAAGAACTTAAAAAAGATAGTTCGCCAAAAAGGATAATAGGCTGGGGAAAAAAGCACATGAAAAGTTGTTCAACCTCATTAGTCATTATGGAAATGCAAATTAAAGCTACAATGAGATACCATTATATACCTCTTATAATAACTAAAATAAACAGTACTGACAATATCAAAATTGACAAGGATACAGACCAATGGAGCTCTCATACATTACGGGCGGGAATGAAAAATAGAACAGATACTATGCAAAATGATTTGGCAGTTTATCATAATGTTAAATATACACTTATCTTATCTTTCAATCCCACTACTGAATATTTACCAGAGAGAAATTGAGTTATGTTCATACAAATGTCTAACAGTTCTATTGATAATTTGCCCCAACCTGGAATTAACCTAAATTTCCTTCACTGGATGAGTGAGTAAAGAAACTGCTCTATTCATACAATGAAATACCAGTAAGAAAAGGAGCTCACAGTGGATTCATGCAACCACTTGTGGGGATCGGCAAGTCTGAAATTTGTAAGGCAGGCCAGCAGGCTAGAAATTCAAAAAAGAGTCGATGTTGTATTCTTGAGTCCTGCAGTAATCTAGAGACAGAATTTCTTCTCCCTTAGCAGATTGCAGTTATTTTTCTTAAGGCCTTCCTCTGATTAAATAAGTCTCACCCACACTGTTGATGGCAAGCTGTTTTACGTAGTCTACTGATTTAGATGTTAATCACATCTAAAAATACCTTTACAGAAACATTTACGGGTGTTTGAATAAACAACTGGGCACCATGGCCTAGCCAAATAGACATGTTAAATTGAACATCACATTAAACATAAAGTATAAAGTGAGAAACTCCTGTGGCCACAGTCTTAGAGGGTATCCCACATACTTTTGTGAGCCTTCCTCAATGAACACCACCAGATTTGAGAAACATCACCTCATGTTTCTGACAAGATAAAGAGAGCATTATTGCTATAAACTGAATTGCTTCCCCCTCCAATTCATATATTTTAGCCCTAACCCCCAATGTTACAGTATTTGGAGATGGAGACTTTGGAAGGCAATTATAAATGAGGTGAGGAGGATAAGGACCCCATGATTAAAATAGTTAGCTTATAAGAGGCACCAGAGAGCTTGTTTCTTCCCTTTCTCTTTGTGCCATGTGAGAAGGCAGTCAACTGCAAGCCAGGAAAAGGGTTCCCCCTAGGGAACTAAATCGGCTGGCACCTTAATCTTGGACTACCCAGCCTCTGAAACTCTAATGTCCGGTTTATCTACCCAGTCTATGATATTTTATTATAGCAGCCTGAGCTGACTAATACAGTAATCATTGTTAATAATGCTCAGAACCTTCTCCATAAGGAAGTCCAGAAGAGAAGATTCTTAACCCAGCTAGAAAAAGCTCACCTTCCTCCTCCAGCTCCCTCTGGCCTTCCTTCTTACCCAAGAGGAAAAAATATATTCAACAGGGGTCAAGGTTTTAATCAAATATATTGTAAATGTTGTGGCTGAAAAATGGAGTAGGAAATGGAAAAGGAAAGTTATAAGACTGAAGAAATACTTTTGAAAGTCATAACACCAAGATGAAGGCTCACTACAAGACTGATTTAATCATGAGATACAGAATGCTTTCCTTCCCTCGCTCCAATATAATAATGGATGACAACCAAAAGGCTGTAAAATATGGACTCTTTAAGGAGGAGCGCTTAGGGAAGTCCAAGGTCAAGAGGTTGAGACCTTAAAACAAGGCCTCTACAAAAATTCGAAACCTCTGACACCTATAGCTATAACAAATATTAGACATAGCCTATATCATAGTCAGGTTACCATAAATCTGCATACTAAAGACCTATTTATTTCAGCTCCTATTTCTTAATGCAACATGCCCTACTTTCGACAAAAATGACAAGCTGTGCCAAAAAGCAAAAACAAGAGTGTGAAAAGACAAAGAAACCAGAATCAGACTGAAATATGACACGGATGTTATAATTGCCAGACAAGGAATTTAAAATAATCATTTGCAACAGGTTAAAGTCTGTAATGGAAAAATCAGACAGTATGCAAGAACAATCAGGTAATGGAGGAGGTAGAAACTGTAAAAAAGAGTCAAAAGGGAATTCTATGAATCAGCATAGGAACAGAAATGAAGAATATCTTCTATGAGGTCATCAGTAAACTTGACACAGCCAAGGAAAGAACCTGTGAGCATTAAGAGAAGTCAATAGAAACTTTCTAAACTAAATGCAAAGAGAAAAAAACAAACAAACAAAAAAAGCAAAACCAGACCAGAACATGCAAGTCTGTGAGCAATTGCAAAAGGAATGCCATACACATAATTGGAATACCAGAATAAGAAAGAGAGTGGAGTAGAAGTAATAATGGCCAAGAACATTTTAATATTAATGGCAGAGAGGAAACCACAAATCCAGGAGCCTTAGAGAACATCAAGCAGGATAAATACCAAATAAAACACACCTAGGCAGATTATATTCAACGTGCAGAAAGCCAAAGACAAAGAGAAAATATTGTGGTGATGGTTCCATAACTCTATTAATTTACTAGAAACCACTGAATTGTCCAATTAGAATGGGTGAATGTTATATGTAAATTATACCCCAGTAAACCTTTTAAGAGACCAAGACAGTGATTCAGAGAGGTATTAAAAGCAAGCGTTGATGTCGACACAGAAAACCAACACTTATCTATATCAGGGAATCATTTCATACTTTTTCTACACAGTCAAGACTCTCAGGAGAGGCACGGCTCCAGTGCTGCTCTGCAGTGGGTGGATTACTGAGCGGAAATCCTTGGCTTTGCTATTTTTTTTAATACTTGATGACTTCTTGACCTGAGTGAGACAATGTGAACAGTATCAGCATTTTATCTGCTGTTGTTCGATAGCTAAATTTTGAATCTTGGTGTGTTTCAAGCATGCATTTTTCTTCATTTTAAATTTATCCATGCTTTAACATCTGCTTTGCTACCTGATATGTTTTCTAGTTTCAACTTTTTAAAAAAGATAATGGTAAGCTATCATGGCACAGGGTTAGATACAAAGTAAGTTCCAAATTCCCTGGGGACAAGAATCTACCAAGCAGATATAGCTTCAATGAAACACATCTTGCTTTTTAAAATGCACAAGAATTTTGTTTTGAAAGGGTTTTTTCTCCTCTCTTCAAGAGAAAAAAAAAAAAATAACAAGGAACATAGCTTCCAGAGTGAGAGTTTCACTGACATTTTTCCCTCTGACATAATGCTTATCTGCTTCCCTCTGAAGGTTTCTCATTGGCTTTATCTAACGTATGCTTTTAACAGTTTCTGATCTGATTATTGTTATTTGTACAACTTTGAAGCCTTTTAATCTCCACAGTTGAGATCTATTATAAGGGCTTATTGTTAGGGAAGAACATGATTTTTGGAAAGACTTTTGTCCTTCAATGGTAATCAGCACACAAATGCATTCTGCTTCTTCCAAGACCCTTTAACCTTTGTTGCCATTAGGGATGTTTGTTTTCATAAGGTCTTAGGTTTTCTAATCTAGTAATTAGCTAAAACAATTTTATTAGGGGAAAGAAAAAGGCAGTGAGAGAGGATCAAATACTGGTTAGGGATGAGGAAATCCATTCCAAATTTAACCTCTGCTGTGTAACTCTGATTGGGCAAATCATTTCAGGCACTTTGGTTTGACAGCATCAGCTTCTCTGAAGCATATGGGGGTTAACCTGATAAGAGTTACATCCATGCAACACAGCAAGTTATGCAGGAAAGATTAAAATGATTTCATTGATTTACCCCATCCAGACAAAGCGGGCAAAAGGCAAAGAGATTTCTATGAAATTGGTTTGGTAAATTCCTCCTTAGGTGGCACTGAGCCATTATTCAAATAGCTGGTGCATAGGCTCATTTGCCCTTCTTTTAATAGCCTGTTCAGAATAGACCCAATTTTACAGCTATGATCACAGAAGGATACGAATAGATTTTTCTTCCTCATTTTAACAGAGTATGAAGAAGTAATGGGATGAACAGAGTACTAGATTCAATCAAGAAATTACACTTATCAAGAGAGAAGTTTCTACAAGGAGAAAAGGAGGAACTATAAACTTCAAAAAATTCAGTCTACGGCCATGCCACCCTGAACAAACCCGATCTCGTCTGATCTTGGAAGCTAAGCAGGGTCAAGACTGGTTAGTGTTTGGATGGGAGAACACCTAGAAAGATCAGGTGCTGTAGGTGTAAAAAAGAAATAAAGAAAATAATTGTAAACTAACAAGTTTCTTGCAATCTGTGAGGTCAACCAAAGGTTGCCTCCCTTCCTTGCCCCCCCAAAAAAGAAAAAAAAATTCAGTAGCATTGATGTGTAAATAAATAAACTGTGTCTCCAGGCGGTAATTTGGTGTCATTCAGTTTTATCTTCCTCTTTAGAGCCTCTCTATCCTCTATCTCTAACCAATGGTGATGACCTTAAAACCTAAGATTAAAGACTCTGGAAATGTCCTTGGACCTATAAATGTGACCTCAAAATATTGGATTTTGTTCAGGAAGTATACTTCTAATGCATTTTTGTAAAGCAAATTGATTCATGACATAGTGATTGGCTTTCATGGGTTTGGGATCAGAAATGTAATGTAGTAAATATCTCGGCATAGGGTAGATGCAAAACAAAACAAACAAAACCAGCATCTGCCCAAGTTACAATTACAAATAGAACTGCATAGATCAATTTTATTTGGGTCATGGTTCTTAATAATTTCCAAGCGCAATTTCTAACTGTGCTATTTGAGCAAGTTACATAGTCTTTGTTTGAGATTAAGTTTCTTCACCTTGAAAGTGGAAATTATAATTCCTAAATCTCTTGGTTATTCTATTAAATTATAAAATATATTTATATGTCAATCGTGAAGCCTGATATATAAATTATAGTCTTCACTTTTATTTTCTGTATCTTCATTAATTTTAATTACATTACAAACTGGAATTGCTTTTATAGTCTACTTTTAAATTATTGCAAGATGAAAAAATAATAAATAATGAGAAAACATTGATTAAATCATTACAAGGCACAGTGAATATTAATAGATTGCTTTCATACTTTGAATTCTAGTAAAGTCTGACTCTGGGGAAAGTTCAAGAGTTCTGCCTAGATGAAGCCTCATGATTAGACAAGGTAATATTTGGCCAGGTTATTTCATTGCTCTGTTTTTCAGAAAGATACAACAAAATGATGATACTAATATTTCTAGTTCTCCCATAGGATTCAACCCTATCAACAAGCTGTGACTATTCAAGTTGATGACATGTTACAACCTGGTGTATAGTAAGTCCTCAGTAAATGTCACTGATTGGTTATTAAAACTGCAACTTTAAGTGAAACAATGTATAACAAAACCAATTTTACCCTAGGCTAATTGATATAAAGAAGATTGAGTTCCTATGGCATATTTCAAGTCACAACATCACCAAATTTCTAAACAAAGGCCTCAAACAGTTCTAATATTAAACAGTGAAATAAATGTGAGCTATAGATACATTTAAGAAAGATTAATAAAAACAAGTAAAATAACTTTTTTCTAATCTACTTATTTCAGTTCAGGATCATGTGTAGCCAGAAACTCTACTGGAAGCTCAGGGCACAAGGTGGGAGGCAACCTTGGCCAGGACACACTTCCATTAGAGGGTACTCATACCCACACCTACACTCACTCAGACTAGGACAAGGAAGACACACCAGTTCACCCAATGAGCACATCTTTGGGATGTGGGAGAAAACCGGAGCACATGGAGAAAACCCTCGAAGACATGGGGAGAACGTGCAAACTCCACATAGACAGTGACCCTGCCGGGGAGCTGGTCTTCTTTTTCTCATCAATGTTATAACATAACCGCATTGAATGAAATGATGATATTCAAGGACCTGCTGTAGTTTGTTCCCCAAATGCTTCAAAGTCAAATACATAAATCCTTTAAACCTGAGAATATATGAGTCTTTTAAAAGGGATAGTAGTACCTAGCAGGTCTGACTGTTTTGGGGAGGGCCCATGTAACATTTCTAGACCAATAATATGTGCGAATGATGTTAGAAAATGAGGATAGAGGACTAATTATGCAAGTTTTTAAGGACAGTAACAGAGAATTCTGTGTTCTTGGGTAAGTTCTTTTCTTTTCTTATAAAGTCATTGTGAGTACAGATTTTCCAATCGCTAAATGATTTAAGTGGATCTGTACACTTTCCTGTAGTTAATTTGAACATATCTACCTCAACTTTTTCCTCATGTTGCATTCTTACTTATCAAACACTGATGTGTATCCATGAACAATTATTATTCAATCATACAGTTCTCAGTATTTATGATTCTTTTCCCACACGCCAAACACTGTCTGTGGTGCTAGACAGTTCCATCCAAGTTTCTCTCCGTGGGCTGTAATTTCCTTTATTGTATTTCAGATCATTACCTCAAGTGCTTCAGAGAATCCTTTAGGTACTCCTCGTACTCCATGAAAAACAACTGTTAGAAGTTTTTGTTCTTTAATTAATCAAAGATGTTCCAGGCAATAAAAAATTATTCAATATTCATAGAATGATGTTGCACATAAGTGCCATAAATTTGGAATATAAATCTGAGTTACGGACCTTACCACATTCAGTTAATGCTTTCTGGGAAAATAATTAGATGGTTATATTTAAGATTATTTGTCTCTTTTGTTCCTTGTTAATACAACATTCTAGCTTCTTTTTTTTTTTAAAGCATAAAGTTGCTGAGATAATTCCTTAAAAAATACTGTTATCTTTTTTTCCCAACATATTATTTCAAATTATAAACTTTCTCATTGTTGAGGTTATCAGTCTATCCTATCATGATGAAACATTAGTATTATTTGGTATGATAAATGATCCCTGGCAGTAAAAGAGTCAAATTTCTTATATATCCACTCTATGACTCAGGTCTGTTTGAGATGCAGTAGTAATTAGAAAAAGCTTGCTTGCTAAATTCATACCAAACTCCCCTAAAAGATAGTAGTTAATAGTTCAGATGTCTGCATGTGTCTAGCAGAGGCCAAGGAGAAAATTAATTACATGTTCTCTCAAACAAACTGCTAATGCATACTTGTTTCACATCATCCTAACACCATCCTATCATAGTTAATATGAATAACTGACTAATATGAAAGCTGTAAAAGTTTCTTATTTACAATTTTAACTTTGGTCTAGTTTTCCCTCTTTCTGAAGAAGATGTATCAACTTGCCTGATTATGATATTAGTGCTATTTGTTGGTAGTATCCAATTCAGAATGAAGGCCCAAGTTCTTAAAACCTCCCCCAAATCACATAACACAAGCTTTGATCCTTTCTAACACATCTTACTGAGAGGTCTTTAGCCACTCCTCTCACTCGTGGTGTGCATTTTCCTTTGTTTCAATGAGCCATTCAACTTGTTCAACTACGTGTTTATTCCTGGTGGTCTTTGCCTAGAGAGCATTTCCATCATCACTTTGTCTCTTCTTCCTTTTTGTCTCCAGTGTTCCATTTTTCCTTGTGCCTTTTCCATTTCTCATTACAAAACTGGGTTATAAAGATATGGGTGTAAAAACATATCAGTGAAAGAGTCATCATCATGAATTCATAAAGTTAAATAAATAAAATCAAATGTCAGATTCTGGTAACTCGTTGATTACCTCTCGGTTTCAGGGAGCCATTTCAGGCCTAGTCATTCTCTAAATCCTTCTCTATTTTATTAGTCTTGCAAGGACACTAGAATAGTTTCATTGTTGCTCATGTTTCTTCCACTTTCCAGAAGAAAAGAACCCAGTGATATACAGTAGTGCCCCCTTATCTGAGTTTTTGCCTTCTTCAGTTTTAGTTACATGTGATCAACTGAAGTCTGAAAATATTAAATGGAAATTTCCAGAAATAAATTCCTAAGTTTTTAACTGTGAACCATACAGAGTAGTGTGATGAAATCTTGCATCATCCCACTCTCCTGCCTGGGATATGAATTATCCACACTGTGCATACTCTATAAGATATTTTGAAAGAGAGAGACCACATTTACACAACTCTTATTACAGTATATTGCTATAATTGTTCTATTTTATTATGTTATTGTTGTTAATCTCTTACTGTGCCTAATTTATAAATTAAATTTTATCATAACTATGTATGTATAGGAAAAAACATAGTATATATAGGGTTTGGTAGTATCTGCAGTTTCGGGCAGCAACCAGGGGTCTTGGAATAAAGGGGCGGGGTATTATAATACTATAAAGAAAAAGTTTATGGTTCATAATATTTTTTGTGTTCGCTTTTCTTGAATGTAATTTCAGAGAAAAGTAATGCTTGACATATATGGGAAGTGAATGATACCTTCTACCCTTGAAAGCATTATCTATTTCTAGGCTAAATTTAGAGGTGCAGATATTGCTATGGACAGCAACTCTTCCTAGTTGCTGGGTGGGACACGAGCAATCCTAACTTTTTGTGTGTACATCTTTCTAAATTTTTCTTCTATAGCTGGAGACAAAAAAAAAATTACCCTTTCTTATTACTTTTGCTCAGTGAGAAATCCATGTTATTTCAGCTCAAAGTTTGGCAGCACAAATCTAGCACAGCAATCTCTGTAATTTGTGATATTGAAAGGTACTATGTATCAAAATTATCAGATTGATTTTTTCAAATTACACATATATCAGGTAGAGAAAGTTAGAGAATTGGAACGTAGGGTTGAATCAGGAGTATCAGTATATTTATATATTTTTAAAATTCTCCAGGTAATTCTTATTTGACCCAATTCCCAAGCCCCCAAGAAACACTCTGTAGTTGCAATACAGCCTCTAAAATCATTCAAATGAATAAACAAATAATAACAAAAAATAAAATAGGTCAAAATGATATAGAGTACTTTAAAAATATAAAATTTAAGATCAAATTTATGATATACTATTTAATATTAGTTGTAGTCCAAAACCCTAATGAAATTTACATTCACCTGAGCTGGTCTAATTACTTGTTCTGCTGTCCAAATTTTCATGGCACGTGTTGTACCAAGGCCAAGACCTAGAGAGTAGTATCTTGTTGAAAATTTAATTTAAGGAACAGAAATGGTGATCCAGTTAATATGGCTGAAGTTATGCTGAGCTAACTTCTATTTTTCATTTCCTAATAATTTTTTTTTAGAAAAATATCTTTGGGCATATAACATATCTTGCTTAGTTTGGGCTCAAAAATAAATTTGAGAGAGAAATGCTTCAGTGAAATTCAGTATATTTCAAAGTTATGCTGCTGTGACTAGCTGAATTTCCTTTGCTTCAAGAATATACCACTAAATGTATATGGCTGGATTTCAACCCCAGGTCATGTATTTTGAAGGTCATACTTATGTGGACTTTCTAATGTAAACAATGATGAATGATTAAAGCAATTACAAACAAATATTTCTTGTCTATGGGTATCTCAAAGTTGATATAAAAATGACTTAATGAATCTGTCTCTCCACAATGAAAAATAGTAAATGTGCCCTCATTAATACATTCATGATATCTTTAATACAGAGGTCAAAACTAATTTATTTAAGAGCACCATATAATCATTGTAGAGCCCCTTAGTTAAGCCTGAAGTTTTCCCAAATAGGAATGAAGACAGATTTTTAAAATATGTTTTTGTTACCAAATCACAGCTTAAGTTTAAGTGTTGGATAGTTTGTGAACTATTCAGAGACAAGATGTAAATTCGTGCCCAAGTACCAGTTATACTGTCAAATACCAGATAAAACCACACAGTCAAAAATCAGTCAAACGAATAAACAAATAACAACAACAACAACAACAACAACAACAACAAAAAGACAGACCCTTGGCTTGTTTTATCAAGTCTGTTTCAAAAAGGGAGGCATAGATATTCTTTGCCATACCTAGATTTGATAATTACCATAGTAAAGTGTCAAGGTTAGAATTTGGAGGGAAATATATTAGTCTTCGCCAATCAGGAAAGTTTAAAATATTTTATTTCAATTAAATTGTAGATAAAAATCACTTTTCAAAAAGCCTATCACCAAGAGATAATTATTTCTTATGGTTGTTTGATTTTTAAAAACTGTATAAAGTAGGAGATAATGTTTCAATGTTATCGTTCATTGTTCATTTTTAAATGTTTATAAATTTTGTGGTGATTAGAGTAGTGAAAAATGAGGACAGCCAGGGGAAAAAATATGCAACAACTTTTTTAAAGCAAAAGTCCTGTAACAAAGAATAAATGAGAAGTATTTCTTTGCCTTTCTAACTCCCAGTTTGCCTGTTGCTCTTTCATTCCTCAATCACACTACTCTCTCCATCCACGCTCCCTCATTCCAGGTTTCCACCTCTCCTTTTCTTTAACTATTCAATGCCAGGGAAGACTCTGGCTCCACAGTAACCTACATTAAGAATTTTATTAGATTATGTTATAATTAGATTAGATTAGATTAGATTAGATTAGATTAGATTGGATTAGACTTGGATATTTTCTGTTTGTTTGTTTGAATATTTTGACTTCAAACTTCACTTAATCTTATGCTCAGATCCCATGGTGCTGGTGAACAGTTTTGGTGTTTTTTGTTGAGTTTTAGATCTTCAGCTTATTATTGTTTCAAGGGAAGAGATCCGGGGATGTCTCTCACTCTGCCATGTTTCTTCACTTTATGAAATTCTTGAAAATTAAATACACTTACTTCTAGTATGACTGTACATTTATTTCTCAATGGCAAAGGCTAAGATGAGAGTATCTGAGGTCAAGTGAGTTTGTGGGTGGATATCTCTGTGGAATTCATGGAGAAGTTCACTGTTGTTATATCTGGAGTTTTTTAAAGATTAGCCTACAGTAAAAAGAATGGGAGACATTGTCAGCCTGCTATTACCTCTACTTGATAAACTTAAATGGAAACTGGCTTCTATGAGAACTGGCTGCAACAAGAAAGAAGAGACTGTAGCACATGATGATAAGAATGCTAGACTACAGGGAGGAATCTTGTGATGGGGCTTATTTGCCACCATTCATGCCTGGAATAATTTTCATAGCTACAAGTAAGTTCTAGAAAATATAATTCTGATGACTGCATTTTTGAGGAAATCACATGGTTAAGAAGTACCTTAAAAAAAAAAAAGCCACCTGAAACCTACTGGATTTCATTAACTAATGTCACCATAAACAACAACAACAACAACAACAACAACAATGAAATGACAAAAACACGTGTTGTATATCTTTATTTAATTGTTTGATTCTTTAAATACTTGACTATTTTAACTTTTACTGATTTTTGTGCAAGAGTAGATCTTAACAATCCTAAGCATGACTTTACATTTAATGGCATCAAATATAGTGTCTGAAATCTTGAGAGCACTAGAAAATGACAATTAGGAAAAATAATTAAAATGCTATTCACTGATAATTACTGATTAAGGTGTTCGATTAGCCCCTAGTGTACTTATAATTAATTACATTAATATATTTGACATCAATAGGTGGTTAGCCCAATGCAAGGAGATGATGAAAGGAGAATAATGAAAAAGGACATCATCTTATCTTCCACAGATATGTAATAAAGAGCAGAAATAATAAAATGTTAGAAAGTATAAAATACTACAAGAGCACTGTAGAGAAGCAATGATTTCTGCTTGCAAGAGCTCATGGAAGATAAATCACTAACTCAGTTTAATTTGATAAAATTTTATAGATGACAAATATATGCCAGGCTCTGTGCCAGTTACTGGGCTAGGAGGGTTTGTTAAGCCTTTGTGCAAAGCTCTCATAGTTTAACCATGGAACAAATAATGAAAAGATAAGCATGAATGGAGACGCTAGAGAATATGGCCCATTTTTAAGAATTATATGTAGGTAATTATTGCTAGGTTAGAAATGTATGTATGGTCCAGATGAAAGAGACACTTTTATGTCATAGAAAGAACTTGAAATTTAACATTAAAGTATTATACTTTATGTTTAAGATAGGCCATTTCTAGCATTAGAGTGACTTCAAAATATTTATCCACACTCCTAACATAAAACATGTTATATAAGATGTTTTATGTTTCAACTCAATTTCTCTTGCTATATTCTATTTCTTTTCTTTTTTTTTTTTTTAAAAAAAAACACCTTTTATTTGAAAAATAAACAAGGAGTTAGAGGGTCTTAAGTTGAAGCTAGGAGAAAGCTTAAAGGGCTGAAGAGGAAGGAATCTTTATTTGCCAAATCTCTCATTGCAATAGGTGATTTATAATTTTTATTTGATTTAATATCCATACCAACATCTTTGTTACCTTTAGTGTCTCCACCTCCACTTTCTATTCAGATAGAGATTCAGATTTAGAGGAGTGAAGCACCTCGTTCAGGGTAACACTGCCGAGAAACAGTGGTATTAGTATTTGAACTTGATAGTTTCTACAGGTGGCCACATTTCCAGAGGATTAGTTGGGTTTCTGGAAGCTAGTCTGGATCTGCAGCTTCAGGGCAGCTGGTCCCAGAGTTTGAGTGAACCTGCTAGGGCACCTGTATGGGGGACTTTGCCACAGGTTTGTCCTTGACGGAGTTGGATATTCCACTTCTGAAGGTCACCAAGAGTAATAGAAGCTGTAGGTCAGGGACCCAGAATTATGCCCTAAGAATTTTAATAAGAAATCCCCTCTGTGGCAGCCCCTCACTTACTTTTGCTCGGTTGGTTTATCCTGGCTCTTATCACAAGCCATCTAATTATTACTCTAGCCTCTGCTTTTACCTTCAGATTGACTTTCTAACTAGCTTCCAGGTCTAGGAAAATCAGAGCTTTCTAAAACACAAGTCTCATCGCATTATTCCCTTCCTTAAACCACATGGTGGTCACAGCTTGTTTTGCCACCTCACACTCACTCTTCCATGTGTGGCATCAGCTTTAAAGGAAACAACATGTGCATTTCATTTGAACGCATGAGTGGATCACATGACCTGCTCTAACTAATACTGGCTCCTGGCCTCCTGGGTCTGTCAGAGACAGGCACAAGACTCAAATCAGACCAGTCAGGGCCAGAGAGATTCAATTCTGGGACTTTTGCTTGAGTTAAGGGAAATGGACTCTCCTTTTAGCTCCACTGAGATGCGAATTGGGGTTCCCAGGAGCCAACACATGGGCATCAGAATGAAGACAAGCTCAGAGTCAGCAGAGCCAAGAAAAAAAGAGTGAGAACCTCTAGCCTGGTGACATTGTTTATATCCTGGATCAAGCTGTGCCTGCAACTTTCTTAGGTCTTGTTATTTTTATTTGTCAATAATACCTTTTCCCTTTTGTTCTTGTTAAAGTTACTTTAAGTTGTTTTTTCTTTTACTTGCAATCTAAAGGATCTTAACTGATATAAAAAGTACTTTAATGTCTTCCCATTGCCTTCAGGAGAAAGTTCATATCCTTTAAATTGTCCTTTGTGGTCCTTCATGATCAGACCTTGACTGCTCTCTCCAGTTCCATCAATAGCCACCTGTGCTCTGTGTCACTCCAGGACACACAGTCATCTGATGTTTTTGAGCCTTCGCCCATGCTGTTTGCTCCTAGAGGATGGCCTTGTCTGCTATGCTCACTTAGCAAGCTCTCACTTTGACCATCATGGCTCAGCTGAAGCATAAAGGAATCCTTTCTTGGAAACAGACTGAGCCAAGGGTGTCTTTGGTGGTCCCACGTGGTTCTCTTCATCGACTCTTGCTATATTCTAAATTCTTTCAAGTTAATCAATATATCTTGATTACCATACTTCACCCATAGTAGATATAATGTAGATGTTGTTTTAATTTAATGCATTATTAGCACAAATTATTTTGGAGAAAAAACAATTGCACCAGCTAATCTTAAACTGTTATTTTCAAAATAAGCAAGTATTTTCCAAATTCAACATGCATTTTTCTTGAAACAGATCTTTGCAGCAGATACAATTGCAAGCATAATTGCTCCTATAATCCAAGAACTAGCAATGAATAAAAATTAGAATAAGTAATAAACAATGAGTAGTTTGTTATTATTAAATACTCCTACTTTTATGGAAGATTTGGTGACATTTTTATGTATCATCCAGGAAAAAAAAAACACCCTAAACTCTTTTATCCACTACAGTCTTTTTTATAAAGAATTCTAAAATCTGAATATTGTTAGGAAATCCAAATGCTGAGTTTCCTTTTCTCATGTTAAAAATCAGGACTGGCTAATTTTCCATGTTTAAGTTGTGTTTCCTAGGTTATCTGGGATGCTCATTCCTTGACTCAGCCAATAGTTTAACTGTTGAAATATTCCTTAGGTTCTCAGGGAATGCATGCAGAAAACACTCACCAGACAGATGCATAACCTTTCTACTTGCCTGAGTTTTAGCCCTGAATCTCTGCCTGGGCCCCTAACCTGCTGGATTGCATTATTCCATGGGTGCAGTGCGATCGTCCATTTTGTTAAGATCAAGCATGAGAAGCCTAGCCCCTGCCTTCATTTTTTTGACCCTTCCCTGGTCTCATTTTGCTTTCCAAAAGTGGAGAGCAATCCTACTATACTGACCACAGAAGAAAGAATAAACAGAAGAACAAAGAATTATGTGAAGAAAGTAACTTTTAAGGGGTTGTTTTGATCCTATACTATTTATAGTTTATTTTCCCTCTAAAAGCTATATCCCTTAGTACAATAGCCTAATTATATGTCCTTGGCATATATTCTTCTCTTGGAGTGCTCTCATTTGATTCATCTTGAGAAATGAAAGAATGTGACCAACTCAAACCTACTTAGAATCAGTGTCAAAGCTTGAAGAGATTTTTGAGATGGTCAAGACCAGTGTTTCTCAGTCTTGACTTTTCCCCAGTGCCCCTGAAGAGAGCAACACACTCCATCAGTTACCAGTGGTCACTCGTGAAGGAATCCTTCAGAAGAGAGCACAGAGAGGGGCCTAATAGGAATTTGCAGGGTAATAGGGGACTTGTATAATTTTAAAAGACCCACTGTGCCACTAATTCCATGCAGGACATTCTGATGCACTGCTTGGCACAGAACTGACTAGGGGTGAGGGAACCCTAGTAGGTTGTTTTTAAAAACCCTCTCTATTTAGAGAGGAGAAAACTGAGGCTCAGAAAGGTTAAGAGATTTGTTCTCATGCCACAGCTAGTTAGTGACTAAGAGGTAAAAACTGCAAATCTAACCTCCTTAAATGATTCTATTGCACTCTACAATATCCTCATTAAATGCAGATTTTGTATAATATTTTTTTGTACCTAGTTAAAAAAGAAAAAGAAGGAAGGAAGGAAGGAAGGAAGGAAGGAAGGAAGGAAGGAAGGAAGGAAGGAAGGAAGGAAAGAAGAAAGAAAGGAAAAAAGTTGATTGTATGAGAAGGAGGGAGAAAGTAAAAGAAAAAAAAGAAAAAAGGAAAGAAGCAAACAATAAAATACAAGGGAACAAACACCAAGGGCACGAATCAGAGAAACCTGGTAGCAAAATTCTAATGGAATAATGTATACAAGTGCTGCCATACAGTGATCAGACTCTGAAAATGAAGAATGGAGGGGCTGGTAGATCAAAAACTCAAAATAGAATTGCTTGAGAGACTTAAGAAAAAGGGCTTGTATTAGAGCAGGGTCTTATTTGTGTCATGTGTTTTTCCCTTAGGAAATTCCCATTCTCCCATATGAGGACAACCCAATAGAGCATCAGCAAGACCTGTCACCTGTCAAATCCTGTCCATTCAGGAGAACTGTTGAAAGTCTAAGGTCAGATTTTTATTTTTTTTTCCTTAGGATTCTTATTTTTGTTAAAATATAAATAATCCAGATAAAGTACTCAAGAGGGATTTTGATAAAGGTTGAACAAAAAGAGCAGGAAAATACTGATCTAGTAGGTCCTATTATTATAGTTACCTCTGAAAGTGGAGGAATTCCAGAAAAATTTTGTGCAGCTCTTGCACAAAATGAATACAACATTGAGTACAATTCTGCCTAACTTTGACCTTGCTTGGAAGAAAGTCCTTGCTTCTCATTTTTAGTTAAAGTTGAAGAAAATGATTGTTTTTTTCAAGAATCATAAGAGAAACTGAAAAATAATTAAGGTGGAAATGTTTAAAAGACTATTTGAGGAGGCACAAAAAAAGATGCACATTATAGATTAGATGCATTTTTTAGTTGATTTGATTTATTCTAAGCCTACTAATAATCTAGAGCAAAGGTCCTCAGCTCCCAGGCTATGGACCAGTACTGCTCTGTAGCCTGTTAGGACTGGATCTAAACAGCAGGAAGTGAGTAGCAGGTGAGTGAGCAAAGCTCCATCTTCATTTGCAGCCGCTCCCCATCACTAGCATCACTGCCTCAGCTATACCTCAAATCATCATGCATTAGATTCTCATAGGAGCACCAGAAATGGTCCCTGGTGCCAAAAATGTTGAGCATCACTGATCTAGAGTATGTCTAAATATATCATTAGGATTAATGTTTACTGAGCACTAAATATGTTCTTGTCACTGTGCAGGTAGTTTACTTGCATTTTCCTCCCTGTTTGTGTTCCATCCAGCATCTCCTTTCTTCTTCCAGAGAAAGCATTCTCCTTTTATTGGAAGAATCACCCTGCCTCCTCCCATATGATCTGATGGAACTGCCACACTGGTACTCTGCATATAACTATCATTTTTCACTCTGTTCCCTTCTTTTTCTTCCTATTCCTCATACACCAAGCTTACCTTAGAAATACAATCATGTCCCAAGCGAGGGCTGATGGGTTCTCTCCCAATAATTCGAATTTTGAAAAGTGATACACAGAGTATGAGGAGACTGAAGCTAGGAGTCTCCAGGGTGGTCTGCACTTTCTCCTGTGTAGGTGGTCAAAGCTACCCCAGCACCTGGCTTCCTGAGGGCTGAGTGTTCCTTCTTTTGACTCTTTGAGTCTTCTTTTAGCTTAAATTAGTTAGACTTTATTCTTTTAAACAAACAAACAAAAAAACATTTTGCATATGCTCTTGCAGAAAGAGAGAAATTAAAGTCACATAACCAGTAAGATTTTTATGAAAAACTTTACATTTTTGAGAGACAATTCTATTGTTTGTTGACATGTCAGATTATTTGTCTTTTTTTCAAATGTGTTCATCTTCTTTTATTTCTGTAGTTAAACTAACTGCAGTGCCAAAATTGAAAAGATTGCCTTTGGCCACCTTGAGAAAACACTCTAATACTCATTTTAAGTGTATAAATTGAAATCCAGTGTATAAAATTCTGATTAGCCTTTCTGGTGAACTCTGAGGTGGCAAGTACATGTCTAACGCGATTGTCTGCACTTGAAAGGATTTTGCTCCACTTTTTTGGTGTCTTCAAAACACCATTTCTTTTTTACTACTCTGTATTAAAAACTCAATGCTACTCTTTTCTTTTCTCCAAGTTTTTCTGAATAACATACTTGGTTTGAAATAGTCCCTTAAAGAGTAAGACAATGTTTGATATATATACAGAAGAGTGTTGGCTAATTCTTCCATTTTTGTTTCTGTGAGTTAACAAATACATTTCTAATTATGACCATTAAATCAAAAGTGAATGTTGGAGAAAAGTACCATTAATAATTCAGTAAGTAGAATGCATAATTTTATCCTTTACAAGATAACATGCTGACATTGCTTTATTCAGTAAGAATCATTTAAATAGGTCTGATTACATACAGTCTGCATTTAAGGGCTTGTTTAAACTTCCCTTTACCTGCAGGAAAGATACACTTGTTTTTTTCTTAATAAATAATACTATTTCTAATAATGGAAATAACAAAGATTCTATTAGAGATATAACTTTAACATATAACTTGGGAGTGATATATTTAATTGCATGCACCTTTCTTTGTTCTAAGATTACTAAAAATATGGAACCATATAAGTACTTGAAAAATCTCTGCTCAGTACCAAGCACAGTTGAGAAGTTCCTAGTAAATTTGCTGGATAACCATCCTAATTCCCTTCATTTGTGTAGAGAATATTTGTTAATGGGAATTGTGTGTGTGTCTAACTGAATAAACAAAACATGATTGTTCAATACCTCCTGCCATTTTTTCTTTCACTAAATACACAATTATTTTGATTCATTCCCCAAAGTCTCTACTATTAAAGAGATGAGTACACTGCAGATTGAAGCTTGTTAAAGGTGTCTAAGCACAAAGAAAAGAAATGATTTCACATTTCTGAGAACTATTGTATTGCCTTTAGAGTGAGTTTTACTTTATCATAAACATCATTTTAATTCAAAAGTAGTAAAAGCAAATGGTATTATTGTGTTTAGAAATCTAGAGGCAAATAAAACTTCCAAAATATATATTTAGATGTAATTCTGTCTATTTTGATGATAGATAATTTTAATAGTTGCTTTACGATAGCATGAAAATAATTTTTTTGTCTTTCCACACAATAAAATGAAATTAAGGTATTCCAAAATATTTTTTTAATTTTATTATAAAATAAAACATAATATTTGGAAAGTTTGCTTATTCATATGATTTACTCTAATTATGGATATTATCATCAAACTATGTTAAAAATAAAATTATAAATATATACTTTTTCTCAATAGATACACTTTAAAATCAAAAGAATTTGGTTATTTTGTAAAAATTTTTCTGCTATTTAATATATGGAATTATTTGGAAACCTTTTTTTAGGGATCAATTTATTATTTTGTGAATGAATCTTAGATAACTGATTTTCCTTATGGAGCAATTTGCTGGACTTTTATAAACTGTGCACATTACCAAAGAAATAGCAACAAAGCTTAAGGACTGACCCTTAAGCCTAAAAACTCATAACAGTGTATTAGAGAGTCATCATTTCTTTCTTAAGTAAAATGGATATATTTCTTTGCCTATCATTTTAATGACAATAATACAGTGTTTGGTTTAATAAATATTTACATTCATGTTTTTGGACTGAAAACAAAACATGTAAGGGTTAAGTGTGAATGCAATGAACCCTTTATTACCCTGAAAATTAATAATGATAATTTTTAGTTAATAATGATTAATAATGATAATGGCTCTTGGTTATCCAGGAATGCAGTGTTCCAAGACTCTCATGGTGCTCTCCTTGCATTATCTCATTTAGTTATTTCAACACCTTATAAAAAATATAAATATAAATTTATGAGCAATACACAACATAAAGATTTAATAAAGTTACATGGATTAAATGTGACAGAGCTGTATTTTCATCTCACTCTAGCAACTGCTCTCTTAACTGCTCTGCTCTAGACTAGATTCGAGTTGAGCAGGTTTTCCTTCGTTTTCTCCAGTTCATTCTTCACTTTTGATAATTGTGTTGTATTCTTCATTTCAAAGATCCAGAATATGATAATAGAAAGTCTATGATAGTATCAGTTCATACTTACTGAGTCTTTACTGTGCTCTCAGCATCGTTCTAAATGTTTCATTACCCTTATTTTAAAGACAGAACAGAGCATTTACATAACATGGCTAAGGAAGAAAACTAATAAGAAAGTGGTTATGTGCTAAACTGTAGCCCCTCAAAATCATTATGTTGAAGTCCTAAACCTCAGGTGAAGTCCTAAACTCCAGTACATCAGAATGTGATTGTATCTGGAGACAGGGCCTTTACAGAGGTAATTAAAGCAGGCCCTAATCTAATGTGATTGGCGTCCTTATAAGAAGAGGAAATTTAGATGCAGACAAATATGGAGGAAAGACCACGTGAAGACACAGGAAAGAAGATGATATTCCATAAGCCAAAGAGCACGGCCTCAGAGAATAGTTTCTCTGAGAGCTTGATCTAAAACTTCCAGCATCCAAAATTGTGATAAAATAAATGTCTGTTGTTTAAGCCACCAGTCCATGATACCTTGTTTTGGCAGCAACAGCACAATAATACAGAAGCTGATAAAAAGTTATTTGCTAGAATAATGGTTTAGACTAATTTGTAGAACAAATTTATTCCAAACCTCTATGACTAGTATTAATCGGAGATTATATATTTAAATAAATTGAATTGTTATTATACAGATATATTAAGTTGGCTGCATTCTGAGCTTTTGAAATTCAGACAGGAGAAACATGTAAACAATAAAATTTAGGACATTTCTTATTTCTGTTGGCCAGTGAAGACTACCAAATGTTTTGATCCTTAGATCAAATTTTAAAATGGCTATAAAATAAAAATTAATAAATTTACAATAATTGATTACCAAATAAGAAAGCAGGAAAAACCATAAACCCTGAATAGTCAATGAGAATCAAATGACAAAAAGGAGGAATGAGAAATGAATGAGAAATGCTTAATGAGAAGACATGAAATAAAAGCTATTTTTGTTATCATTTGTATCAAGGAAAAGTCATTGTTTTTATAGATTAAATTGAACTCTGAGAAAGCATGCTTCCTTTCTTTGCCCTGTGAGTATTCATTATTGCAATGCATGACCACTAGCATTCATCAAAGCTGGATTTTCAAGGGGACTTTACGGAGTTACTTGAAAACTTTGTTTCATGGTTCTTTATTTCTTTGATAGGGAGTAAGATAATTAACTTTTATCTGCCTTTTACTTGTTCGATCTTTAAAAGAGCAGAGAGTATTTCACCTGTGACATTTTCCATTTAGCCATCATCACCTCAGAATAGTGAATCCCATAGTGTTTCACAAAACTCTTTCCGTAGGCTATTAATAGAAATTGCATCCACTTACTTAGAATTCACTTTTGAGAAATGTGTGTTGTATAACTATCTTGAACCATACCAAATGTTCTTTCATTTTTAACATCCAAAAAACACAATCAAAGTTTCAGTAACTTTATAAAATTATTTTTTAAATTATTTTAAAATCTATATTAAGATCAAAAGTCAACTTACTGGAAGAATCTGAGAGGAAAATCAATTAACTATAAAGTTTCAGGGATCTGAGCTGACAGATTTAACGTGCAGCCGACAAATAATAAGGATGCTGCTGCTGCTGTTGATGAGTACTGGAGCATTTGTTGAGTATTTACTAGATTTCAGGGAATAAAATAACAAATAAAATAGCAAATTCTTAGAGGCTTTATGCTAACGTTTATTGTGAAGCTCCAATAGTAGAACTCAAAATATACCTTTTCTTAAAATCATTTCACCATGAAATCCTTTTGTTCATGAGCATCTAGTAGGACTTGTGTTAGAAAGAGGACAATTTGGGAAAAGGCATCTTAAGCTCACATTTGCCCTTAAAATTAACATTGGCTTTAAAATGACTAGTGGCTTATTTATTAATGTAGAATTAAGTCTTTCTGGAGACTGGAAAGAATGCTATGTAAGCCTCTTTTATCCTCCTGACCAACATTTAGAAATACTCATAACAAGCTATGTTTGCATAACAACCTCACCAAACTTCAGTGACTTAAAATAGCAACAGACATTTAGTTTAGCTCATGAGTCTTCAGGTTAATGACTTAGACTGGGTTCAACTGGGTGGCTTTCCCGGGTTTTCCTGGGCTTACTCATGCTTACAGGCATATGCAGCTGTGTGGGAGGGTGGGCTCTCTCACATGTCTTGAGCTTGTTAGGGCAACTGAGCTCTCCATCATGTGAGCAAGACACCGAAATACAGCAGAAAAGAATAGGTTTATTAGAAGCGACAGTACACTTCCAGACATGGAAGTGGGACTGAGCAAGAGTGGCACAAAGGCATGGTAACACAAAGGCTTTGGGGGTTTTATCCTTATTTGCTGTGGGTGGTTACTTTTCTTAGAGGAGTGGGTTTTCTTGATTGACAACTAAGGTTGGCAGGACCCAGTGACTCATGATTTGCTTTCTGCGCATGTTCATTCCCAGAATTCAGTCTGTTATAATGATATAATGAACTTTCATGCAAATGCATACTATAATGATGAAATAATGAGGCTCAGATGAATTGAAGATCATTGATATCTTTATTGCACAGGTGCAAGTGCCTGGCTGAAACTAGTACCCAATTATCTACAACCTTGTATGAGTTACTTTTAACCCAAAAATGCCTTCTGGCTTGCTTAATTGTGGGCAGATTAGGGCAGACCCTTTCTAGAATAGGATGACCTCAGTGTCTTTATAGGTAGACCTGAAACTCCTTATCTAACTTTCCTGCCTAACCCTGTTTTTAAGAGCCATGAACCCCTTTTTATTAGTATGAATATTGAGAGACAGAAGTCTCTTCTTTATCTACTTCCTGTTGTAGAGGATCGTAGTCCCTGTCTATTGGGGTTTCATGGAGCTCTTTCTGTCTCTGCCTTAGTCAGTATAGGGTCTTGCTTGGGTTTCTTGCTGAAGTGCCACCTCAGTCCCCAGACCAGGAAAAAGATACAGACTTGTTACTTGAGTAATATATCTAGTTACATTTTTTATTATTGATTTGCCTATCAAGTGGGTCAAGGAAATCAGGCTTGATTAATATATTTAGGGGAAAAAAAGAAAAAAACTTGAGTAAAAGGTCCCCTCCTTTCTCAGATTCCAAGGGCCCTGTTTTGGCCTAAAGCCATTCCTGCCTTAAAATGTGCCAAGGAGAATCCTGAGTTTCAATGATCATTGTCAATACCCAGAGAACCTAAGTCACCAGTTCCAAAGTAATTATTTAATTTTGAGGGTGAGGGTCTTTTAAAAAAAAAAAAAAAGGAGGAAAGAAAAGACTTAACTAGGTTTACGAAAAAGGTTAAGAATTTTGCAAGCAATGGCCCATATCACTAAGAAAACAGAAGGCAATCAAAAGGGAACTTCCAAATTTCCACCACTCTATCTACCAGCATCTATATCCCCTCATGTCACTATGAATAAATCATCCATATTCCTATCTAAAGTCTAATTAACTTATCTTTAGTGGATACCAGGGTCTCTTTCCAACTCACTACATTGCTCCAATAATTCTCTATTTTGAATCTTTTCCTTCTTTCTAGATTTTTCTCATCAATATACAAACAAGCTATGTTACTCTTATTTAAAACAAATCTCTTGTCTAGCTTCCCCTCTAGCTACTATTGTTGTCCTTTGCAACAAAACTCAACTCAAATGTTGACTTTACTTGCTGTATTTAACTCCTTTTCTCCTATTTTTTTTTATCAAATTCAAAATTCTTTTGGTCAAAGTGATTGATGACTTACTTATTTTATTCATGGCATATCTAAATCTCAGTCTACATTTTACTTAATCTATCACTAGCATTTGACCCTATTGATTACTCTCTTTTCTTCAAACTATCCCTTTTCCTGTATTTCAGGAGTCTTCAAGCTTTCTTCCTCCCAGATGACCATTTCTCAGACTCTTCTGCTGGTTGGCATTCCCCAAAGCTCATACTTTGTTCTATTTCTCTTTTATATCTACATTCATTCCCTTAGTAATCTTATCTGATCTCATGGCTTTACATTTTACTTATATACTGATAATTCCCAAATAAATATCTCTAACTCTGACTTCTCTCTTAAAGTTACCTTTCCCAATGATCTATTAGTCCTCTTAATGACCATTCCATCCTTCTAGTTGCACAGGCCAAAAATTTTAGAGTCATCATTATCTTGTTTTCACCTTCCAAAATCTTGCCTTGAGTAAATCCTGTCAACTTTTTCTCAATATATATCTAGAATCCGACCATTCTATATTATGAGCACCCTGTTCTACGTTGTTTGGATTATTGCAATAGCCTTCTAACCAGGTTAGCTACTTCTGCCTGAAGAGGAGCAAAGTTTGCCACCCTAAGATATATCTCTTTGGGATATTGATTATTTTAAGCTGGTTATTTTTAAGGCTCAGAAGGCTCAGAAGAAATCTTTGAACTTCCTCCTAACTGCTTAAAAGAGTTTAAGCTGGAAGGCCTGTTTCAGGAGAGAGCTATTATCATAGATAACTGTCTTTTAATCTGAACTAGGTATGGCAGACAAGAAGGAACCTAGCAAGGCCCCTTTGATCAAAATCCTCTTGTTGTGTTCCATTGTCTCTAGATGTTCCAGCAAACATTTGTTTACTAAACATAACTTTTTTCATTTCCCAGAGCACTACCTCTTTCTCCTTAGATCAGACTGACATATATACCTCATTTTGCCTTATTGTCTTTAGAATTCTTCATGCTTATGTGAATTCCCCAATGCAACCTATTAAATTTTATTTTCTCCTGTTAATCTTCCTTATGTCATTTTAATTCTTCAACCAGCCATAAGAAACAAGAGAGAAAGGAACTTTCCCCTCCCCTTGACACCTATTCTCAGAATGAATCTATACATCAAATAATGGCACTTATATATTAAAATTCTTCAGTGATCCATTTCTCATTTAAACTGACTGCCATTACGTAACAATGGTCCACTAGGCTCCTCATGATCTGGGTCCCCATAACCTCTCTAGCAGCATCTCAACCTCAATTGATTCCAGTTATACTAAGAGTTATTTTTACTGTTCCTTGAACAAAACTGGTATATCTCTCCTATCAAATTTCCATTTGCTATTTCTTTTGCTTTGATAGCCCTATATCTCCTTCAAGTTTTTGCTCATATGGCACCACTCACCCCGCAACAGAAAGCTGAAACCTTCCTCACTTGCATCTTTTATTTCCCTTGTATCACTTCTATTCATTGCATTATGACACTCTAACATATTATCAGTTATTTTTAAAAATCTATTTGTTGCCTTTCTCCCTCAGCTAGAATACAAACTTCATGAAGGCCAAGATCTTTGCCTATTTTGTTCAAACTTCACAAAGGCCAGATTTTGAATGTTTTCTTTGTTTTTATTATCATGGGACTCGAAACAGTGTGCAGCCCATAGCAAGCTTTTAGTAATTATTTTGTGAATAAGTGTGAAAAGACATTCTGATATCTAATATATTTGATATCTAATATATTCATAGATTAATAAGAAAAATATTAACATTATTAAAAAGTAAGCAATCGTAAATGAAATTATAATTCACAAAATTAGAGTTTACATATAAAACCACACAACCTCATTATATAATTAAAATAGAACTTACAATAATAAAATTTTATATTTTTTTATGAATTCTGCAGAGATTCAATTTTTAATATTTAATTATATTAAATTTGAAGAGATATGAATACTTTGATATATTTTTAATGGACATCTAATATTCTTTAAATAATTTTATAATACATGTATAAAAGCCTTCATGATATTTAAACATTTTGACCCAGAAAGTCTACATTAGAGATTTAATAGAGACACCTAGCAATGTATAAGAGAAAAACAAATGAAAAAATAAACAAACATGAAAACCATCTAAATATATACAATGGGATAATAGTTTAAAACATAATAACATAACCAGATAATAAAATATTATATAGTTATTAAAACATGTTTCTTTAAGTTATTCATTAAAATGAAACATTTTGTATCAATGACATTGACCTTAAATCTATCCATAAACCCAATCCTAATTTTAATCCTTACCCACAAACTGAATATATAATCATAATCATAATTTTGCAAAAAGAATTTAAGTAAATGTATGCATACATAAAAAAGAAATGCAATAACATTTTGACAGTGGTTTACAGTGTTATTTAAGAGTCAATCTCTTTTATTTCTTATACTTTACTTAATTCTGTGAATATGAAAATTAGCACACATTTTTGGTAGTCATTCAAAACCAATAGAACTTAAATAATCTAAATAAAAATAATTATAATTCTTTGTTTTTCAAGTCAGCTATAGATGATCTTCTACTCCCTGTAGAGTGTCTGCTTACAACACATTTCTGTGTATTGATGTACTGTTGTACTAAGTGGAATTTAAATTTCCCTCAGTGAGTAGAACAGGTATCTTGTGAAACCAAAGCTGCCAGTATCTACATCTAATTTTTAATTAAGTACAGTAATTTCTATCTTGTATCAACTGTTAACATGTTTCTTCAATTCAGTGCCTTGATAAGTAGCTCAAGAAATATTATGTAAAAATCATAGTCATACTAACTTTTTCTCACTATTAAAATAAATTTTGAAGATAAAAATCTTTGAAGTCTCACTTTCTTCAAAAGCTATGACTAGATTACCAACACATTCACTCCCAGACACTCACATCACACATTTTTTTTTCCTTTCATAATACCTTTTTAATGCTCGGTTAAAGCACTTTCTACAGATTAATGAAAATCCTTAAAGAAAGCACAATTATTATTTTCCTGTTGTACAAGTGAAGAAACATCTCTCAGTTGAGTTGCTCTATCTTAGACTTTCAGATCTTTGATTTAATTCATGCTTGATTTTTTGGCTGGGACTCCTGCTGTTAGTTGCTGCTAATCTGCTAATCTCTTTCCTGGTATTTCAAGATATCATGAGTATTCTGAAGGCTATGTAGTGACTCAGATGTGGGAATCATCAATGAAGATGTTCTGATCTATACTATATAATTCTTATAACCATAAGTAAATCTGAGCATAGTTGAGAGATATCTATTCTCCACTACAGTTGCATGTTACTATCCTTAGTGAAGAATCTCAGGTAAACTGAGAAAAATAAAAAAAGTGATAGTAAAATTTTATTCTAAAGTGGCTATGATAGATGATAGATAGATAGATAGATAGATAGATAGATAGATAGATAGATGATAGATAATTTAGTCCATTCAACAGACTGAGCATTTATAGATATTTTTAGAACTCTTCTCATCAAGGAAACAAAAGCTATGTTTACTTGTAAAACCTAAATACATTTATGTGAAAATATATAAACAGAAAAAGAGCATGTTTGAAATTTTAGATTGTAAGACTACAAATTTTGAAAGATATCTTCAGTGCTATGGAGGTGTTAGGAAGTTCCTTGACAGGAAGTTTCTTGAGGCAGAGATTGTGTTTATTTCATCCATGTGTCCTAGCCATGCAGTATCTGGAACAAACATAGTGTCCAAAGAGTTCTTATAATAATATGAAGCAAAAGGCTATTTCTGGTTTTTAGACTGCTTTGCTCTTATAGTTAAAATATAGTAAATTGAGATATTTGTATTTTACCTTTGCCTACATTTGGCTTTCTAGCCAGATATAGAAAGACATTTCTGTTGCTCAACAAAGTTTTTAAGGGCCTTCCATATGTATATCAAGCAGGTCATGTGTCAATATCTACTGCTTAAAGTAACATCAGGGCAATCTCTAAACCCTGTGTTAGGTAAATAACAAGAACATCATTTGGGCTTTCAGGAAAACAAAAACACCACCAACAAGTAGGAAGGTAAAGAAACAGAGAGAAAATATAATCTATTCTTGGCTTTCATTTGTTTATTTATTGACTGCCCACTTTATGAGCAAAACTCTGCTGAATACTGAGAATATAATGAGAAAATCAAAGTGGTCTTTGCTTTGTGGGCACTTAAAAGATAGTGGAAAATAAGACATTAATCAGATAAGTACACCAACATAAACTGGTGAAAGGCATGATGAAAAGTTAGAGTGTGTTGATAGTGAGTACAATAGTGGATCTGACCTATGCTTGAGGATCAGGAAAGACTTCATAAACTGAGATCTAAATGGTGAGCTGAGTTTCCTCAGTGAGGGATAGTGAAAATTTGAACATTCAGGCAAAGTATGAGTAACCAGAGCAAAATCTGTGATGTTGGGCAGGTTGGCAGTAGTAGTGAGGGGAACATCATGATCCCTGCGGAAAATGAAAGAAGGCTAGAGTGAAGGAAGCAATGAGAGCAGTGAAAGGATGATGTGAGATGTAGCTGGAGGTGGAAGTGGGGTGAGATCAGGCAATGACTGGGAGGCTACATTAATAGGAGGTCACTGAAGGGTTTTAAGAAGCAAGATGTGGGAAAGGGTCAATAGAGGTTGTGGTAATGGCTATATAATCCAAATTATGTTTTGAAACTATCACTCTGTCTCCAAAATGAGGAGTGATTAAAATGGAAAGTAGTTTACATCAGATAATCAGTTAGGAGTCTGTTTGAGATTCAGAGTGCAATGTGATGGTGGCTGAAATTGAGTGGTGGTAAAGGTAAAAAACATCTTTTGAGGTCCACTGGGGATTAAAAATGAGATCTTCAGAATAAAATTTTAGAAATGTATACAGTGAAATTCTAGGAGAGAAAATGTTATGTTGAGGTAATCGACTATAGCAGTTTACTTATTCAATGAAGTAATTCTTGTCATCCTTTGGAGAGATTATTAACTACCTATAAAATGTGACAAATTCAATAAGACAATGGAGCCAGATGGGCTTTCAGCTTAATTTTGACAAAGTTATGCCTGACATGCATAGTTGTTTTTTTTTCCTTACAGTTTTTAATGATATTTTGAAATCTGGGATGTTGCCAGAGTCAATAAGAAAGGCCATAGGTGAAGCTCCCCGAGAAACTAAGCCAAATTGAGTTTTAAATCGTGCAGATTGCCTAAGTTATTTTATTTCAGTTTAACTAGCAAGGACAGCATTCTAACATAAAATTATTACTGAAATCATGGATACTAGGAGAAAAACAGTTTTTCTTAAAGAGCAATATTTCTCATTACATCTGCTATTTTGGTAACACTCCTGAATTTTGGTGACAATTAGAAAGATTTTGACTGAATTGAGTTGTTAAAGGTTAGTCTATGTATTTATGAGAGAAGGATATTAGTATCATGAACTTTAAAATATTAAATAGAATTATAATAAATGTAATTTAAAAAATATTCATAATCACATTTCTGTAATACCTAAATTGATTTCATTTACTCATTTTATTTGATAATTTTGCATGGCTGTAATCATAATAAAGGCATAATTTGTTATGTAATACAGAATAAATATATTTCCACGTTGTTACATTATGCTAATGAATTATTTTAATAGCATTGTATTCTGTACAGTTGGCAGCCTGTAATTAATTTAACTATTCTCTTATTGGATATATTGGTTTTTATTTTTTCAATGTAATGTTAATATGATAACTGGCACTGAATATCTTGCACGTTGGTATTTTTTTTTTGTAATTTTTTAAATGGTACATTCTAATAACTTGGAAATCCTGGCAAAATAATAGAAACATTATCAAAATTTTAGATGTATTCTTTACTCTCTAATATAGTTATTTTAATTTAAACTTCTATTAGCAATGCATGATTACATAGCAAGATTACAGGGTTGGGTATGATTATTTTGAAGTTTAATAATTTAATAGAGAGATAGAGATACATTGTTTTAATTTTCATATCTTTGATAAGGTGTGGTTACTCTTTTTCAAGTCTTTCACAATCTGTATCACACCTTGTGGGCTGAACATATTTATATCATTTTTCAATTTATCTGCTGAAAATGTTATTAATTTGTATGAACTCAGCTAGTAAGATAAGTACAGAGAAGAGTACTGGAAATAATAAAACTTTGTTAAAAAAATATTTTTCCCTTAAAAATTCTTTTATACCCCTCTCAAATTAGAGTGAACTGGCAGAAATTTCTTTATTCTCATTCCAGCTAGTCTTGTCTTTTGATCAATATTATACCCTTTCAGTCATTCTTTCCAACTAATTTTTCTCAGGGTCATGTAATTAATCTGAAGCAGAATAAACAAACATTATCAATGCAAAATGAGGAATAAATAGTTTTGTGCATGTTGGAAGCAAAAAAGCATGAGGTGTGTATGGAATACAAATGGAGCTTGTGAAGCACCGGGTACTTTGCTCTCAGGAAAGGGTGATAGCAAGTGGGGAAATGAAACCCACCCACAAGCAGAGTTGCTCAAAGCCATCTGCTCTCTGTAGGTGCACCTGGAAAACTTTTCTGTTGCCAAGATTATATTAAAAGCATCACAAAATAGAATTATGACTATCTGGAAAAAAAAAGTTGTGTCATTGACCATGTATATTAATAATGATATCATAATTCCTAGAGGTTTTCTTCATAGAGAAAAAAATAAATAAAGTGATCATTTGGAATTTAATACCGAATTTTTTGTTTCAGTCTCATAGAGATTGACACTGACTATATGCCTTTAAGAACACCAAATAGCTAATTTCTCTAAAGAATGTACCCATGGACATCATTTTATGGTTATGATTTTGAGATAGCGCATAAATAATTATCAAGTTAACATAGGTATGTTTTCATGGTAATTATATATCAATTTAAAAGCCTCTGTAATATTTAGAAGTTCTAGAAATCACTTGCTGACAAATGCAAGATCACAGATTATATTTGCATTTTTTAGGTTATTTTTTTTTTTTTTTTTTTGCCAAATTAGAATCCTCCTTTGGGCATTCTAACATTTCCTACTGAAGATCACAGACTGAAAGAATCATATGTATGTCATGAGGGTGGTAAATTATCATTTTGACTACAGGTATAGTGCTTTGCAAGGGTCATGAGAAGGGTACAACATACTTGGCCTATAAATTTACATGGTCAAAGCTTAAATTTACATGTGTCACATTCTCAATTAAACATTTCTCTTATACTATCTTGATTAAAGCAAATATAGTACATTTATTCACAGAAATCACTTCGTTCAAAAACCAAACAAAAAGAGAGTAAGAAAGTACCATACAGAGTTTTTAAATGCCACTGCTTGATTCTCGGGGTACTCATAGACTAATTTATAGAAGAGTTTTGATACAGTAACATATGAGCTAACATTTGCTTAATGCTTTCATAGAGATCTAAGTAAGACATAGTGAAATTTGAGAGAAAAACCTATATTTTTAAGAAACCAGCTTAGAAATTCAAAATTTGGTAGTGACGTCAGAGGATTTTAGAGAAAAAAACAACAGTTAGAAATATGAAACTATGACCTATAGTCTTCTGTATTAATTATGCATGTAGAATATCTATTTTAGGGACTAGTCTCTAATTATTTGTTACAATAAATATATTTCCTAATATTAACATAAGATTTACTAGGACTTTCAAAAATTAAAGGTATTAGTAAGTAATATACTTACTGATGGGCCTGTAGATGATATTACTTTATCTACAACTGATCCATGAGAAGAGATAGATTATATGTTTTTATTTATTATTCTTAAATAACATCAATTATAGAATAGAAAAATTAATAGGCAAATAAAGCCTACAGTAAAATACTGCTTAACAATTAGAATAAATAAATCATCACTAAATGCAACAATATAAATAAATCATATATATACTGTGTTGTGAAAGAATTCAGACATACTATACCAATCCATTTATACAAAATTTAAAAACAGGTAATCTCTAGTATTATAAAATTTACCAGTACTATCTCTCTCTTTTACCCCTAAATAGCCATTATCTTCACTTCTATTCCTTAATTTTTTAAAAACAAAAGGTTTATTTAAATAAGATTTTTGACTTGAAGAGCAAACTCTCTAGGATTCATTTATTTTAAAGCAATTTATTCTTTTTAAAGATGGATTACATGTTCAAGAAAGTTCATAATTAATTTTGCTGAACACTTCTGTGTATGTATGTTACAGGTAAATTAAAAAATGTAAATTAATGAACCCTGGGTTTTCTATAAGATAACAGAATAAGATTAGATGACCATTAATGTCTGTTTAAGTATAAAATTTAATGCTTTAATAATATATTTATTAAATAATAAAATAATACATTGTTTCATAAACAAAGGTGACAATCAGGTAGGAATTTTTACTATAATTATTTTATTTTTTAATTTTTGAAAACTACCTGGGAGCTTTCTGAAGCTTTAGGTTAGCTAAATAAAAATAAATTTATATTCAGAGATGATTTCATAAATGACTGTATTACATATAGATATATTACTTATTTTCTCTCCACTTTTAACTCATAGGCCTTAGAACTAAGCATAGTAAGTGTGAACCCATATGCTCTTTTAAAGAAGATCCTACATGTAATATTCACATACTTAATAAACACTATCTCAGGAGGGACCATAATGCAATAATTTCATTTCGTATACCTTTGCCACTAAAAAAATAACTTATCAATCTGTTTGGCTCCACTCCAAAATAGCAATACTTGTGGATTTAAAAGTTACTCCCTAATTTGTCATGAACTCAAATTGTTTCTTTCTTGGATACTTTTAAGGTGTTGACTCAGTAATAGCCTTCTTCAGACCAGGAGTTACTAGACAGTTGGAGGAATTTTCTCTGAGAGAGAACAGTGCCCATCCATTGGGTGTGTACAGAAAAGAATATGAGCCTTGTGCTCGTACAGAAACCAGTCAGAGAGGTCATTTTAAGAATGAATCTAGGACCTGTAGCTGTTAAATAATTGTCTTGGTATTTCATTTCTCATCCAAAATTAAAATGAATAAATATCCAGTTTTTGCTGGGTAATTGTAACTTTTCTATCAGATTGAGTAAAAGCTATTTCTCAACATTAAGGAAAAGTGAACATCAAATACTCATAAGTTTTGTACCTCTTTTTCCTATACTTAGAACTACTTTGCTGTACACACTGAACAGAATGAAGATATGTTGACAATTTTGAGTCTGGCTCAGCCTATGTAAAGAAGCCTTATTTTTCTCTTTAAAAAACTTAGATATACTACTAAACTCCATTTCAAAATAAATTCTTTTAATAAAGTGACAAACACCTTTTAATACAACAGGCTTTACCACTTCTAAAACACATAAATTTTTGGTATTTGAAAGATGAACCAAAGGTTAATTGTAAGTTAATTCTAAGAGCTCCTTCTCACCAGTGCCTCTGCCCAACTATTAAAGCACTTTCCATTTTCCTCATTTGACCATATCAACTATTGAGAACACTAAGAGTTCATATGTACATATTAGATATATAATGCTTCACATACACTCAGTGACATGCACAAAAGTTACAAAATCTTTTACAGCACTCAGGCCCTGAGTAAAGCAAGTAGTTGCACACTAGAAAGTTTACATCACCACCTGATAGTGTTGGACCTACTGTGTGCTTTACAAACCTGCTCTAGAGTTTGTGGAGGTCAGAAAAAAAATGAACACACACAAAAATATCTAGGGAAGAGATTCAAGGTGAGCAGAAAATAAATAAAATAAAATGAAGTCTCTGGTTTTCCGAAGCAGCACTGGCAGGTTCTGACCTTGGGTATGGGGGGTGGCAGAAAAAGGCTAAGGTTGAAGGACATTTAGCAACTGCATCACCCAAAGGGGCAGCTCTGACATACACTGGATGGTTACCTTATATATTTCTAAAGAGAGTGGCAAAGAGTAAAGGCATTACCTGGATAATTTCATGATTGTAAATATTTCATTAATAGAATTTAGTCTAACCCACTCTTCATTTTTGGCTTCAAAAGACAATTGTGAGTTTTTGTTTTTGTTTTTCTAAATTATTAAGAGAAAACTCATGTAATTTGGTACCTGAGTGGGAACTTAGATATTTTTACCAAATCAACTGTTACTGGTTGAATTACATCTTCCCAAATTTTATATGTTGAAAACCTAACTCCTAGTGCTTCAGAATGTCACCTTATTTGAAAATAGGATCATCACAGATGTAATTAGTTAAAATGAGGGCGTTTGGATGGGCATTAATCCAATATGACTAGTGTCCATATAGAAAGAGAAGATTCGGGTACTGAGACAGACACACAGAAAGAGAAGATGACTTGAAGACTCAGGGAGAAGATAGCCAACCACAAGCCAAAAAGAAAGACCTAGAGTGGAGCCTATCCTCATAGCCCACTGAAGGAAGTAGCTCTACTGAGATCTTGACTTTAGACTTCTAGCTTCCAAAAAGTGAGACAATATAGCAGCCCTAGCAAATAAATATTTTTTAACAATTAAAGAAATTATTACAGAATAGAAGGACTTGCTAAAAGTGATACTTAAAGCTCTGAGGAGAGCAGATAGTAGAGTTTATATAGAGAGATTTAGATCAGATCCTTTTTATACCACACTTCCTCAAAAACAACCCCCTTCATTTGCCTCTCAAGCTTCTAACAATATTCCTTAGCAGAGTTAGCAACAGAAATTGTCTGCTTTGATGCATTGAATTTCTGGGGATTCTGTAGGGGCAATTTATCTCACAGTTTATATCTTATTATCTCTCTTTTTTTCAAAAACAGATGCTCCTCATAGACCATTGTTTATTATTCTCATTTTTCTAGGGCTTTGTAGAAATTCCCCTTTCTCTGGTTGAACAATAAAGAATTGTGTTCATCATGCACTTACATATATAGCAAATATAAAATTTGAATCTAGAGAAATTATAATCATTTGCACTTGTTATCTTTTTGAAGGAACCAAAATGTACTCCACTCCTGTGGAGATAAGAATAGCTATTTCCTTTGCCTATGGGACATAGACCTTAAGAACTAGAACTTGTGGTAGGAGCAGTAATTGAAAGAACAGGGCAGACTGACAAAAATGGAAACTCGTTTCTACCTCCGACCCACTCAGAGATATTTCACGTTAGTGCATTTCGGTGTTTATAGAAAACCCAGAGGCTGTTCATTTTAAAGCTCTTGATGAAAACCAGACTCAGCAGAGTGATAACACTGATGAGCACAAATGTCCTTTCAGCTGAAACCTTACTGATATAGATTAACCTTCTCTCACAGTAGAAATATCAAGAAAAATGATTCATGAAAAAGAGTAATGCATCATTGGTATCCAGAAAAGTCTCAATGAGCCTTGGAAGCCTTATAATTACTCAGGAATTACCTGGGGGGGAAGCTATAATTTCTATAATTGAACCAACATGGCTGTTTGGCCTGTGTATTTTCTTTATAATAAAAATAATCACCGATCTGATAAATATTTGCTATCAAAGATAAGCCCTGATGGAGACCAAGTGTCAAGAGGCTGGTGCATTTGTAAAAGGAGCAGGGAGTAATCAGGGGGAAGGGATGGGCATGCTTCACTGAGCAAATTACATTTTCCAGCCAATGCTGGGGCCTATCAAATATCGCTGTGTGAAATAACATGCACATCGTGAGCACTGGCCATCCTAGCAAAGAGCAGAACGTTCCCTCCAGGATTTATTTATGGCTAAATCAATTGTACCTTAAAGGGATAGTTTTTCAAATAGTTTTGCTCTTGCAATAGGACTCATGCTGCAGTAGCCATCCTGAAATCAGAGAAGCAAGGTGGTTTAAAGTCTTCCAAATCCAGATCAGGGGTAATATTATTCTCCTTTCTCTCATTTCCCAAGGCTGTGCAATTTGTATGATTTGGGATTGCTAATCATGGAGGATCCAGTCAGAATCAGGATGAAGTAGTCATCTGAGCCATGAAAATTATTCTTGTGCCAGGTGACAAAGGTCATCTATCTGTTCCTGATCTTTTATTATGTGCTGTTAGGGGATTAATACAATTACACACTGTTGTTTCCTTTGTTGGTATTTTAAGAATTTTATTGATCAAGGGAGGTCACTTGGAAGACTGAAATTGTATATTCCAGAAGGGTGCTTGTAAAACAAAACTCACTTTTACCTCTGCCAATTTAACTCACTCTGGGAGGGATAGAAAGCAAAAAAGATCAAGAGTTGCTGCTGCTACTTGCTTTTTAGTGAGTTGTAAGAAAGTTGCAGCAAGCAGGAAGGACAGATGAATTAGGAAGGCACAAGGCAGCCCAGCTTCAAATGCAGTTGTGGGCAGCTGAGAAGCCACAGAAACTGCTTGGCCAAGCTGGCAGGCTGCAATCAGGGAGGACAGAGCTTCCCAAGAGTGAAAGTTCTGGGCTGACCAGGAATTCCTCAGTGTGGTGCCAAGCTCTAGAAATAGCAACTGCAGCTGCAGATCAAAGGAGTTTGACATGCATACAACACAAAATGCCATGCTAGTTAAATGCCAGGATTCTTTGTCATCTTGTCATCCTCTTCTGTCAAAGAGTATATGGAAAGAGACAGAAAAGATATGTGTTTTATTGTTTGTGTGTGTGTGTGTGTGTGTGAAAGTAAAATGAAATGATGGCTGCTGTTGGTACCTGTTTGAGAATTACAAGAGGTTGCTTGGTTCAAGAGGTTAAAGAAAACAAAGTTAGCATAACTTGAATAGCTCTACACTGGGAGGAATTTCCTGAATCCCACAGACAATGATAGCTGGATAAACACATTTTTCTATATGCTTGCCACTTCCCGTGCTCCCAGGACAGTCTCTAAAACAAGCACCAATAGGAAACATGCATGAAGAGCTGATCATGGAATGAGCTTACCCCCAGGTGAAGCAACCTTATTCAGTTATGCGTCTACCTGGGTAAAAAAGGAATAAGCTTCTCAAGCAGAAGCACAGGAAAGAAGTGACTTGAGACTTCTCTGAATATGGTTGGGACTCAGCTCTCTTACCTGTTCATGTCAGGATATGTCCATGATGTTTCCCTAGATATCACATCTTTGTTCACTGTTCAAAGAACCACAACATTCTTACAAGGTGGGCCTGAAATTATTACTCATTCAATTTCTTAGCTGCAACTCGGGATAGACATTTAATAGAAGAAATGACTTAAGATGAATATAGAATCATGGAAAGAAATAAAAATTTCTTTTTTATGCTGCTGATGTGCTGTACTTGCCTGTCCTTTTGGCTAGTACATTTGTATGTGCATATATCTTAAAATCTGTTATAATCTATAAAGTTATTCCCTTTCTTTTTCACTAGAGAGTAGTATACTTTTTATATCCCTAGGCCCAGTGCCTGGAATAGTGCTGGTACATAAATCTATTGAATAAAAGAATACCACAAATCATGATAGAAAAAAATCAGGTTAAATTAGTTATTTTGAAAAAATATAATGTAGTATTCACGATGTTCCTGCTTCCAGGGTCAGGTTAAAAATAAATTGCTATATTTCTTACATCTTTATGGTACAACCAGTAAAACACTAGAGGTTTGGTCAATCTTTCAAGAGAATCTTGAGCAGTTAGGAATCAAAGAGTTATCTCTAAGAGGAAATGCCCTCTTCTTAAGTGACCACTTTAGAGAATCCTTAAGTGGTTTCCAGTAATAGAAGGCAACATTCACAGTTAAATACAAGTCTCTAAAATTGATGGGTTGTCTCTGGGTATTTGTTTGTCTGAAAGCAGTTTCACTGTAGTGGTTTGCATTTCTAATTGTTTAATGGAGATGTATCATTTAGGTACAAATAAAAAACAAGAAAATACCCATGTTGTATGAATGGGCTTAGTAAATGCATAATTAGAATTTAAATCATTTTAGAACTGATGACAACTTTTTCTAGACAAGCATGATTAGAAGGCACGAGGAATTTGGAGAGTGTTTTTTTGGTTGATACAATTATTTTTCTCTGGTTTGCTCTGCTGACCTGACCACATCCAAACCTATAACTTCATATTCACTAAACAATTACTGCTCGTGATATCTGCTATGTGAAAGTTTCAGAGTAAGCCCCAGGTGCTGTGTTGGTATTACTTGGGAGACACTGTCTCTGAATATCATTGTGCCTTTTGTATTCCTAAGGTCACTTTTGTTTATATTTTATTTTGGCTTTCATGTTTACTTTAGAAGCTAATCCCATCATAAAATAGTTCTCCACTGTTGGATACTTTTATTTTAGGATAGCATTAAGATCACTGAATGGAGACATCTAGTAGATTATTGTGCATGTGGGTCTGATTCTCAGAGAAGAGTTTGAGAATAAAAGTATGAATACAGACCTGTTATATTTTGCTTTTATTGTTGTTCTTTATTTTCAACTAATATATGTTTTATATTTATTATGTGGATTAAATATTGAACAAAAATATCTCTGACCTTTGCCTCTTAGAGTTTACAATACAGCAGGGAAGGCGGACATCACACAAATAACTTTAAGTGTGAGGAGTGTTACAATAGGTAAGAATAAGGTTCCATAAGCAAATTCCAGGAGAACTTAATTTAGTGTTATGAAGAGAATATGTAACAGGAGACTTGACATATTTTGGGATAACAGCAATTTAGCAGAGACCTAAATGAGCTTCCAGGTGAGAAGTTTCCCGTTCAACAATATGTTTTTCCCCCACCTCAGGTAGTGAGCAGTGATGCATTGAAATCAAGGAAAGTAAGGCTGTGCATGATGAGTGTAAGTCATTCATGGTCACCTATGTTCTTTGGGTCACATTATCATTTTTTCAAAGCCAGAGATACATGATGAGAATATTCTAACTGATAAGATAGAAAGGGAAATCTGCTAGTGAGGTCAATAAAGAGTTGGAGAAAGTGTTTGCCTCTGCTTGTCTTTCTTGCCTGGGACATTGGCTCAAGGTCTTGTGACTGGAGATACTACAGTCACCCAGTGGCCAGGGAGAAGGCCACATGCCCTGACATTACTGCCCTGTTGGATCATTTATCTCCAGACTTCCTATCAGGTAAGCTAATTAAGTCTATTTATTAATTAAATTATTGTGGGTTTTTTTTTTGTACTTTCTTAAGTATTCCTGAAGGCATTTATAAACCAGGTAAAGAGAACCTGGAAGGAGTTAAATAATATCAGACTGTTCTAAGTAGACATGAGGCCCAAAGGTGAAGAGCATATGGTCTAACAATAGAAATAAATTCAACATAACATAAGGCTCTTGCAGAGTTTTTGTTAGTATAGTAAAAATAGAAATTTATATCTGCTACAAAATAGCTGATGCTGAATGAATATACCTTTTCTTTTTTTTATCCTTCTTTTTCTCCTTCTCCTTCCTCCTCCTTCCCACTCCTTTTTTTTATCTTCCTTTCTCATTCTTCTTCTCCTCTTGCTTTTTTCTCTTTCTTCTTCTTTTTCCTTCCATCTCTTACTTCTACCTCTACTCTTTCCCACCTAACACTGAGCTTAGGAGAAATTGAGATAAATCCCAGGACAAAAGCTGAATGAGAAAGACCAGGATGGCAAGCAAAGCTACAGATGCCTGAGCATCCTTGTCTTCATAAGGAACTTAAATCTATTGGCATTGCCAGCTGATAATTCCAGGAGATAAGGTTTTGGATCTTTGCAAGGTAGGGAGATAGCACTGAGACATTGAACAAAGCTAGAACCTTTATAGGGCCACAGGCTCAGTGAGGAGTTGATTAGAAAAAATTTGCCTCCTGGCAGAGGGAAATGACAGAGATATTTTTCTATCCCAGAGGATTTACAATGAGGCATGAGCTTCTTATACAAGTATGGAGATTACAAAACTCTCTTTTGATGATATAAAAATCTCAAGACAAGAAAGTAATTTCAATTGTATTTCAATTGTCATGCCTGAAGGCACTTGGCAGAACTCAAATTCATACTGGAAGAGCAATCTATCAACTCAATGTCCTCCAAATCCGCAGAACCACATCAGTCAAATAAAAATTTGCTGTCCAAAGTCATTGAAAACACAAGGAAATAGTCCATTTTGGTACCCCAGGACTTTAGATGCTAGAATAATTTTGCAGAAAATATAGAATTTAAAAAATAAAAAGAGAGTGAAAAACACGACAAAATAAAAAAAACTATAAATACAATAAAGAAATTTTGAAAAAGAACCAAAAGAAATTTGCAAATTAAATAATATAATTAATGTAATGCTAATATTAATAAATGAGTTAAGCAGCATATTAGACACAACTGAAGAAAGAGACTTAATGAATCAGAGACATGCTTCTCAACCTTCAATGTACATGGTGATCACCTAAGGAGCTTGTTAAAATGAAGATTCTGTTTCTGTGGGTCTGAGATGGGACTCAAAAGATTGCATTTCTAATAAGCTTTCAGGTGGCGTCCACTCTTTGAGACTCGAGAAGCTGGAAGATAGATTTGGAAAATGTGAACCAGTAAGACAGAGATAGAAAATATCTCTTTAAAGAGTGAGAAAGAAAACAGAAAAAAAAAAGAAGTGAAGCAATATTTATAAAGATAATGGCAGAAAATAATCTAGACCTAATGAAAAATATGAACCTACAGATTAAGGAAACCACACCAAAGGAAGGAAGGAAGAAAGGAAGAAAGAAAAGGAGGGAGAAAGGAAGGTAGGAAAAGAGAAAAAAAGGAGGGAAAGAGGAAAAAGAAATCTCCACCTTGGAAAATTGCAAATTATCAAAGAAAAAAAAAATTAAATTAACCAGAGGAGAAAAAAGTTTATGCCCACAAAAAAAACCAACATGTCCAGATCTCTTCCCTCGAAACAGCAATAAGACGAACATTTAAAACTCAACAAAAATACCCAAACTTCACACCAGCACATCTGTGCATGGAATCTGCACATAAGAGCTACCATAGGTCACAATCCCAGGTGTCTGGTGGTGGACTGAGAGAAATAAAGAAGTTGCTGCTTGTAGTGCTGGAGCTCACTGCAGGAGGAAGGGGAGGGGAGAAGGAGCGATGAATTTCCTGAATATAGCCTTGCCTGGGAAAGCTATGAGCTCCCCAAGGCCGGCTGGCAGCAGGGCCTAGTCATTAGGGCAGAAGGCAGAGAAGTGGGCCAGCAGCAAAACACAGGTGATTTTTACCGGTGACGGTTGCAAAACCGAGGCTGAGCCCTAACTCAGAAGGCTCCTCCCCGCATACTCTCTGAGACTGATCACTGCAGAGCCCTAGGGGAATCTGAGCAAATGTTACAGAAACTGTTGCTAGCACTGACAGGGACTGAAACTGAGAATAGCAAGCGTGATTAAATATCTACAGTAAAAAAGACATTTAAGCTTTATATAGCAGGGATTCAAGAGGCTTAGACTTCATCTACTGCAAACCAAAAGAAATGCACCTTCTTTGCAATAGGTAGTGTTTGGGTCTGTTTCTTCCTTTAATTATGACTGATATCATAGAATACAAAGGATCATACAAGAATACTATGAAAAATTATATAACACCAAATTTAATAACCTAGAAGAAATGGACCAGTACATTAGAAAAATACAACCTTCCTAGACTGAATCAAGAAGAACTGGAAAATCTAAATAGACCAATCAGCAGTATGGAAATTGAAACAGTCATCAAAAAGCTACCAAAAAGTAAAATCAGGACCAGATGGCTTTACCAGTGAATTCTACCAAACGTTCAGATATTTAATACCTATTATCCTCAAACTCTTCCAAATAATCAAAGAGGAGGCAACATTTTTCAACTTATTTTATGAGGCCAATATTACTCTGATACCAAAACTTGGTAAAGATAACACAAAAGAAGAAAACTACAGACCAATATCTCTCATGAATGCAAAAATCCTAAATAAGATACTAGCAAATCGAATACAGCAACATATTAAAAGATTATACACCATGATCAAGTGGGCTTCATCCCAGGGGCACAGGGATGGTTCAACATACACAAATTGATTAATGTGATACACCACATAAACAAATTAAATAATAAGAATCATACGATCATATCCATATCCATAGATGCAGAAAAAGCCTTCAACAAGATACAGTATCCATTTATGATCAAAACACTTAACAAAATTGGTATAGAAAGAAAGTATCTTAACATAATAAAGGCCATATATGACAAACCCTCAGCCAACATTATACTTAACAGTGAAAAATTAAAAACCTTCCCTCTAAGATCAGGAATAAGGCAAGACTGTCCACTATCACCACTGTTAGTCAATATAACATTGGAGGTCCTAGCAAGTTCATCAGGCAAGAGGAAAATATAAAATGCATCCAAATAGATAATGAAGAAGTCAAACTGTCACTATTTGTGGATGACATGATTCTCTATATAGAAAACCCTAAAGATTCCACAAGAACATTACTAGAAACAATAAACGAATACAGTAAAGTCTCTGGATACAAAATCGATGTTCAAAAATCCATAAATTTCTATACTCTAATAATGAAGCATCAAAAAAAGAAGTGGAAAAAATAATTCCTTTTGCAATCACAACTTTTTGAATAAAATACGTAGGAATAAATCTAACAAATCATGCGAAAGATCTATATAATGAAAACTACAAGACCCTATTAAAAGAAATCTAAGAATATGTAAAAAAATTGAAAGATATCTCATGTTCTTGTATTGAAAGAATCAACATATTGACCATATTACCTAAAGCATTATACATATTTAATTCAATCTCCATCAAAATCCACTGGCTTTTAAAAAAAGAAATAGCACAAAAAATCATCAGATTTGTATGGAAGCACAAAAAACTCCAAATTGCCAAAGCCATCCTGAGAAAAAAAAAAAAACAAGGCTGGAGGCATCACTCTGCCTGACTTCAAATTATACTACAAAGCAACGGTAATCAAAATGGCATAGTATTAGCAGGAAAATAGATACACGGACCAGTGGAACAGAATCGAGAGCCCAGAAGTAAACCCAAATTTATATAGGCAAATAATTTTTGACAAAAAAGCCAAAAACATACAGTGGACAAAGGAAAGCCTCTTTAACAAATGGTGCTCGGAAAACTGGAAAATCACCTGCAAAAGAATGAAACAAGACTGTTGTCTATCACCACACACCAAATTAACTCAAAATGGATTAAGGACCTGCATATAAGACTTGAAACAATAAAATGCATTGAAGAAAATATATAAACTAAACTCAAAGACCTTGGACTTAAAGAGAATTTTATGAATTTGACCTCAAACGCAAGGGAAGTAAAGGCAAAAATAAATGAATGGGACTACATTAAACTAAAAAACTTCTGCTCAACAAAAGAAATCATCAACAAGGTAAGGAGAGAACTATCCGAATGGGAAAATATGTTTGCAAGCAACACCTCTGGTAAGGACCTAATATCCAAAATATATAAAGTACTTATACAACTCAATAACAACAACAATGACAACAACAACAACAACAAAAATAATCCAATGAAAAAATGGACAGAGAACCTGAACAGACACTTTTCCCTAGAGGACATACAAATGGCCAACAAATATATGAAAAGATGCTCAACATTACTAGCTATTAGGGAAAATCAAATCAAAACCACAATGAGATACCATTTTACACCTGTTAGAATAGCTATAATCAACAGGACAAGTAATAAATGTTGGAGAGGATACAGAGAAAAAGGAACCCTCATACGCTGCTGGTGGGACTGCAAATTGATAACAGCCACTATGGAAAACAGTATAGAAGTTCCTCAAAAAACTAAGAATTGATCTACCATATGATTCAGCAATCCCTTTACTTAGTATTTACCCCAAAGACTTGAAAACCCATATCCAGAAAGATATTTGCACCGTTATGTTCATAGCAGCATTATTCACAGTGGCCAGGACATGGAAGCAACCGAAGAAGCTGTAGTACATACATACAATCGAATATTATTCAGCTATAAAAAGGGATTAAATACTGCCATTTGTGACAACATGGATAAAACTCGAGATAATCATCCTAAGCAAAATAAGCCAGATAGAAAAGTTGAAAATAACATGATATCACTTATATGTGGGATATAAATCTAAAAGCAACAAATGAAAAGGATAAACAAACAGAGACTCATGGACATGAACTATAGACTAGTGGTTACCAGAGGGTAGTGGGTGGGGGAGGAGGGGAGAGGTAGACAGTTAAAGGGAGTCAAATAGACGGGAGTAGAGGGGATAAAGTGGCTAAAGGGGATCAAATATATGATAGCTGAAGGAAACTGAACTTTGGTGGTAAACACACAATAGAATATACAGACATCAAATGATAATGTACACCTGAAAACTATATAATTGTGTTAATCAATGTTACCCCAAAAAACTTAATTTTAAAAAAGGTGATTCTAAAATGAAAAAAAAAAAACAACTATTTTTCAAGAGGAAGGGCAAAGTAAGTCTTTTTTTCAGAGAAGCAAAAACAGAGTATCTGACCAACTCTCAGCCAAGGATCTTGTAGTTATTTCAAAGTCACCAGCAAGAACAGCAGCATCTGGGAATATTTGAGAAATGCAAATGTTCAGGCCTCACCTTCAATTTACGAATCAGAAACTTTGTGTGGGTTGTAAGTTTTATCAAATTTTGCAGGTTATTTGATGCTTCTCTGATTATAGAACCACTGCTCTAGAGGCAGTATATAAGGCAGAAGAAAAAAGGTTTCTGAGGGAAGGTCAGAGATATAAAATGAAATCTTGACCAAATCATTTGACTGAGTAAAACAACAATGATATCAAATCTGGGGTTCAAAATAAGATAGAACTAAAATATTGAACAACACAAAAGGTAAAAGTGATTGTAATTAAAATGTTTCTTTTGAAAGAATAGAAACTGGATAAAATTTTCTGACCGATGATAATTATTTAACAATGTGAGCTAGATGTTAGCAGTATTAATAAAACCTCAAATGGTTTTAAAAAATATTATTAATTATATTTTTGTAAAGCTTTTAAATGCAGTATCTTATTTAACCTTCATAATAACCTTTTTAAATTACTAGTTTAAATAACTCTTATTTAAATAGATGTGAAAAGTAAGAGACTTATAATAAACGAAATCACATGTTTGGGGTGTGGCAGAGATAGAACCTGAGTATTTTGATTCTAGACCTTCACTTTGGCATTTCCCATTATCTCACTACTGCCTTTTATCATTAATGAAAATTTTAGGCAAGTATTCTTTTTTTTTTAAAGTATATTTTTTTCCCAAAAAAAATTGTAATCATTTTTGCATCTTATTTTATATAATACAAACAGAAAATAATATACTTTAACAAAAAAACACATTTTTATCTTGAATAAATCAAAGCTATGTTCTCTTTGTACATATGCTTAAATGGTTATGGCGTTGTTCTTTTCAGAGAATAGACTCAGAAGGAGAGATTAGAATGACAACTTTTTTTTTCTAATATGAAGTCTGAGAAGACTTGGAAAAATCTCCTCACAATAATTTTTTAAAGATAAGATTGGTTCTTATCAATCAGATCAGTGGAGCATAAAAATGACAGAGTTAATCAAGTGCATCTGCTTTGGTATATTAGACTGAATGTTTCTTGAAGTGTCTTTCATGGATTCTGTAGAATGGCTGGTGATGATTATGCTGTGCTGTTTCTTTGCCTGCAAATCATTGCAGAGAATAAACAGTGATTCACTTTTTCACAGCAATTGAAGAGAATATATGTCTGTGTTTAAAGTTGGCCATTACCAGAGCCCTTGGCCTTACAGAGCTACAGAATTTTCCATAACCTTTATCTACAATTAGATTTACATTTTAAAGCTAAAAGATCTTTTGATTTTAAAATTTATGAAGGGTCAAAACCTGATGAGTCATTTGTGGAATTTTTTTCTATAACAATTGTAGTAATTTGCAATTGAAACAAATGCCAGAATGAATTTCTTGGCATTCAGTAACACCTTTCAAGTAAAGGTCTTCATGTGCATTGCAGACACAAGCTCATTAGCTCCCTGACAGCCTTGGAGAAAGGTAAGTGCTATCAGCTATGGAAACTGAGATTTAAGGAGATTAACATGCAGTGAATGCTAGTCCATCTTAGATTCAAGACAGGAGCTAAGAAATTTTCCCTGGAATATAGATTTTTATTTTTACAGGACTTTATAATTATATGTTTTAGATTTCTCATTAGAGTTCGACGCAAATATGGGCACATTTATTATATACTTTGGGAGATGATTTGGATCTTGTGGAGGAGGGCTTTTTCTGTATAACTAGTTATATTTATAAATACATATTTTGGTTCAGTAAATCTCCTCTAAGAGTTATTTTTTCTGCTTAGAGGAGAGACTTGCTTTACTTTCTAGTCTCTCTTTTAGATCAATAATTTTTTAAACATTCAGTTTTTTTTCAATAAATATCATGAAATACTTACTAAATGCTCATTCCTATAGTATACCTGGGTTATACAAGGATGAGTAAGACAGACTTTTCTTCAGTGGAAAGAGGCATGAGGTTAAATCTGTAGGTGGGTTGAGAATTAAGGAATTGGAAGGTAAGTAACCCTGGCTCAAAATAGGCTCTATTATAGAAGGACTTTTTCTAGTAGAGAAAGATAAATAGGGTGAATTTCTTTTATTTCTTTGTCACAGGGGAAGGGGGGAAGTTATCTCATTGCTCTGGGCCTTGCAAATGTTATCAAGAGTAACAACAGTAAATGTCCCCAAGAGTGTCACAGAATGAAGTGGAGACCAGAATCCAAGACTCTAAAGAACTTGAGTTCTCAGAGAGAATACTTCACTGCTGGGTAAAGGAGAAGGAAAAAACAGAAATAGAACTCTTTGGAAAAAGACATAGATGAACATGTTATAGTGCAAATCTGGCTCCTGGCATACTGTTTGTCTAAGTTTATAAGCTACGTCTACAGCAGAGTTAGTGGTGCCAAGCATTTGTTTATTCATTATATATTTATTGTGGACCAACTCTATCACATGAAGCTTATGTTTTCCTGAGGGCATATAGAAAATAAATAATAAAGAAGGAAGATAAATTCAAATAATGATGATTGCTACTATGGACTAAATATCTGTTCCCCTTCACAATTTGTAGTTGAAATAAGAGTGGGACCCTTATGAATGGAATTAATACCTGTATAAAAGACTCCCCAGAAAGCTCACTTGCTCTCTTCCATCATGTGAGGTTACAGTGGGAGGATGGCCATCCATGATGAAGTAATTCTCTCTAGATAATGAATCTGCCAGCACCAAGATCTTGGACTTCTCAGGCTCCAGAACTGTAAGAAATAAATGTTTGCCACCCAGTCTCTGAGATTTTGTTGTAGCAGCCTGAACTAAGACAAATACTATGAAGAAAATAAAATAAGATGATATTATAGCAATTTGGGGAGACTTTTTTTAGATAGGATAGGAGGTACCTAAATAATAAGAAGCTAGATACACAAGATCCTAGGGAAGCATTATTCCAGACAAAAGAAAACAGTGCCTGGAGAGGCCCTAAAATGGGAGCAAACTTAGTTATTTTAGAAATAGATAGAAGTTACATTACTGCTGGGATGGTGTGAGGGGAATTAGTATCATATAGCAGAAGTCAGACAATATAAGGGCTAGTGATAAAGCACTTAGATAATCTAAGTCTAGTGGAAAGCCACTTAAGTGTTTTAAGCAAAGGAATAACATGAGTTTTCAGTAACCTGATTTGGAAAAAAAATCATTACAAATGACAGAAGAGGCAAGCACAGAAACAGAGAGACAAGTGGACGGTGCTACAATTTATGCAAAGACTGATGGCACCTGGATCGAGGTTGTGGTGGCTGTGATGAAGAGAAGTGGATTTATTTGGGTGGTACCACTGACAGCCTTATACCATGCTCTCAGGAATATTAGAAAAAGGTACCACTTGATCAAGTAAAAACAAAGTTTAGGTTAGAATATTATTATAGAAACAGAACAACTTTTGGGGCTGCCTGAGATTCAGGCTAATGTTTTACTAATCCAGATTGACATCAGTCCTGGCATGGGCATACACACACTCCATGGACACTAGCTATGTTCATCCCACATGTACCCAAGTCCCCAGGTATGGTTATCACTCCAGATTTAGAGTTGTGTGTGAGGCAGGGGTAGTGGGGGTGGATACCAAACTTTCCTTGATTCTGTGGGGACTGGGCTTACCTGATAATATCTGTTTCAGTGAATTTATGTCTTCTGTGTACATGTGTGCCAATGTGGGATTAATGGAGAAAGAAGTGTGCCTTTGCTGCTATAGGACTTGGCTAACAGACCACAAAGGAGAGGTATTTGTTACTATGAGAGCTTATTTAAGGACAGAATGGTTACTCTGAGAACATGAGTCTTGAGCTGAGATCTGAAAGATAAATAGGGTTTAAGGTAGTTATAATGGGTTGAATTGTGACCCCAAAAAGACATGTCTTAGTACCTGTGAATGTGATCTTATTGGGGGAAAGAATGTTTGCAGATAATTATGTTAAGAATCTTGAAATGAGAATACCCTAGATTAACCAGATGGATCCTAAAATTAATGAAAATTGACTTTTTAAAAAAGAAAAGAAGGCACAGAAAATAGAAACATAGAAAAAAAGAAGAGAAAGGCCATGTGAAGATTAAGGCAGAGACTGGAGTTATGCAACAATAAGACAAAGAATCCCAAGGAATGTTTGGAGCCACAAGAAGCTGGAAGAGGAAAAGAAGAATTCTCTCCTAGAGACTTCAGAGGGGACATGGCCTTCCAGTTACCTTGATTTTGGACTTCTGGTCTCCATAACTGTGGGATAACAAGTTTCTTTTGTTTTAAGCCACGAAGTATGTGGGGATTTGTTATGGCAGCTCTAGGAAACTAAGAGAGTAGGTGTAGTGCGTAAGAAGATGATCAAGTTTTACTAGAGGAGAGAGGCATAAACAAAGGTTATGTGGTAGGAATGAGCAAAGAATTGTTTAAAAACAGAATGGTGAATGTGACTAGAGCAAGTCAAGATGAAGGCAGGGCAATAGATAAGAGCAGAGAATTCTTGGCTTTGAAAGTAGGTTTGTTTAGGACTATTGTTTTTATTCTAAGAGCAATTGAGAAGACACTAAAGTGTTTTAAGTAGGGAATGATAAGACCACACTTGCCTTTTAGCACATCCCTTTGGTTTTATCATAAAGAATGGATTGGAGGGAGACAAGAATGGTTAAAATGAGACTGGATAGAAAGCTATTGATTGCTGTAGTCCAAAGTTGTGACATTAAAGATAGTAACATGGGAGAAATCAAAGAGAGAGCTGAAATAAAAATATCTACAGGACTTGGTTACACTTCGGATATACAGAGTAAAGGTAATAAGATCAGATGTTATGAATGTTCTTTCTGTAGATGGTAAGGATTTCTGTGACAGTAAAATCAGCAGATATTTTGGGGAATGTGATGGTTAATTTCTTGTGTCAGCTTGACTGGGCAAAGGAATGTCCAAGTAGCTGGTAAATGTTTCTGAGTGTGCCTGTGTGCCTGTGAGGGTGTTTCTGACAGAGTCATATTTGAATTGGTAGAATGAGTAAAGAAGATCATCCTCACCAATGGAAATGGGCATTGTCTAACCCATTGAAAGCCTGAAGAGAACAAAAGGTGGAAGAATGCAAATTTGCTCTCTCTGCTTGAGCTGTGACATCCATTTTCTTTTGCCCTGGGACACTGGCACTCCTGGCTCTCAGGCCTTTTGGTTGAACTGGAACTATACCACTCATTTTCCTGGGCCTCCAGCTTGAAGACAATAGACTGTGGAGATCCTCAGCTTCTATATCTATAATAAATCTCTTTCTATATGTCTCTCTATGTATTCTATTGCTTCCATTTCTATGGAGAACACTGACTAAAACAGGAAAAGTTTTGAGTGCAAATGGGCAATTTAGGGTTGTAGTTTTTAAGATATCCAAGCAGAGACAGGGGGTGGGCAGATGGATATGTGCAACTGGAGGTCAGAGGAGAGTTCTGAGTTCTGGGTACAAATTTATACCTACTTGCATATACAGGATTACAGAAGCACATGAGGATGTTATTTCTTGGGAAAAAAATTAAGAGAGAAAAGAGAAGACTTAGGACAGAGTTTTAAAAAACCACGATGTTTAGTAGCTGGGTGGAATAAGGGCATCCAGAGAGGCATGGAAAGACTAGAGCATTTTTGTCATGAAAAGTTAGAGAAGAGTGAGTTTCAGGAAAAGAGCAATGTTCAAAATTGTGGAAATACTGAAAAGTCAGGTAAGATAAAAACAGTAAGTTATCCTTTTACTTAGTAACATGGAGGTCTTTGGTGACACTCGCAAGAGCTGTTTCAATGGGAGACTGGGGAGTAGGTGAAGAACGGATCATCAGTACTTATCTACATCTATGGTTGTTAAAGAGGTTTATGGGTATTAGTTGGGAGAATTTATTAGTTATAATGTAGAATCAATGAATGGTAACTTTCAGAAAATGAGAGAGAACATAGAGATTTCAAGGCCCCTCACTCCTCCATTCTTCCCTTACCCCCATTCTAAGCATAAAATCATACATTTGTTATCACTCTAATAGGTAATACCAAATTCTGTTGATAAGAATGTCACTTTTGGATTCACATTAGGAATCAAATGTCCAAGGGAGAGATAACTTTAATTATATTGTTAAATTCATTTCTGCTTTTAAATTTTTTGATTCTGATTTAAGCATTGACCAAGGAAATGTATGAGAGCAGATTTGATAGCAGGGATTGGAAGAGAAAAGTGATGAGTCTCTTGAGCAGGAATGGCAGGCACTAAGAACATAAAATTTTGCAAATAGTATGCTGTGGTTGCCTCTGGTTCTCATGTCATGGGATCTATTAAAATGGGAAGCCTTTGAATGTTTACTTTCTAGAATGCAGAATCTCTGTATACTTCCACTGAATTGGATATATCAGAAAGGCAGAGGGGCAATCACTTCATGCTGGACACCTATATATAATTTTATTAGATTCTCCCCTTATTTTTATGATAACAATAGTAAAATTCCCATTTACAAATGAGATAATTGTTTTTTGTTTGTTTGTTTTTTAAATCATGTAGCATCTACCCATTATAAATCTTGGTACTGTGTTTATAAAATTTTAGATTGTTATAACCCCTTTTAGTTATACTCTCTGCTGAGAACTTGCTAGAATGATTTGTTTAGTTCCTCTAGGACTGGGAGAATGAAGTAGAAGCTTTCATTATTCATCCAAGAAGGTAAATTAGAACTAAGTTTACATTGCTCCTGGCAGAAGGTTTAGCAAATCCCAGGGTAGTCAACATACGCAGGAAATTCCTTTTTGTAAACCACAGATAAAGAGTGTAATTGAATATTTTGTGTTGTGTGGATCTTTCATGGTTTTGCATCCCCACCCTCCATCCTTGTTCATGTTTTATGGTGCAGTCTCTGTGTGAAATTGCCAGAGGCAAACAAGTCAGAGTGGGGAGCAGAGTTAAACAGTCAATGCCATAGTCCTTGGACTTTCAAAGTTTTATCTCCAAATGAATCAGTGTCATTGTTCCCTTTTCTTGAGGAAGGAGAGTATGAGTTGCTTTTTCCACACCCTTCTGCCCTTCTTGATTTTTTTTTTTGCTGTCATAGCTTTAATTCAAGCATGTAGATACAATATGGTTTGTCAATAAAACATTTACACAGAGAAACCAGGATTCTGAATTCCTTTCCTGGCTCCTTCCCTGACACTGAAATAGGGGAGGAGACAATGTATCTCCTTTTACTAATTAGGAGTTTGAGATAAAAAGAGATTTAGTAATGGAATCAGAGTGATAAAATTGTTGGTTACTTGCTCATGGATGCAGGCAGGTCATTTCCTCTTGGGGCCTCAATTATTTTTTCAGATGCTCATTAGAAAAAAAAAATTGAGCACCTTTATCACAGAAGTGGGAAGGAGAAAAAGTTTGAGCAAAGGTAATGGGAACAGTAATTTATGTTTCCATTAACACTGCCACCATTATTCTGCCAGTCTTCTTTTACAATTTGCTTTTAATAGAGAAACAACAGCTTTTAATGGAAAAATAAATTTTTGGAGGCAAACAGCTCTAGGTTGGTATCTCAGTTCTATAACTTTTATCTTACTCACTTGGTGAGATGAACTTTTCTTAGCCTCTTCCTTTATCTGTGGATTCTAAGAGCTACCCCTCAAGTTTGTTGTGAAAAATAACAGGCATAATTTTTACAATAGCCATTTAGGTTGGATCTGAATCAGATTAGTTAACTTTGTATACTTCTGAATTTTTTGAACCTTGTTTGTATTTAGTTTGAGCAAATATCTTCTATTTATGAAGAGCTGACTCTAGCAGGGTTTTACACTGCTTTAGAAGAGATATCAAAGCTGAGAGATAGGTCTTTATTTATCCTTTGGTGCAGGCTAGTGACCTACAACTCTATATACATGCCTGTGTGACTCAGAAAGCAAATGGGTGGCTGCATGAAGAGATATCTCCTTTTATATGAAGACAAGAGAGAAAGCTTTTCCATATGTGGGGTTATTTGGAAAGCATCCAGTGAGTGTTCGAGAGTCAGACTCACTTTTACTATTTAACATGTTTCCTTACTTATCTAGTAAATTCACATCCTGCTCAGGTAATATGCCAGATCTCTGCTTTTTCAAGGCCATGCTGTGACCAATAGAATAGAACAGCCTAGATAGAAATGATGCTTACTTGTCATTTGTTTAAGAATCCAAAAAAGTAGCATTACTTGCATCTGTTTAGTTACTAGATATTGACACTATCTTTCTAAGGATGCTTAGAATTTTTCCTTGCTCTGGCCTTTGAAATGGTTTTTCCCAGGCTTAAGCCAGTTAGCACTGATTTAAATCTAGAGGTCTGCAAACACCTCAGTGCGTGATGGAGGCACTGCACATTAGTACCAATCATCAACCAAGCAACTACTTTCAGTCTTTTCAAACCTCATGCTTCAGACAGGTGATTAGTCATTAAAACAAATGACTAATGGTTGGTTGAGGAACAATCAAAATACAAGCCAACTAACTTTTCCAATTTGTAGTTACTTATGTCCTGTTATAGACAAAGTAATAGGCTTTGGTGGTACTCTGTCTTCAGTTTCCTGCCATCTGATAAATTCAAAGTAAATTACACAAGCATTAGGAGAATCTTATTATCTTGGCTCACTCTGGCCTCCAGGGCATGGGCACAGAAGGGGAAAAACCACCAGATGTTGACCTGATCATGTCTTCGGTGAAAAAGACACATCCGAATGTTGTGTGCCAGGAAAATTAGGAACCCTGCTGTCGTATCAGTTTGACTGCAATCTCATTGGATCTTATAAATAAAACAAGTACAGACCAAACCAGCGCCTGGATGGCAGATGCAGAATCTCCTGAGGAGATTCAGTAAGTAGTGCTAGGAAGCCAAATAACACATCTCCCTTTACACTGATCATCAATCAGTATCCAGTAGGAGACATGAAGTTGCCTTTTAATGGGCTCTTCTCTTTACTGTCTTCTTTCTAGATGGTCCACAAAAAAATGACTTCTACCCTTACACATATTTTGAGATAGGTTGTTTATTACTCCTTTAAAAAAAATTCACCTTTTTTTTATCATTTATCATGGAAAGAAATTACTTAGTCACTTTCTCTTCAAGGTTGTAACTACAAAGATCTGTCATGGTTCTTTTTTGTTTCTTTGAGGACATGTTAGAGTTTAAAGGTGAATGAATGAAACTTCCCTAATACAGGTAATAATATGCTTTTGACAATTGGATTTAGAAATAGACTTAAAGTGCAAATTTTGCTTTAGTGATCTATCTTGCTTTTTTTTTGTGTGCAGAGTTCACGTTGGGGCTATGTAAGTCCTCATTCACCTTCCCCTTCTTCTGATTGTGAACACATTATTCTGGCTCAAATTATGAGAGTTTCTGATGTTTTAATTTTAATTTTTAAAATAAAAATAGTTAACTATAACTACTATACCTTTACTTGTGATGATATATCACTGCATGTTTAATGTCATGTCTTCTTAGCTGTATTTCATAGCTTCTAATTTCAGCCTCTGCTTAGTTGAAACACTTTGTCAAACTTTCCTATCACATATTTTTTCTATCTCACACATCATTTCATCCTCACTCCTGAAAAATATGTTGGTGGTAAGTCCAATATTGGCAATGTAAGGGTGGGGAAAAAAACCTTTAAAAGGGAAAACTGAATTTGAATGTCAGCATTGCAAAAATAAAATTTTTATTGAACATTCTCAGTGAAAGGGCACATTACATCTCAGATATTTGTGAACTGTTGAGCAAAGAATTATTAAACAAAGGTTAAATAGTATCTCATTCATTAAAATAAAAGTAATCATTTAAATACTTATTTAAATAGCTATTTTTCCAATACTTTTAAGTTTAGTTTATATATAATTAATGAATTGAGAGAAATATTCTGAAACAGAGAAACATAGAATGTAAAGAAATATTGCCAGTTGAGTATCAACAAAAATGAAAAGAGAATGTAACCCTTGAAATAACAATGTTCTTCACTTGGAAAATATTTCATTTTTTGACAATTTTTTTGAAAACATATCTACTACATAAAGTACTGTATGTGTAAAGTTATTTATGTAGTTAAATAACTTTACAAGATGTGGAATATGCATATTTACAAGGAAAAAACATCAGGGATATAATCAAACTATGGTGTAAAAAATGGCCTTATGATGAGGACATCACCTCTGAGTTTAGACCTGAAAGATAAGAACATTAAAAAGGTAAATTTCTGGGCAGAGTAAGCATCATATGTGGAGTCACCAGTGAGGTTCTCCCTGGAGTGTTAGAAAAATTAGAAGATGTCTAAAATGTGAGCCTAAAAAACAAGAATAAAATTGGGCAGAGATGAACTGAATTATAGACAAAGGTCAGCTAGGCATAATCTAGATCAAAATGAATGCAGTTGGGTGTAGGTCTTCTAATTAATTCTGAAACTTAGAAAAATGTATTTGTAGTATATTTTATAAAAATATAACTTTTATGTCCAATTAAGTATTATGTTTTGATATTTTAAACTTTTTTTGAAAATCATAGTGATGGGATACATTTGCTCATTGATTTATTGATTAATTTACATATTATTACACACATACTAGATACAAAGATAAATAAGACATTTATTGCTTTCAAGGAGATGAGGGGTAGTGTGGTGGCATGGGGTAGAGATCAGGAGATGGAAGATGAACTATGAACCAATGACTAAGATGTGAGATATTAAGAGAAGAACATAAGACATTAGATCACCGCTATCCTTAAAACTTCTCATGGCAAAATACAAATAAAATTGTGGACTCCTGCCCTTCTTTCCCAGCAAGAAGCTTCTGTTTTCACGACTGTTTACTTGTGACCATCACACACACACTTCTCTTTTACTTTTTCAGTTCTTTTTGCAGAGTAGACAATATAGAATGAGGAAGTGGCCTATGAAAGAAACTCATAGACCACTATTAATAGGTTTCTTTTATACAACTCCAGAGGGGACCGTTCACACTGTCTTTTAATTTACAAGACTGAACCCCAGCCCTCCCTTTCTTTAAGGACTGTCATCAATACTTAGTTATTAACTGCCATACCTGAGCCAGATTAAGTGAAGACTATATTTACAGAGTCCAGCATTATCAACATAGGGAGAAAAATCGACATTGATTTTATAGGTTCTGAAACTCTGTTTAGAGCTCTGAGTTTGGCCTCTTCTCACTCAAAGTTGATCATTTTTATGGAAACAGAACTCATATTTGGATATGAACAGACACACACACACACACACACACACACACACACACACACCTCCTGTAATTTCTTTTCTCACATCAAGCTTTGCCTAGAGAATTCCACAGAATAACATGTTCTCTTGGTTTACAGAGACTCTCTTTAGTTGGTATGTTTTTCATTCTACCAACTTACAAGGTTTTCTGTCTACTGGTTGGCTTTTTTTTCCCCCAATCTTTGTCTTCTAGATCACAAATGAACATTTACAACTACAGTTTTTGACATGACTTGTACATAATACTAATAAATGGTCTTTATTTATGATAATAAAAGTACATTATTCAGTGGAAAGAATGCTATTTATGTAATAATTCTTTTATTGATGTTGGCACACAGAAACAGTTTTATTTATTCTGTTCTTCCTTTATAGAATAGCTTACCAGTCAAATTTATGAACTTCATTATATTATTTGTGGTTTTAATTATTTATACTGAGACTTCTCAGAATATATTTCTTTTATTAAAATATATCAGTATAGCCAAGGACTCTTTGATGTAAGCTTAAACTTCTGAGAAAGAAATATATGAGTGGACTTTTTGGGTTGGGGGAATGGTTAGGCAGAGTGATTGTAACAGTCCAGGTGGGATATAGCAGGAACTGAAAACAAGATGAAGGCAGTGAGGATGATAAGAAGATATAAAATGAAAAATTATATGGAAAAGAATTAATTGTGTTGATGTTTTGAACCTAGACAAATCAAGAGATGAACAGATATAACATAATGTCAAGAGGGTAGAATTTAAGGATTTGATGGAGAGTGACAAGTTCAAATCTTCTACATTAATTTTGAGCTGCTAGTAGGAAACCATGTTTTGAGGACCTAGCAGAAACAGAAGCCCACCCACGCTATGTTCTCTTGATGCAGGACATGGAAATTTCTTCTGAGTTGGGGTTAACTAAGCTCTGTACTGAGAGAAGACAGTTCTTGGAGGAAAGTGTAGAAAGAATTCAAACATACACCAAATTTAGGGACAAAAGAAAAGTTTATTAGAGAAGAGGTAATGTTCCATAGACAGAGCATGGTCTCTTCTCAGAGGCAGAAGTGAGAGAGCTTAGTTGAAACTCAGAGGGATGGAGACAATAGAGAAAGACAAGGACAGTGAGAAAGATAAGAGTAAAGGTACTGAAAGTAAAGGCACTAAGAGAGTTCCCAATCTTTATATATCATTATTTAGTTACTGTGAGTTACATTTTAAAGACTTGGCTTACCTATTTCATTTGATATGGACATAGAGTGAAGAAGAATGAGTATGTATCCTGAAAAGTTAAGAATATGCAGTGTGAAAGACCTGCTGGTGATTCCAAGCCTTTAATCCATAGGTTCCCTTTAAACCATAGAGAATGAACAATTTTATTCTGTGTAGGGCAGCCACTTAAACACTGTTTTTCCTGTTTCTCTTTTACAGGAATGAGAAATGAGTTGTTAGAAATTGCAAAAGAAATCGTCCTTTGTTCTTCAGTTGTCCTCCTGGCCTGGCTGCAGGGCTGATCAACATATTGTCAGTCTCTGAATGTAGCTTGATTTAACACTTTAGTTCTCTTGCCTCCTCCCTACATTACTCTCACCCTATCCTCCCCCTTGTTCTCTTTTTCTATCTCTCTCCTTGACAACTTTCTCTTCAGGAGAGTCTTCAAAAAGGGAATGAGGCTGTGGCTGTTCTGGTTTTCATTCTAGTTGGAGAAAAGCTCCTTTGCAAGGCCCAGCTACAGGCTGCATCAATTTGGTTTTGACAGCTGGCGTGGAACACAATAAACTGTTTGGGATTGGAGCTCACTAGAGAAGTCAGAACCATCAATAGCAATTTGGAAGTCTCTGCTTAGAGATGATAATTGAAATGATGAGAGTAAGTATATTTTCCTAGAAAACAGAGAGTGGAGAAGAAGACTAAATAGAGAACTCCAGGGGCCAGAGGCAGAGAGATAGACCAGAGTTGAGGTCAGGAAAGAAGCAATTGTAGCAGGAAAAAACAAATGGATGAATAGCGTCAATGTGTTATGGCAGAAAAAAAATACAATTGAAGAAGTGAGTGGATTTGGTAACAAGAGAAAGAGTGGTGTCAGTTATAAGCAGGGTTTCTGCCAACTGATTGAATGCAGACTGTAGTTTGTAAAGAGGGGGCAGGTGTTGGAGACAATGAATTAAGAAGAATTAATGATGGAAAGTGTGACTTGGGGAATAAATAAGAGAAGTGTTATGATTTAAATGCTTATATACTTTACAGAAGCTTTCTGGCTAAATTGAAATAACCAATAGAATGGAAGAGTTTGAATGTATAGTGTACGTGGAAAGTGGTGTAACACACACACACACACACACACACACACACACACACACACAAACACATCACACACACCCATTCTCCAAAAGCTCGTACAATTTCTAGACAAAAGTATCTCCCTTGGGTGGATGTGAGATATTGCCCTTCCTGAATGGCTTGGTGAATAAAAAAATCAAGGCTTCATTTCAGCTCCCACATGCAACTCAAGAGAGCTCTATAACAACCGGTAACAAAATTAGGTATGTGCAACCTGCTATATGCACACTTAGGAGAAACCATTCATGTACTCTCCACTCAGTGTCCTCTGTGCTCAGCCACATCTATTACTCTCCTCAGGATACATGCTTGTTCTTATTTATGGCTAGAAAATCAGTTAGTCAATGTCTAAGGCTAAGCTCCCTCTCAATAGTCTCTCCCCAGGGTCCACAGAAGCATCCATGTAGAAAAGTGTTCAGCTGAAATGTGTGGCAGCCAGTAATCATATTATTAAGAACACTTTCTCTGTCGATGTGTCCATTCAGCTCCTTTCCTGCCACTGTTCACTGGGACTCAGGTACAACTCTGTGGTGTTGGTTAGGCTTTGAAAACTACACATGTTTTATTTCCTTTCAATTTGATTATGTAGTTTATAGTTTAAAACACACAGTTTAATCACAGTATGCTTAAAAAATGAATAATTGATATCTTTTTTCTTCTTCACTTGGAAATAAAGTAAAAAAAAAAGTAAAGTTAGTTGTGAATATTATTTAATTTCCTTGGGAGGATACAAGCCATCAAAATTTTAATGGGTGTGCTTTCTTACTTTGTGTGAAAACGTTTCAAGTATATTTTTAGTAATTTCTTCAGGAATTTTAAAGAGGAAATTTTCTCTTCTAATATATCCAGGTGACAGTGATGTGGATTAGAATCCACTGGGGAATTTAGCGAGGTTCTGTCAATGAACAAAGGAGGCAGGAGAGAGCCCTCCAGCAGCCCAGTTACAGATATGAAGGCCTTTTTCTGGCCCCTCCGCTGTCTCCCTGTCCTTGTTTCCAAGAGTAAAGAAGAGGCTCCCAAACTGTGAGCTACACAGTTCCCTCCCTTCCTTCTAGCCTCGCACCAGTGATTGCCTTGAGAACACAATTACCTTGTTATGTCTTCTGTTCACATCAGTCACCACAAGAAGCTCAGAATCCCATGTCATCCTTCATTTCCCTAATTCTAATCCCCTTTGGCCCCAACCCCTGCTCAACCTATCCTCTTCACTGTCATTTACCATCCTGTACTTATTTGCGTGTCTTTTTTTCTCCATTAGAGTATAAAACAGAACTTTTGTCTGTTTTATTCACTGTTGTATCTCAGTGTTCTAGAGTAGTAATAGGCACACTGTAAACTCTCCATAATTATTTGTTTAGCAAATGAATGAAAAAAAAATTGAGGAAAATAGCATTTGACCTTGACATGGGCTTGGATATGGTTTATGAAGCCCACACATGGACTTCAGGACGTGGGCCTGAGATATTTACAGGGTCACATTCATGTGTTGGTATCAGTAGGAACAAAGCAGAAGATAATAGAATCATAGACTGGGAGGTTGCTTAATGCAGAAATTAATTTCATATCACGAGTGGTCATCTCATTGATTTGCTGTAGGCAGAATGCTGCTTTAAAAATAAAATATCTTCAAAGCTCCTGAGTAACAGTTGCTCTCTATACGGTGGTTTTCCCAGCATGAAGGCAGAATTAATTAAGTGCCTTTCTGGGTCAACATTTGCCTTCATGAAAGCTGAAGAAGTTTAAACAAAGTGCAAAAGTAATAGGAGCTCCCAGAATATAGTTGGTACTCAACAAATGTTTGTAGGATGAACCACGGTATTCATGCTTGTACAAAATGATGAATTAGGCAAAGGCTGCTTTTTCCCCTCCTGGTCTCCTATCAGGCTCTCCCACAGCATTCTACTTGTTCTGAAAGGGCCTTTTGCTGACAACTTAACTTCTTTCCCTTTTTTCTGTCTCAAATATAATTATATGACTTTAAGACTTCTTTCCTACAGAACTGTGCTCTCTCTATAAGAGTGAGTGATACTGGCTTAATCAGGCAATACAATTCCAACAAATTCTTTACTTAATAGATCATAGTGCTCTGGAACTACAATGCCTAAAAACAAGTTAAAATGATCAGATTTTTTTAAAGGCCCCTGAGAAAATATACTGTTGTAGGGAATGTCAGGCAGTACGGCATGGCAGTGATAGAGGTACATGACAGTCACTGGGCTTTTTTGGGTTAAGAATTTAAAACCTAACTGAAAAAGCTGAAAGAGTGTGTAGATTCAGAGGCCATTTTTTTTTCTAAGAGAGGGGTACATAATCCTTTCATTTCCAGTAAGATTTTTGAGTAAGACAGCTAGGCAACTTTGTCTGCACTTAAACACAATGTGATTTTCATATATTCTTTCTTAATATGACAAATTTTAGGTTTCAATGTCAGATCTCACATTCTTACACATCATGAATAAATTGAGCATATGTTGGACTTCCTAAGATAAATGTTTTGTGATTTTTTCTGTTGCTGAAAGAATCAATACATAGAAGACACTTTTTGGTAGATGGCCAACTGAGAGTCAGTTTAGATCTAAATTTCTATAGTTTTTATTATGCAGAGATGGTAGAGTCAGTATCAACATTCAGGAAAGTTATATGGATTCACAATCTGCCTCTGGAGCATAAAAGAAATTTGGCACAAAAATTATACATTAGAACACTTTGGTTACATCCCCCTCTGTGCAGTAGATAGATGAAGAGATGAAAATATATTTTATTTCATGTTACTGCAGAGTAAGTCAGTAAAGATTTCTAACAAAATTTGTTTTACCACTGTATCATTTTATAATTTTTCTGAATGCTTACCATATTCTAAATCAAAGGTATCTCAAATATCAACATTTCTGAGGAAACAATTACAATTCATAAATAAAAAATATATTTATAAGAAAAAAGTTGTGGGTGGAGTGGAGATAGAGTGGAGACAAAATTAAAGAATTTTGAGTAACTTTTAAGTGGTAAGTACATTCTAATATATTCTTCGAATCCTCACAATAGGATTATGAGGAAAGTTTGGCTAGAACCCAGGATTTCGATTAGAAGCCAGAGTTTACTATACCACATTCAGGAAGTAATGTCTTTTTTTAAACGACCGACGTCTTTAACTTTTCCTTTTCCTTCTTCTCAATCAGTCCCTTATATGAGAAGATAGCTAGACTCCAGGGAACTTAGAATTTCCTCTGTTCAAAGAAAAATACCTATTTAAAAAGTGATAATTATTTTTAAAATAACCTCTATCTTTCACTTGTTCTAAAAACACTTTTAATGGAAAGGAAATCTATTCATCTAAAGATCCTTATGGAGCTATTAAAATTAAGACTTGAGCGTCTTAAGCTCCTGAAACTCATCATTTCACTAAAGACCTGCCAAATTGGAGGAAAGGTGGCAAGACACAGCTAAAGTCTCTATTTCTTACATGTCTTTTGCTTAATTAAAAAGAGTTCTACAGTCCAAAAGATAATGGGACCGTGAGTAAAATAGGTGATGGTAGTTGGTACTCAGATATTACAAAATTTATTACTTTGTAGCTACAAATAAAAAATGAAGGACTTTAACAGACATTTGATATGGTTTTAGCTGCTATTTCCAAAATTTGGTTTAAATCGGTAGGCAACAAATATTTAATATAAAAATAACTACTTTGATGAACAATCCCTCCTGTTATACCTGATAACATTAGAATGTAAAGCAAATGATAGCAACAATTGTATTACATTTAGGCCCATCATTTATTATTTCAATTAAAGGTATTTGTTTTCAACTTTGGGTCCACATCAGTGATTCTCGGGTCACTTCCTGGAATTCTAATTTAGTTATTATTTAAAAAAATCTTTCTGGGTGATTTTTATGTGAATTCAAGTTTGGAAGAATAGTAAGATGACAAGGGGGATGATGTATTAAGGGCTAAAGTGAAATTAAAATGAAGGTAGCTAAAGAAAAGGAGAAGCTGGGACACCTCCCAGGAGGGATAATGTCTGAACGGGTAAAGAGAAGAGGAATTGCCGTGGAGAACAGCATGATCAGCTGTGGGAATGATTATATCATGAATACTTAGAAGGAAATGAGAAGGCTAATCTTACTCACTTTGAAGAGTAGAAGAAAATATTTTAGAAAAGAGAGGGTGCATTTCACCATGTCCCACATATAGTAGGTGCTCAATAAATATTTGATGATAAAATAAATATGTGGACCTGATTATGGAGGGACTTAGGAGCCAAACAAATTAACTTGCACTTTTTATTCACTGCATATTTCTAGTGGCTAGCATAAGTTAGAAACTTCATAAGTATTTGTTTACATGTTGATGTAATGCAGCCTTCACATAGTATACACTGATTAAATGGTTAATATTATTTTTCAAATTATGATTACCACTAGTTGAACACTTATTTTTCAGATAAAATTAAACTATTTGTTTATATTATAGACAGTGTCTATTTGAGTCTGATAAAATAGAATGGAGAAATCACTATGCACAAAGCACTCATCTAATTGACCAAACATTAAAAAGTTTCAGCCTTATAGGGCTTAGTTCTAACTAGGGGAGCAGAGAATAAACAACAATTATGTGATAGTTTTGAATATGGTAAATGATAAGGAGAAGAAAAAGAACATCATAGGGGAGGAAGTATTGAAGGCCGAAGATCAGAAATTATAGTTTCAAGAATAGTGGCTAAGAAAGGCCTTGATGGATAGGGGAACACTTGAGTTAAGACCTGAAAGAAGTGCTGGAGCAAGCCATTAGGATGAGGATATCTGTGGGAAGCACCCTGCGGTCTAGGGAACTACTCTTGTGAAGGCCTGAGGCAACAGTGTTTCTGTCACTTTCTAGGACCAGCAGGGAGTCCAGTGTGTCTAGAATAAAGGAGAAAAGAGCAGTGGGAGACTCGCTTAGAGAAGTTAACATAGGACCTCATAGATTGTAGAAAAGATTTTGGCTTTTACCTTGAGTGATAGGGGAAAACACTGGGGGTTTGAACAGTGTTGAGATCTTGATTTTGTCATGCTCCTGGCAGCCACATACCTCTCTATGAAGCTGTCCACAATTTTGTTAACTAGAATTTATCTGTCCTTCCTGGATACTCATAGTATTTCTTTTTTCTATTTGATTATCACACTTCCCTTATTTTTGATAAAAATAAGTACAGTTTTCCTTCCCCTTTCCTTGGGTTACAAATATCTTTAAGGTACCTTGTTCATTTTTGTGTCCAATAACATCCAATATAAATTCTGTACATAGTAGACATATTATTTGTTGTCTCTATGTAGCTTTTTTAACTTTGTTTATAGTGAATCTTATTATGTAATGTCACACAAGTGCAGAACTAGTGATATTAACTGCGATTTGCTCTCTTGACTGAATAAAACTTAGGCGTTATTTATTTGAAAATTTTTCTCTTATTAATATTTAACTTTTTTAAAGGAATAAATTGATTTGCCATTTCATTAATGGCCAAAAATGTTTAATCTATTATGTTGCAACCTGGGTTCTATTTAAAGTCATTTGAAATAAACTTGTAATTCCTTTGGAATTCACTTGGTCCGCTATAGTGCTGAAATTAGTCTTATGAATGTGATTTGAAGGTATTAAAAGGCCCCACTTGCCCTAAAATATTTCCCCTATGAAGATTGCCTACTCTTTACCCTTTACTCAGATCATTCATCTTTCAGTTTCTGCCTCTGGAGTAATTTTACTTTTATTTAGTAAAGGAAAGGATGTTGCTCTTAGAAAACTCCCATAAAATGCATAATGATACTAAACATAATGATACTAATACATAATGATACTCTGAGCATAACCTAATGAAGACCTTGCTAAAAATTATGCAGTACTTGCATTTCTTAACCAGCTGGAGTCCAATATTTTATCTATCTATCTATCTATCTATCTATCTATCTATCTATCTATCATCCTCCTCCTCATCATTATCTATCTATCATCTATTTATTAATAAGAGGGCCTCTAATTCTGCAGACTACTAATGGCAGTACCGGATAAAATGATTCAATCAGTTTTGATAATTTGGAATAACAGAACTCTGCCAAGGAACTGGCTTTTCTAATTTGAAAATAAATGTCTTAACCTCACTCACCATGACATTTATTTTCCATAAATGGTGCCGCCTTTGCCTTGGCATTCTTTTAGCAGCAGGAGACCATTATCATGTGAGAATATTCTCTCCCCTTTCACATTATCTCTTAATTATTGCCCTCTTTTCAATAGACAATGCCTTTAGAAATTTTTATGTAATTTCCCCCTCCATTCCTTTCCTGACTTGTACTGCCATGGGAGAGGGTTTGGGTATTAACCCCAGAAAGTCCAAGTTAATGAATCTTGAAGACAGTTGGCTCAGTATCCAAGGAATCCTTTGAGAGGGAGCTGAGATGCTCTGAACAATAGTACAAGGCAAAGGCTTGGGAACTAAAAAATTTGCATTGAGGCCTTCTAGGAGAAGGGAATGACAATGGAAATCTCAATACTGGTAGAAAAGGGGGAAGGAAGATTTAGTTTTTTCCCACATGCTAGTCTCTCGAGACTATCCCTTTTATTTATTTATATTCAAGAAAAGATTTTCTCCCTTTCACTAACAGAAATAGCCTTCACTATGTAAATCCCATCTTTGCTGTTTTGTTGAGTCTATAGCCAGCCAGATTAAAACAATGGTGACAAAAAAATGAGAACTCCCTTGATGCATTTTAATGGCTGTTTGTTAACTTCAAAGCTGACCATTTAAATGTTAACCCTATTAAGCAAGTAATCCAAAACATAAGCACCCAGCTTGAACCATTAGCATTTAATTATCTAACATTTTCTGTTATAATTTATGGTAAAATTTTTATTTTATATAAATATATGTTTATATAAAAAAACACTTTAGGACATAATTTTACCTTTAGGCATAAATACTCCTCTTGTAGTATGAGTCCACAAAACCCTAGGTTAAGGTAACCTCTGCAGAGGCAGAGATGCATAGAAAACCTGTTATTTAGAAGTGCTTTTCCCCTATTCCACAGATTTGAATATTAGTGAAAGGGATCCACAGAATTCTGTTGAATTTGTCATCAATATTTATTGACTGCATTTGTAATTTTGTATAACAGGAAATATAGAGCTCTCACTGCACACATTTCTGGCAGTGAAAGAGTGGGACTTAAGTTTTTTCACTAAAAAAAGAAAAATTCCGGGAGCTTTTTCAACATAATATAAAGGTCACTGACAATAGCCCACCTATAGATGCTGATGTGTGACATTTAAACTGAATACAGGGAAAGCATAATAAGCATTAAAAAGAACTAGTTGCTTTTAAGATAATACTGTTTACCAAATCATTTCCCTATGGAAAAAAATTAATGTACATTTTATTTTTTTTCAGATAGTTTTTGAAAAACACACATTCTTTCAGAATGCGAATAAAGAATAAAATGTCTATTGCTGATATTTTATCCATCGATTTATAAACAATATTTTAAAAATGTGGCCTGGACTCTTTAAACTAGCACCTTGAGAAATATTCTCTGGATGATATTTTCAGTTTTATGTTTTGGTGAAAAAAATTTGAGGTGTTTATGTAACAGGAGCTATATTTTACATATTGACAAAACTACCAGTTGAAAAAAACAAGTCATTTAGAAAATTATTCTATTTCTGCACATGTATAGGACACAACCAGCTGGACTGATTTGATTTCTCTCTGTGAATTGTGAATTGTTTAACTGAATTTATGAAATTAACCCTTGTTTTAGCTTTATGTTGTCAGAGTGGAATCTGAGTCTGGGTGAGAGGTTAATAATGATATGCTAAACAGGTAGAGCTCCCAATAGAACTCACATCTCCATTTTACTTCACCAAAAAGAATCAGTAAGACAAGAAAGAAGATAAGCAGGGGGTAAGAAAAGAATGCCTACAGGCAACATAAGAATGTGGTAGGAACATCTCACCAACCAGTTCAAACTCTAGGAAGAAAGTTCTCTAGAGGAAAATAAGAAACTAATAGTTTACCTGATATATGTGTAGAAGGTATTATTAAGAGTAATTTCCTGAGCTATTGGATAGGTTAAGCTGTTGAAATATTGACTAATTTTTTTCCTCCAAAAGAGAAAAATATACAGAAGAAATAGTGTCATAGTAAATTATTTTTAAAGAACTACATTTACAAAGTCATAGTAATATAAAGATTATTGATCTAGCTAAATACTGAAATGAAATTACATTTAGAAGATGAAGCAATAGCAACTGGAGATAATAGTATAAGAAAATTAAATTCTTACACTCAGGACTGTCTAAAATTGATAAATTAAGAAATAAAAGTCTGTGCATTTTATTTAGTAATATGAAGATAAATAGCATAAAAGTTAGCTAAAATGTAGCTAAGTGGTGGTAGTGTAGCTAGGGAACTACTATTTTTATGTTTTGTTTAATGAATTACTTTTTTTAAAAATTATGTCCATCTATTTAATAAAGATAAAAATCAATATAAAACTAGTAAAAGCTAGAAAATAAACCAATAAATCAAAATAACATAATAGATGTGCATATACATTTAAAAATATGTAATTTAATAATCAGTTCATATATTTACAGACATCTTATAGTTGTATACAGATCTTCAGAATTACTATGTAGCTCTATGTATGTGAAGATACGCTAACATGTATTATATTGATATGTGCCAGCATTGTACTAAGTATTCATATTATTGTATATAGTACACTAAGTATTTTACATATATTTTCTTATTAATTTTTACTTTTAACACTTTACTAATAACACTTTTAAGAGAGATCTTATTATTACCTTATTTTAAAGACTTGCCATCTGGTGCTAAGACAGAATATCTTGCCAAAAACCATGTAGCTAATACGTGGTACTGTGGTTCTCAAACTTCAGGGAGCATCTAAATGATCTAAAAGACTTGTTAACACACACAAATTTTCTGATTCACCCTCAGATTTTATGACTCACTAATATGGAATGAGGCCTGGAAAAAAAAAATTTCAAGTGATGCTTATGCTGCCAGTCCAGGGACAAAATTTGAGCATGGTTGAAACAGTGGAAGCAGGAAGTGAAATTGCATGTCTCTAACTCTACTACTTACACAATGCTGCTTACATAAACCACAAGCAATGGGGAATGTTGACTGAGTTAGATACATAATCTTAGAAAAAATATTACCCCAAAATACATTTGTCATGGAATGAGCAAAAGACATCTGAAAGCAGGCACTTAAGCCAAACGCTCCATGTTGCATAGGGCCTTTGAATGCCATAAAATGGTTTGAACTTATTCCTGCATGGGGTTAGATATTTTAGCAGATACTGCTGAAGGCGTAAATCCTAACTGACTTGGACCAATCATTATTGTACTATACCAGTTGCCAATAATAGGTTTAGAAAGAAGCATGTGACATAATCCTAGCCAATAAAATCTGAGAAGAATTCTGATGGACTTCTGGGAAAGGTTTTCAGCCTCTTCTTAAAAAGACATATTTAAGAAGAGATGTTGCGATGAACCCTTAATGCAATCTATGTATGCCTTATTGTTGAATTGTACACCTAAATCTTACTGGATTTCATTAACTAATGTCACCATAATAAAAAAAAGAAAAGAAGAGATGTTATTATATCTAGATTTGATATCTACAATTATGGCAACAATTTTGTGCCCAGCAGAAGTCTATTCTGTGGACAAAGCTGATGTCTTAAACAATTGGGCAGAAAGATGAATTCTTCATGAGATCATGGAGCTGATAAATAAAGCAAACATGGAACTATTTACATCTGGATTTCTTGGTATGTGAGAAAATTCAGTTTCACACTATTTAAGACAGCCAATTTAGGTGCTTACATCTGTAGGCATCCAAGTGATAGAAGTATATACAGATATGTCTGAAAGAACTGGAACCTTATTGAAAGCCAGACTGAGGAGCAACTTAAGAAAAATCATGAGAGAGGATAAAGTTTAGCAAGGTAGATCAGACTGAGTAGCAAGCCCTGGATGGCTGCTGGAGAGGAGATTTTCTGTGTATATTATGAGTCTCCCAGTTCATCTCCACCACTAATATAGCTTCTGCTGAAATATCTGTGTACTTCAAAAAGAAAAGAAGTAAAATAATATAATATGGTTCACTATAATACAACGGCATAATAATACAAGAAGAAAAGTATTATAATAAAACATTATTTTACTATTCTAATATAATATATTATGATATATCATAGGAGGTTCAAATATTTCTGCTTGTAGAGAGTTAACAGATCTAGAGAGTTACCTGTTATATAACAATTTGTCATGGGTAGTATATTGTGTAGATTACTTATTACTATGACAAAACATCCTCAAATTTAATGGTGTAAAATAACAACCAACTATATGACTCATGACTCTATGGGTCAGCAATTTAGGTTAGGTGGTTCTGATATTGGCTGGGTTCCCTCATGCATCTCTGGGAGTTGGCTGGCTATCACCTGGGCTGACAGGGGCGACTGGTCCATGCCGTCTCTCATGCTCCAGCAGACTAGCTGGGCTTTTTTTTTCTTGGTGGTTGTAGAGATCTGAGGGACCAAAATGGGTAAGGTACATGTCACTTCTGCTACATTCTGCTTGACAAAGTAAATTACAAAGGCAGCTTAGATTCAAGAGATAGAGAAGTAGACCTCACATCTTAAGGAAAATGTCATGGATAAAATAAAGGAGTGATGCAGAGATGGCATCATTTTTACAAGTAATCAGCCACACACAACACACATCCACTGGAAAACTGAGCAGAGAGCCATCTGAAGTCTCGGGCAACGAGCAGAGTTGCTGCAGAGGTGTGGACAACAGCTCTGATTATATGGGAAGTAAAATAACCACTTGGCCATAAGTCTCAATTAGCTTTGACCTTCTGAAAGGTTGAGCAGTGTCTGGGCAAGGACAGCTATGACTGCAGTGGAGCATTCCTATGGGAGGACACCTTTGTCAGAAGTGAATGAATATGAGTGAACTTCTTTTTAAGTTTCTGGGCAACATTCTTGGTATTTTCCAGATATAACAGCAGGAGACTATGCCAAAGAAAGAGAGGTGAAATTGAGGCTGGATTGTGGTGGCTGGGAGCTGTGGTAATTTTAGTATCAATGGGTCACATTTATACCCGTCACTTGTCTTGTGGAGGCATAATGATTACAGTAAGACCTCATTTAATGTCATGGATAGCGTTTGTGAATTTAATATAATGAAACCAGTTTTACCATAGGCAACCTAATATAAACAAGAGTTACGTTCCTGTGGCATCTGTTCAATAATATAATGAAACAAAGTTAATTGATGACCTGCCATACTCATAGAAGACATGCAGTATTATTCTAATAATTACTTCTATATTTCTTTAAATAAGTTAATTAGCCATATGCAACCTAGGCTGGAATATCTGTCCAGGACCTGCCTGGACTCTCCTCGTTCATCCTCTGGCTCCACGTTGTTACCCTTTTCAGGTATCTCTGCTCGTCCACATCCATGACGTTTATATAGAAACATCAATCTCCTGGCCTCAGGCTCTATTTCAATTGTACAGATTTCTCAGACTCTCTAAGCTAAAGATTCTGAAATTCATACTTAAGGATTAAAATTGATATTTTTTAGTTTTAGTGATCCCCATTCTTTTCTGACAATGCTTACATTTGTGGGCCTTGATCTGAAGTAGTTGGACTTTCCTATAATGAGCATTCCTTAGGATTGTATTTCTACATGAGAAAGATGCTGCCATGCTCTGGTTTCTGTCTTGATTTTCTTGCATGTGTTGTAGTTATAAGAAATGTTGTAGAGTTCATCTTGGACATCTGGAGAGAAGCTTGCTGTGGAGATAGCATAACCTCCTTCGTTATGAAAAATCACTGGTTTTTATATTATTTTGTCAAACATTATTTACTTTTTCTTCCCTTCTTTAGCCTTCTTTCCAAGTTTATTTAATTATTGCTCTGTTGGGATTACACTTACCATTTAACAGGGGTAACTAATATATGTGAACTAATAAAATAATTACATGCTAATTCTTGTGTCATTGATGGAAGGCATGTAAGGGAGAATTCACTGCAGGTTGTCTTCCTTGTAGAAGACTAATAATGAACAATATATGAAAAAATTGAGGATGAGAGGGGAAAGAAGGAAGAACATCAGGGAAAATCCTCAATTTAAAGACTGATGAGAATAATGTATTTTAAATGTATTTTAAAATGTATTAAATGTGTACAAGTAGTAAATATAAAATGTGAATAAAAACCACAATCTCTTGTTCTATTTCTAGAGGAATAGTTAATTGCAACACATAAAAACAGCTAAATCCTAGATTAATAGATATGAAAAATTGTTAATAGCTTACTTATTAACTTTTTTCACTATAACATTGATTCTGTGTCTAACAATTTTCAAATAGTAAATCATTTCTTAAGCATTCAATATTTCTGTTGTTAAAAGTGATTCACACTGTCATATTTTTTAATAAGATAAATTTTGAGAGAGATGGTTTTTAGGGAGAATCTTCAATCAGCGAAGGCTCTTTCTCCTTCCTTTATATTTTGTATCCAATCAAATCCTATTTCAGTTCTTGGAATAGCATCTATGAGTATGGATCATTATGTGTAAAAATTATATAGTAGGAATATATTTGTGTTAGAATTTATATTTAGATAAACTATGGATCGATAGATAGATAATGTACAGAGAGATGTAAGTTATTCTCAAAATCCTTGAGGTGGTGTCAGAAGAGCATCAACTTAGCACATTAAACTTCCTTTGGGGACTGAGGTGGTGATGCCCAGAGAAAATTGTTTGTTACTAAGTAAGACCCATACAGCAAGGCAGGTTGCCCAGAGTATGACAAAGATGAGTGGGGTGTCCCTCAAAAGAGATGAAAAAAAAAAGGGTCCCACTTTGGAAGAAGGTTCAAGGGAACAAAATACTAGGCTTCGGGTCTCACTTAATATGATACCAGGACATTCAATTGTGTGGGTAAATCTGCAGGCAATCAATGGAGAACATTTCTAGTATGAGGTTTTCATGCAGTTCCTTCACCCACATGTGACCCCAGATCTCCCACTTGTCCAGAGCTCCAGTCCCTCTCATCTCCTTTCTCTTCCTTCTACATTATTCCTTCCGGGAAAATGGGGTTGGGATAGAGAAAGGGGCACCATAAACATCATTTTAAAAAGTTGGAAATCTCTGCCTTTCTCTTTAACTTCTTCTAAAAATAAACAAAAACCAAACCAAACTAACCAAACCAACAAACAAAACCCCCCAAAACTTGAGGATTGTCTGCTAGAAAGAAAGTTAAGAAATTTAGTGTTTTTAAATTTAAAGTCACCGATATTCAAAATATTACCCCAAAATTTACATGGTATTAGGTACCATAGAATTACCAAAGAAATAAAATTTTCTTTGCAGTAAAACTTACTCTTATCTTTCTTTGCCCCTCTTTTTCTAAAGTTATCCATATTTTAAATTAGTCTCTAGTTCTTATCCCCAATGTTGAGATCATCCTTATTCATTTTGAAGAGTATTTTCTCACATCTTAATATTGCCCTTTTCAACCTTGCTATTAATATATTGGCATTCAGTTTCTGTGAATGTATTGCTTTTAAATATCCACTTATTTAAAAACTGCAAAAGAGTGTTACATTATGCAGAGGTTTATGTTTGCTGTGAACTATTACTATAGAATATGTTATTTATTTTAAACTTCAGAAATTTTTATTTCTATCTTTCATATTTTCTTCAGTTTTGTTTGCTGTTATTAATTTGATTACTTAGGCTCTTGATTATAAAGTCCTTTTAAGCACGGATTGTGGAGTGTTAGCCATTATTTTGAGATTGTTAACATTTTCCGACTCTGTTATTCTCCTCAAAGAAATGACTCATACTAAATTGCATTCTAAGATATTAAATTATAAATGGTTTCTGAGAGTTCACACTTTATTTTTTTCTTAATATCTTTGACATGAGTCCCCTGGAACTGAATAAATTTTGTTTGAGATGGTAATAAAAATTGTAGGTTTAGAATCCGTTAATTGCCTACCCAAATCCAACAAGTGCTGAAAACTGACAAATTTTTCACAATTCATTTGGTAGAGTCCTGATCTGTTCTGAGCTCATTCGCTGGTAAAACCAAACCTGAAATGACATGAGGTTATTTATAATCTTGTTTTTCATCTTACCGAATATAAATATTTATATGTATCACTGAAGAAACATTAAGATGTTTGCATATGGTGTGCTGTCCAGATGCTGCTGGGAGTTAGCTATATCTATAATAATGCAAAAATGTATATTATATAAAATATACATCTTTGCAGTTTCTAAAATCTGATGACTTCTAAATTCTAAAACACATCTGGTTCTATGTATCAAAGCAGAATTTTCAGAGAAGTTAAAAAAATATGACTCTCATATAAATGTAAAATGAACACATGTCAAAGATTTTTTAAATTTATTAACTGATGATGAAACCAGTAAGATGTTAAGCCTGGTTCAAAGGAGAATTTGGGAAATACTGATTTATGTTGTCATATAGTCAAAGAAATGCAGAAATACATTTGTGTGAATAGTTTTCAAAAATAGTTCATGGTTTATAAAATAAAAAAACTTTTTTCACTCAACAGGAATCTACAAATTATCATGTAATTTTAATGTAGCTAACCTCGGATTTAAAATATTAAATAACAAAGTCAAATGTGGGTTCATTCTCCTAGATATTTATATATTCCTTAAATAATGACATTGTAAGAACATGAAATTATGCTTAAGATTTGGATAATCTTCTTTAAGTGTCTCCACTCCTACCATGACCATAAATAATTTTCCAAGTTTATTCTTGATAACAACAAAGACTAGTCTCATTGAATTTGGCCTGATTATTCACACATGTGCAGCAAAAGTGCTAAATTAACACGTAAGCCACTTAGAGTGTGCAGTATTTTGCAAATTAAGATGAGAAAATTAAATTCTATGTGGAAATTTTCTGAAGGACTCTTGACTTGGCTAGACTTTTAAAGGGCTCTATTATTTGTTCTTCGCTCTTGAGTTTAGAAAGCAAAGAACTTCCCTTTGTGAAACTTCACTTACAGTAGGGGTGAAATCCTATCTCATAGATATTCTCCACTTTTTATAAGGCTTTGACTACCAAGAAATGATCTTCCTTACCACTGTGAGGCTGGAAACTTCTAAGCAATAGAACAGGTTCCGGACCAGTTTTCCTTGGAGGGATTGGTGACATCGGTGCTATGCATCAAGTTTAATTTTCATTCTTTAATGGTGAGCTTGTTGTACCATATCAAATAAGCATCATTTTCAAATATGAGACTCTAAGCATGGTCATGGTTGTACAATTAACTTATACAATTATATCTTAGTAAGAAGAGGATAGACTCTCATTGAATAAATGTAAACCCATATTTTTATTAAAAGTAATGAGAACAAATAAATATTTTCATTAAAAATGATGAAATTCCATACAGTCTGAGGGGTTAATAAGAATCAGATATCATTTACCAAATGTTTAATTTTAATCCTCAGAACCATGGTCTACTAATTTGAGAGTTAGAGATAGATGTTAACAAGTTGACACTTTTCTTTAGGACAATACTACAGTCATGTACCACATAACACATTTTGGTTAATGATGTACCAAATATATAACGGCAGTCATGAGATTATAATGGAGCTGAAAAATTCCTCTTGCCTAGTGACTTCCTAGCTATCATAACATCCTAGTGCAATGCATTAGTCACATGTTTGTGGTGATGCTGGTGTAAACAAACCTACTGAGCTGCCAATCATATAAAAGTGTATCACACACAACTATGTCTGCTATGTCATACTTCATAATGATAATAAATGACTGTTTTATTGGTTTATGTATTTACTATACTATACTTTTTATAGTTAATTTAGAGTGTACTTTTTCTACTTATAAAACAGTTTGCTGTATGCTCTGATATGCTGGCAGCAACCTCATATGCCTCATGTTTACCACATCTCTTAATTACATTATTTCCTCTTGTGCTAGATTCAATCTTATGTTGTTTTGTACAGTGACTTGCTGCAGGTTTGTAGCCCAGGAGCAATAGGCTATACCATACAGTCTAGATATGCAGTAGGCTATACCCTGAGGTTTGTATAAGTACACTCTATGATATTTGCACAATGACCAAATTGTTTAAAGGCACATTTCTTAGGATATATACCCATTATTAAATGGCACGTGACTGTATTTTCATTTTCCTGGAAAAACAAAATCACATCCCATTACATTACACACACAATGTATTTCTCAGCTGCTTATGACCCTGATAGAATCACAATTACCATACTAAATATAATTTTTATCAAATTAACTAACTTCTATTTGCTGAGAGGTAGGTAATTGATGACTGCTTATCACACAAGCAGTTTAGCAAACAAACTAGCCACACTCACTTCCTATAGGTAAACATATCAGTTTTACATATTCTTAAAGTGGCAAAATGAGCACATTCACTATCAAAATTAATAAATTAATAATAATTAATATAATCCAAAATTATAACCACCTTATAGTATATTAAAGAAGCAAAGGTAAACATATTAAACCAGTGCTTGGGTTTTAGTATTCTCTTTTACTTAGATATTATCCAGTTATCTGAGAATTATCCAATAATTAACTGTATCTAAAATTAGTCCAAGATTTTTAGTTAACTAAAGGTTCTAGGAAATTATGTTTGAGCTGAAACTTTATAGAACAGAATTTCTATTTACATCACAAAAGCTATCAGAATTAGAATTTATTATAATTTATTTTAGTTGAAGATAATTTTACATTTTTCATAATTTTAAAAATAATGTGAGCAGTGTTAGCTTATTTGATCAATAAGCTAGTATAAGAAATTTTATAAATTCATAAAAATAAAATTAAATTCTTAAAAAATAAAATATATTCTTATACTGAACATGGATATAATCACAGGAAATATATGTCTCTGTTTTCTTAACCAAAACTATCAACTAGTCTTATTTATCCAATGCTTTAAGTTGGTTTTACAAACTTGGATTTTTACATATATGTGTTTCTGGGGTAGCAGTTTGTTTTGTTTTATAAGGCTATTACACTTAAAACAAGCATTATCTCTATAAACCAACACAAACAGAGCCCAATACAAAAGAAATTGAGATTTGTCATCTAATTTATTGATACTCTTCAGAGGTAAGACACTAGTTCAAATTTGCACAGCGAGAAGATAAGGCTTTTCTCAATTATACAGACTATGAAGGCTTTTCTCAATTATACAGACAGATACGTACTTATACTTATACTATACTACAAGTTAAAGTAAAAAGAAAAACACAACTGACCAGTTTATGTCTCCAAAAGCTGTTTTTTTTTAATGTACACAAAATATTTTCCTACTGATGTGAGCACATAAAGACACAGACAAAAATGTCCATCATTTTGACACAGATAACCATAATGTTGAAACATAAAACCAGATCCCCATTGCTACCACCAATGGGAAATAATGTATTGACTGTGCACAATCTAGAGTCAGAACTGAATGTGGCCAAGAACCAGGAACAAAACAAAAACACAGGCAGAAAACTAAAAAGAGAAATGCAGAGTCAGCAGGAATCTCCTTCTACTTGAGATTCACTCTGGGAGCCAAGAAAATATGAGCCTGGGCTTAAACAGTGCAAGAAATTGTGTTTCTTGACCAACGTGGTTTAATTGGCTTTGGCAGGTAAGTGCATTTGAGCATCTCAGTAGAATCTCCCTAACTGCCAAATCACAATTCTCTAAAAATTAAAAAAAAAAAAATGACTCATACAAATTCATATAAAATGAATTTATGTTAATGCTCTTATTTAACCCATTGCTTAATGAAAGATTCGGTAAGTTGCTAAGATGAGCTCAAAAGGAAATTTGAGAAATGGAGATTTATAGTCAGTCAGACAAAACTCTATCAGAATAAATTTGCTCAGAGATACAAAGCTGGTTACTGTCCCACAGGGCAACACACTCTAATTATTGGGATTATCTTTCTTATGGATAGACATCTATGAGTTTACATGTAATCTTATAATGCCTAGGCTCTAATTAAATATTAAATAGCAAATACTTTCCTTTATATAATTAAATATTTCTTGAGTGAGCCTGTTAAACAATAGGGTTGAAATGACATACAGTCATCCTACTTTATTTCTAAATTTTGATAAGTTAACAAAAAGTTCTTATATGAGATATGAATCTGAATTTACTTTGGTAACTTTGGCTATATTATTATCCAATCAATTTATATAATTTATTAATTTGTGTATCAATCTGTGACGTGATAATTTTTTCGACCTTGATGTCTTGCTCTTCAAAATAAAATGAGTTTGAATTGCCAATAAGTACTAATTGATCCATTCAGTACTTGAAATATTCATGGTTCTAATACAGTGTCTCTTGAAGGCTACTGCATGGAACAACCGTTTTGGAATTACCTGGAATACCTGTTAAAAATGCAGATTCCTGGTAAGATCTCAGTCCACTGAATCAAAATCTCTAGGAGTGTGCCCCAGAAATACACATCTAAAAATTATTCTAAATGATTCTTATGCACACTAAAATTTATAATTTCTTGTTTAGGGAAAAGAAAATAAGTGAATACAAAGAGAGGCTCAGGAAAACATACCTAAGTCATTTTGTGCCCCTAAGGATCAAGTTACTGTTTGAGCAAAAAGGGTTATTGTTGACAGACTATTCCAGGGTTAACATTGAATATGTACTTAAGGGACCTTATATTTCACTAAGGTATTGGCATTACCGAACACTATGTATGTAATTTTAAATGTGATATTAAACTTGTTGGTTTGCAATCTTTAATTTAACCTTCATGTAAAGTTGATAGTGATCTTTGCTGCTGAACATAACCCTGGCCTCAAAGGAAAGGGAGTCAGTTTGTTACACAATGTGTATATGCTATGGAAGAGATTGAGAGAAATTCTCTTTAAGGAAGATATTGGCAATATTCTCCATTCACTTTACCTTCTTTGTTGCTTGCCTGAATAAAATCTGAACCATCACGTTTTGAGTTTTAATAAAAAAAAGTCTAAAAACTGTACTAGAATCAAACTCCCAATATTTTTTATAAAAATAACAACTGTAGCTAAGCATTTATTATTTTAAATATATAGCTTTTATTATATGGTCTATATCAAAAATAGGCATTTGCTAAATTATTTAATTGTTAAATATAATATTTTTTTAAAAAGAACTACAATTTTCATCAGCCGTTGGTTTATTGGTGTTGGTGTGTATATGTATATATTAAGGGGGATGTAGAAAGGTGGGCAAACAGAGAAAGTTGTACATTTTAAAGGTTGAACAAATAGAATTATAAAGTGAAAAAAAATCATAAAGGCCAATCTTATTTCTTATCCCAAGTCATTTTAAAAACAATTTCTTCTACGCCCACACCTTTAGGGAATAATATCAAGATGATTGCAAAAAGTATTTTGATTTATATTTGTTTTACTTTTTCAAAAATTCATTTTCTTTGAAACCAATCTCAAATTTTTTCCTTCCACTTAATAATCTCCTTATCAACAGGCATAGGGGAAAAAATGAGCTAGAGAATTTGTCTTCAGCAGGAATTGAAGTTTTGGGGCAAAAAAGAACATAGGCAATTTAAAATCTTTTCATTGATCTGTCAAAGTAGTCCTGAATTAATAGGAGCTGAATTTTATTGGCTTTGACCTGTTTATCCTGCTAGAGCTAATCAGTAGACTAACTGTAGCAGCAGTTCTAGAGGCTTAGTGGTTTCCGTTAGTCACTTATTAGTTATTAGTTATACATCTGTTTATTGTCATGTGAGATCTCAAAATCCCACACACTTGACAGCAGAGTTTGCTTTCACAGTTCTAGCAACTATTTCAGAGAGCAAGGCCCCAAAGATATGCAGATATTTAAAGTAAGACTGAAAAATCAGAATGAGCATTATTGTCCGAGCTGCCTTAGAACTGGGTAAGAGAAATCCATTTTTATAAGTCCATGCTTTAGAGAGCTAGCTCAGGCATTCCCTAGGCTGTGCCCTTTCCCACAGAGGATGAGCCTGTGGGCCAAAGGGATGTGTCCACTAAGCCCCTCCTCTCCTCCCCGTTCTAGGCAAAGACAAAGCTTTTCTATGGGTAGGACACAAACACCCTCTTTGCCCTTGGATGTTGAACCAATGTCAAATTGCTATGAAAGGTTCTGAATGCTTACTTTCATCTGTATTTGTGCAGACTATTACAGTTTAAAGACCAGAACATACTTTGAATAGTATGTTCTAGACCGTGCTTGGGTCCCTAGAATCTCTTGCCCAAAGGAACCTGAGCTTGCTTCTAGGATCTGTATAGAACTTTTCCCTAAATTCATATTCTGGAGGCTGACCTCACATCAGTGGCCAAGGGACAGCTGTGTGTGGGTTGTAGATGGAGCTTGGACATGTGGGATGAGGTGACCACATATGTGCATGCCAGGCCCCTGCAGTGTGGGACAGAGCCAGGGCTTGGAAGAGTGTATGTGGAGGGGAAGTTGGGAAAAGTCAGTGTGTCATACTGTGAGCTGAGGGATTCTAAATTTGAACCTGGCCTTCCAGTCATTATAAAGTATGTTTAACAAGGCAAGAGTATGAAACATATTTTGTTTAACAGCTTATTAGACTGATTTATTACTTTTAATATTTAGATATATGGTATGTGGACTTTTGTGTCTATTCTTGTCCAGGGCCCTACAAATGTTAAAGACAAGCCTGGTTATGGCCCAGAAACCAACTTGCCAGATAAACATAGGCCCCTCTTATAAACTCAGACACTATTAATAAATGTCACAATTTAAAAGTTCTTGGAGGAGCTACATTTTTTCTCTAGATGTTCTACATTTTTAAGACTGTAGGCTTTGAATTGATAAATGTGGATTGGAATCTGAGTTCCTCTACTTACATTTCAAATGTAACATATGAAAAATATAGGCAAGTTACTTAATCTCTGCAATTTTTATTTTATTCATCCAAAAAATGGGCATGATAATTTACTATGTATCAAATAAGGTTGTGTTAAGATTAAATGAGTAATGTTTTTATAGTGCCTGGTACGCAGTAAATAAATGGTAACTGCTCTTTTTATAAAGAGTTCTTTACTGTTGAAGCCATCTGGCAGCTCTGGTTATAATCTCATTTTTCCGGATGTAATTTTAAAGTTAAGATAGGCTGGGGACATATGTGCCAATAAGTGGCATTTAGACCAATAATCCTTTTCATCAATCTAAAAATCGAATGCTATGTTGAATATGGCAACCACTCACAAGAAGAGATAGTCCTCTAAAGAATTTACCAACTCTGAGAAATAGCAAGTTTTAATTTTTTAAATTTGAGTGTTTTTCTTAACTTTTACTTGCATAAGATGCTCCTGATAAAAATCCTTTTCCTTTTCTGGTCTTGGCCCGCTTTGCCTATATTTTAAATTGGAATTAAATTTTAACAAACCCTCAATTGTGTATGTTCATGTTATCACACAATGTTATATCAGGCATTACAAATAATTTCTAAGCAATATTTAGAATGGCTGCAAGCCATTTTTAGAATTGACTGAGAATTATTTATAACACCATCCTTACAGACTTTGCCTATTGTATATTCACTATGTATTTGTCTTAAAATTTTCTAAAGCAGTGAGGATACTACTGCTATTCAGGAGTTTACTCTTGTGCCATGTTAAGAATGGTGGTAAACATTTTTTTTCCCTCCAAAACCTAAATGAATGAGCAGCTCTTTGAATTCAGCATGCTCTAATTTGCCTCCAGGTATGGCTCATGCCATGTCTGCCACAGAAGCCCCTTTTTTCCTTCTTGTTTCCTTCATGTTTACCTTTTCCTATCTCTTTGTTAATTCCAACAGTTGTTCCAGAAAACTTTTCCTGACCTTGAAGTCTGGTTTATGGGCCTCCTCCTACAAGCATCGTAAGCTTATCTCTATTCCGTTTACTGGTCTGTCTTTACCATTGGACTAAGAATTTATCAGGAAAAGAGACTGTCTATTTCTCTGTTGTTTACTGGAGTGATCATAAAAATATTTAACATGCAATCGTAAACATTAACAAGCCTGCCAAGCTGATAGAATAGGGCCCTGGAGGCCTCCTGTTCTGTCGGGGTGAAGGAGAAATTGTGAAAGACTTTTAAATGGACCAAAAGATTAGTAGGTGCCTTCAATGGAACTCTATGCATGACGTAGAGCACATTCTTCTAGGCTTTCTGATTCTATAGAGTTTGGATCAGTCATCTTGGAGCTATCCTACAACTCTGTAGGAGAAGAAGTTAACTTTTAGAAAACTGATAGTAACACAAATAATTCTTGTCTATAGACATGCTAAAAATATGGTGGATGTTCAAATGACTTTTCATCCCCACTGTGGAAGAAGTCAGTGTTATACCTATTAACCAAATTAATCTTAACATATCTGATGGGCTTATTTATTTAATCTTTTTTTTTTTTTTTAGGTGAGGCAACTATGGTTGCTCTCATAGATTGCAAGAAACTTGTCAGTTTACAATCCCTTATTTTTTTATTTTTTTACACCTATATATGATCTTCCTAGGTGGTCTCCCATCCACATACTAACCAGGCCTGACCCTGCTTAGCTAAATTCTTTTCTCAACCAATGTAACACCTTTTCTGGTTCCCTTATTAATTAATCCATTAATTAAGTAAAATATTTGGCAGGTGTTTGTTTTAGGTCTGTGTAAGAATTAATTTCTCTTTTCTCTTTTTAAAAATTATCCATAAATAGTTTCAAAGGTCTTCCACTGAGATTATTAAAAAAAAAAAATACCTTACAAAAAACAAAGCTTCCTATCTCATGAAAGAACTGAAGTTCATTTTAGTTGTGCTGTCCTTATGTTTATTTTTAAATGCTTTTTTTGTCACTTTGATTAAGGGGTAATCAAATATTATTTCTCTCAGGCACCCATATCTGGCACTCATATTAATCAGTGACCAAATTTCCTCTGATGATGTTTTTAGATTTTTGCCCTCAAAAAATCAAATTCAAACATAAAATAAAACTTTTTAAGATATCTTTAACACTTGAAACCATCTTTGAGATTTTGCGGATCTCTGAAAAAATTACAATGATTTATTCTTATAAAATAATGCTAGAAATAATTAGGTTCATTTAATGAGCTACCAAATCAGAGGCATGCCAAAATTTCCCTAGGTTACATTCAAATACATGAAGTATTAATATAAATAGTTCAGATATTATCTATTTTCAAGGGAAATTCTTAGAGATTGGACATAATATGGATAATAATCAGACTCCCGGTGGTAGTCTGCTTGATAATATTAGGCAACAACAGCACAGTATTATTAGTCAGTTGTTATGTTAATGCTTACTTGGAACAAGATTCTTTTCCCCTCTGGCTTTATTGAGATATAACTGACAAAAAACGTTGTGTAAGTTTAAGGTATATAATGTGACAAATTGATATATAGGTATTACAAAATGCTTACCACAATGAGTTTAGCTAACACATTTATCCTCACATAGCTATTTATTTTGTAGTGAGAACATTCAAGATTTAATCTCTAAGCTACTCTCAAGCATACAATATAATGTTTATTCTTAACGATTGTCACCATGCTATATATTAGATCCCAGAGCTTATTCATCTTATAAATGAAAGTTTGTATTCTTTGACTGGCATCTTTCCCATTTCCCCCACCTCCTAGCTCCTGGCATCTGCATTTCTATAAGTTTAGCATGTTTTTAGATTCCACATATATTTGAGATCATACAGCATTTGCTTTCCTCTAAGTGATTTCACTTAGCACAATACCTTCAAGATCTATCCATGTTTTTGCAAATGGCAAGATTACCTTCTTTTATGGCTGAATAATACTCCATTGTGTTTATATACCACATTTTCTTCACTCATTCATCCATTAGTGAACATATAAATTGTTTTCATGTCTTGGCTAGTGTGAATAATGCTGTGAGGAACGTGAGAGGGTATAAATCTCATTGAGAGAGTGATTTTACTTCTTTTGGTTATATACTCGGAAGTAGAATTGCCGAATCATATGATAGTTCTATTTTCAATTTTTAGAAGAACCTCTGTACCATAGTGTTTGCACCAATTTATACTCCAATCAACTTAAGTGCTCAAGGATTCCTTTTTCTCCACATCCTCGCCAACACTTATCTCCTGTCTTTTTGATAATAAGCTTTTTAAATTTGAAATTAGCATCTTCTAGGCCAGTGATTCTGAATTGGAGATGTGTATCAGACTTACCTATAAAGTTTTATATCAATAATGACGTCTATACCCTATTCTGAGTTAATTTCTTTACTTGATATTTTTGCTATATTCTTTATGTATGTAATATCTTGAGATTATTGTGTATCTCAAGATTTACTCCTCTATCAAAATAATATTCATGTATTTATAAATTAGATGTAACATTTGAAAATAGAGTTAATTATTACCCTTACAGATAGTTTGTCTAAAACATTATTTTTTTTTTGGAATGGATTTATTATCTTGTTTCACGTGCCACGGAAACAATCACGTTTTCTTCTCTGTCACCCTATTCTAAACTTTCATCAGATCTTTCACATTTGAAAATTATTGGTAATAAACAACCATATCTACTTCACATTTGTCATCTACAGATAGTTATTGTTTTACTCTAATTTTCACCTGAGTGAGCAGAATTCGTATCTTCAACAAACAAGGATTATCTCAGCACCACAGTGTACCAGGTACTTCACACAATTGACTCTTCTAAGAATAGACTCTTGAGTACAAAAGGCATTTCTTGCCAGTCTGGAATTTCAAATCCTCTAGTCAAGAAGCAAATGGCTTCTTGAGTTTGCTAACTCAAGATCTAGCAGAACACAATTTAATTACATGGGACTGAAGAAACAGATGAGGATGTTTTTATTATAGATATTTGTTTGGAATACTGTTGATGTTTTCCTAATGCTTTCCCTTCTAGGTATGTAAGCAAGTTCTTTTTTTTTTAATTAAGCTATATGGAATCAATAACAATTTAGTAGACACTGCTATTTTAAACAAAGAAAATGGAGCATTTTCCAATGATATCTGATTCTCACTAACCCTTTCCCTTTTCCCTCCACTGGAAGTCAGTAACTCTTTCTAAATCTCTTTAAAGTTCATAACAATACAGTTATTTACATAAGTTCAATAATAATCTGACCTCCTTTGTGTTAGAAAATAAATTAAAAAATAAGGTATACAACCAAAGTCTCATTTAAAATGTCTTATTTGAGAATGGTTCTCATTTAATCAAGTATGACTGTCACTTTCAAGAAAATAAAATTGACTTATTTCACTTCACTTAGGTCCTTCTTATGGAGCCAATGCCTACGAAAGTCTCTCAGGAAGGCTGGCCCGGAAGCTGGCTCTCAGAATTCAATCTTACAGGTGATGAGGAAGGCCACTTTCTTGGAGGCCAGGGACCTTGAAGAAAGAGGGATTCACCCACGTTTATAGGTAAAAGAGGAGAAATTTGGTTAAAAGAGGAGAAATTTGGTGAAGTTTTTTGGGCTTGGTCTTCTAGCCTTGAGAAGGCAAATGCTAGAAAATTTTAAAAGTCCAATCTGAAATTCCTAATGGAAACTTCCCAACAGAAGTTTACTTTGTGATTGTTCAATATGGTAGAGCTTTAGATTTCCAAAGAAATTTTATAAATTTTGTTGCTGTACCTATGCAAATGAGGAGGCCAAATCTAATGAGACCAGCTATTTGGGATTATTCTTGATCAAGGTGAAAAAATTGTACAAAAAAACTGAAAAACTTTGAATTGGATTAAGAGATTGCCAGGCAGCATTTAGTGAAAAACTATGCATTATTTAGATCATATCTTTCAGTTACCTGATTCTATGGGGTTTGTGCTTTCTATGGTCTTTGAATTATAACTCTATAGAGATAACTAGATATAGTTAACATTATGGAGATTAACAATATTGATACAATACAAATAATTCTTTTCTACATAAAAGCAAAAAGTTTTTGTGCCCTAGATCTTCAATTAATTTCCCACTCCATTGTGGAAGAAACCATTTTGCATCCCTTAAACAAATTTGTTTTGACATTTCTGATGGGTTTATGTATTTGCGTGGTGGTCTGGGTTTATGATTCTGGAGACCTTTGGGTGTTTGTGACAGCATTTCCAGTTTTCTCATTAATATCTGAGAAAATCAACCTTTGATTCTGTTGGTATTATACCTGCATGAGAGTCATGATTGTACCTTGTTTGAAAAATCATCCTTTAACTAGGAATAAATCTTTCTGCTGCTGTATAATGAGGCAGCGTACCTGGTGGGAAAGGAAGGGGGTCACTGGGGAGCTTAAAAGAGTTGGTATTTATCAACTGGTGAAATGACTTCAACATCTTCACATATTTGTTTCTGAACACTCTGCCTACATGTCAGTCCTGGCTATATCCCAGTATCTACATGATGCCTACCTGGAGTAGATATTCCAAAAGCAGTCTCCTTACTGCCCCTCCCCGCAATTAAATTCAATTTAGGCTTAGTTTTCTAGCTTTGGAAAGGAAAAAGACCTGTGGAGGTGGTTGGATGGCTTGTTATTTATGTTCACATTTTTATGACGTTATTTGCTGATAATTCCAGAAGTCCAGACATCTTCTAGAATAAAAACACAAAAATAACAAAGCAAATTTTTATTTTTCTGAGATAGAGTTAGTAAACTAGGTGGGTAAAAAAGTTTTAAGAAACTTTCTCTAACTATTTCTCTAAAAATGACAATGAATATTCAATGAGCATGTACTATGTGCCTGGCACTCTTATAAGAATGTAACTCATGTTCCCTAATTTGATCTTAAGTAAACCTAAAAACAAGTTTCTCTTATTAGATCTATTTTTTTTTCAGGTGAAAAAAATGAGGCACAGAACTGTTAATTTGCTCAGGTTATATAGGCAGTTGCAGCTTAAATACTTCACAGTTCTTTTTTTAACATTAGATTCAATTTATTAAACTGGTCTTCTGAAAAAAATTTTATTTTTATGTAACTTTTACAACAACCCTTTAAGAAAGGTATTATCATTTCTATTCTCACAGAGAAAACTAAGCCTAAATGGTCATAAATTTTAAATTTATCACAATAATATGACATTTGTTGTACTGTGTGTTCTGATGAATTATCCCTTGTTCTTTTCTATTTTTGTTGCACATACACTTTGCCTATTTAATCTGTGTAACTGAGCCTGCTTGTCCTTTGCAATGCGCATGTGGTTTCAGGTGCTTGGAATTGTCACACCTTAAAGTGTGGCACTCTGGGCTCAGTCCTTGAGGAGTACGCACACTTTTCTCTGAAAGATGCTGGTATTGTAGTCCTCTCCTTATCTGCGGTTTTGCTTTCCACACTTTCTGTTACCAGCAGTCAATTGTGTTCTGAAAAATATTAAATGAAAAATTCCAGAAATAAATAATTCATAAATTTTAAATGGTGCACATTTCTGAGTAGGGTGATCCATCCTGCCCAAAACATAAATCATCCCTTGTCCAGAGTATCCATGCTGTATACACTTGGAGCAGGTCAGTCACTTAGCAGCCTTCTGGATTATTTAGATTGTCAATTGTCAGATTAGTTATCAAAAAGAGAGAGAGATCATAAACATATAATTTTTATTATGGTATATTGTACTTGTTCTATTTTGTGATTAGTTATTGATCTCTTACAAAGCCTAATTTATGAATTAAACTTTATCATAGGTATGTATGTATAGAAAAAAAAAACATAGTGTATATAAGGTTCAGTACTATCAGTGGTTTCAGGCACCCACTGGGTGTCTTAGCATGTATCCCATGAAAAACAGGGGGCACTCCTGTACATGCTCTTGAGGGCACCTGAGAAAGAGCTGTTTTAGGAGGTTATTGCCTCTGTTCATGGAAGATAAAGATAGCTGACCAAATGAAACTACTCCAAAAGTAATCCTAAAGAGAAGGCTTTAGAAAGGGCTGTGATCCTCTTTTCTTTGCCTGTCACTCAATATATTAACTTAAAGTGAATATTTCCCCCTTATTACCAGTTTCCAGCACACTCCATCCCTGCCTCCTTTCCCCCAATGCCATGCCAGCCCTGGCAGAATAAGAATTGCAGCTCTACTGCTCCTAAGCTCATCCTGGTAGTGCTCCACAATGACTTCAGTGGTGTGTACTTGGCTGCCTTTAGCTTGATTTCAGGTGGTTTTTGTTCACCCAAAGGCAGATGGTTAGATAACATGTGTTTCTTATGCAACAAATTTTTTATCCATGTGGCATCTGACATTTTCATTACTATTTATCACAAACTTTAGAGCATCTACAGTTGCAGTCCTTAGCTATTGGTTCAGCCTTTACTTAGGCTAGGTCTTTGCTCTTTAACACATGAAGATACTGCCAACTCTTGGGGGAGTTTGATCACTTAATGTGAAAAAGTTTTGTTGTTTATTTTTTTTGTAGCCACTGTATGTGCTAAAGCTGGGCTTAGTTCTTTCTGGCATAGGAACACAGAAAACCCAGCCTCCAGTGCTTTGGAGGGTTGGTGGAAAGGAGAAGGCTCCCTGCCTCCAGCCTCTTATTTCTAAGTATTTGTGACTATCTCACATACACCCTTGTTTCAGTATATTTAAAACCAAACTCATCTCTCTTCTCTCTGGAACCTCTCTCATTCTCCCTCTTTCTATTAATGTAATGGCTGTTTCCCCATTTATGTCTTCTCAAAATCTGTAACCCAGTTTTCTCTCTTTTCATGCTCGATATCTGATTGTAAACTCTGCTATTCACCTCAGCACATCTTACACCAATCGTCCTCTTATCATTCCTCTTCAAACTTTCTATGTTCAGTTTGCCAGTATTAATAGCTATTTCTTCAAGAATTATGCATATAGGCAGCACTCCAGATTTCATCTTCATGTAGTTGCCCATCATTATATTAAGTTCTAGAGATACTTGTATGAGGTGGTGGTGGGGCGATCTCCAGACAAAGTGTCTTTCTTATTACTAATTAGGATTTGAATTTCAAAACTGGTAGCTCTGTTGCAGTGCAGGAAGGTGAGCTGTATTTGAGTTTCAAAGACTAGTTTTCTTTCTATACTCTCATATGGCATAGAGAATATATAGTTTAAGCCACATATTCTAGGTTTTCTTTACCTGAAACTAAGTCGGTCTATTTTGCTTTTCACAGTTTGTTTCCCAAGCATGAGAACTCCAAACATTGCTCTACCCATCAAATGATTAAAATATGAGTCAAATAATCGAAAAGTAACTCTAAACCTTTCACATTTCACATTAGTTCTTTATCCCTACTTAAAGCAACCCTCTTCTTTGTCCTTCTGGATTCTTTTTTGTCCCTCTCTCCATAGAGGTTAGATTAGGGGAGCAACAAAGAACTAATTGATCCAAACTGGACTCAGACTTTCAGCCCGGCGTCCTCCTGGCCCATGTTATAGCTCACTATCAGAACTGGCTTCTTAGAATGCCAAGTCCTTACGCTGCCTTCAGTAGCTTCGGGGACTGCTTCTTACATTCGGAACAATGGCAACACTTCCCAGTCTTTCCTCTGAGCCCCCGTGTGCCTCATCTCCCACTGGCTACTTTGACTCCGCCGTGCCCAGCTGGACTACACGAACGTGCCTCTCTTTTCCTGGAGACTGGCTGCTGCATTATTCAGGAGTTCCTCTGTAAGGTTCTATACCTCTGTGTTCGGTGAAGTACTTCAGCGCTCTGTGGGGTGCAAACATAAAAAGGTTTTATTTTTATGCAATCATGGCTTTAAACCGTGTTCTGTTGACTCACCATTTTGTCCCTTGATATCCGGAACAGCAGTCTATTCACTTTCGGTTATTAAAATCAGGACCAATCTGATTTAGAACTGAACTGCTCCGCCTCCCCTTGCCAGTTCAGGGTTGATTTATAGCCCTAGGGATCCCCACCCGCAGGGATAAGGGGAGGGGTCGGCTCTGTCCCCGCTCCCACCCTCCCTTCAGTCTCTATCTCCCCTGGTGTTGTGCTATGAGAGGAGAAAAGAGGGAAGGTGGAAAGGATGGTTTTCTGTGTCTCATGGCTAATTCTTCCTTGGCTTTTGTGGCTGTTCTGTGTGTTCTCAGCTGGGGCCTCCACACTGTAATTCCCTCCTCAGGAGCCACTTCCAGATGTTCTAGGAAGTGTGAACCTCCAAGGCCTTTCAAAGCCCTGTAAGACACAACACAAAGCCCGTCATCAACACCAAAACTGGCAGACAGAAGTCCGAGTTTGTTTTTGGACTTATTTGACTACTATTGCGGGTCATCTTTCCATTTGTAATAGCAGCTGAGAAAAGAATTTACTTTAAATGGTTTAGAGATGTGCTTTGGGGTGCACAGCTAGCAGTACTTGTGATAGCTTTGCTTTCCATCTTTGGCTAAGTTAGCTGAGAGGACTCAAGAAGAAAAGACTTGACACCGAGTAACTCTTCCTTTATGTGGGGAGAAAATTACCCTTTCTTCTGCATTAAAGCACTCAAACAGGAAGAACCAAAGACCAGGTATCTGGCGGCTGGCTACCTCTTCCAGTTTCAGAAGCATTCTCTCAGATGCCTGGATTTTTTTTCACCTCTATTCTCTCTCTTCTCAAAAGTTATTCTTGTCTTTTTCTTACATGAAAACAATCTCTTTTTTCCTCCCATCCTGCAGATTGCTGGAGCTTACTCAAGGTGGACTAAGGCACCAGCAGAGTAGAATCAAACAGCCTTTGTGCCTTCTGGGAATTCTGAGTCCTGTTGGTGCTTCCCCATCACATCCAGTTTTTAAAAATTTTATTTCAGAAGTTAACATACATTAAAATTATTCTTTTTTGATGTATAGTTCAAAAAACTATACCACCATAATTAGGATACAGTTCGACCACTCCAAAACTCCTTTGTGCTATCACTATGTAGTCACATCTTCCCCCATCCTCAACCCTTGTCAACCACTAATCAGTCATCAACCACTATAGTTTTATCTTTTTAAGACTGTCATACTAATGTAATCATACAATAGGGGACATTTTCACTCAGCATTTCAGAACAATCCAATTTTTATGTATCATGTATCTTTTAATTCATATATAATTGACATGTTAATACACTAACATGTATTAGTATCAGGTGTACAACATAATGATTGAATATATGTATATATTGCAAAATTACTATCATAGTCTGGTTAATATCCATCACCCTACATAGTTACAAACTATATTTTTTCTTGTGATGAGAACTTTTAAGATTTCCTCTAGGCAATTTTCAAATATGCAAGATAGTATTAACTATAGTCACCATGCTGTACATTATATCCTCAGGACTTATTTTACAGCTGGAAGTTTTTTGATCCCCTTTACATATTTCATCCACCACCTCATCCTCTGCCTCTAGTAACCACCAATCTGTCTCTGTATCTATGAGCTTGGATTTTTGTTGTATTGTTTTGTTTTAGATTCTACATATAGGTGAAATTGTATGGTATTTGTTTTTCCATCTGACTTGTTTAATTTAGTTTTATGCCTTCAAATTTAATTCATACTGCAAATGACAAAATTTCCTTTCTTTTTAAAGTTTGAGTAACTTTCCATTGTGTGTGTTTGTGTGTGTATATCACATTTTCTTTATCCATTTATCTGTCAATAGAAATGAGTTATTTCCATGTCTTGGCTATTATAAATCATGTTGCAATAAACCTGAGGGTGCAGATATCTTTTTGTCAGTGGGATTTTTTTTTTCATTCCTTTGGATAAATACCCAGAAGTAGAGTTGATGGATTATATGTAGTTCTATATTTAATTTCTTGAGGAACCTTAGTATTGTTTTTCATGGTGGCTGCATGCATCAATAGTTTATTCCTGTTTGTTGCTGAGTAGTATTCCATGGTATGAATGTAACAGTTTTCTAGTGGTACCTCAGATCAATCTGAGGCTGGATCCAGGTTTTCCTCTGAACTTAGTATTGACCTTGCTTGGTAGTAGTTACTGCTGATTCCAGTTTGGGACATTTCATATGAACTGTTAGTTCTGCCTCATGTTCATTGAAGAAGCAATTATAGCTAATAGGTGTTTCTGTCCTTCCTCTTTCAGCAGCTTCCTTTCCAATAGAATATGATTTTGCTCTTCAAGTTTAATGTTTTCCTCATTCAGGGCAAGTTCTAGAGGAATTATTCTGTGGAACACATGTGAGCCTGCCTTCTCTAATGCTTGATGGAAATTTTTAGGGATCTGAGAGGGATTATATTTCACTGATTCTTTTGTAGTTAAGGGCAAAGGCTCTGATCCCACAGAACTCAGCTCCAACCCAATCCAAATTGTCTTCTTAGGCTCCAGGTGTCTCAACAACTGCCTTTCAGATGGGGCTCTTTTGGGCCTTTTATGGCATGCCTAAGTTGTGGGTGATTTCCATTTAATAAAATGTATAGTATGTAAAGTAAAAGCACTTTATTCCCCCTCTTATTTAACCTTTATTCCAACACTATATGGAAGAGAGAGTGATTATGACTAACATTTACTCAGTGGCTAGTATGTACCAGGCACTTTAGATATATCACCTTATTTAATCTTCTTAAGAATTTTACAGAGGATTATTCTCATTTTCCAGACCTGGAGCTCAGGAAGAGAGATACAATTTATATAGTGTCTATATTAGTGTCCTGGGGCTTCTGTAACAGCCTACCACAAACTGGGGGCTTAAAACAACGAAAATGTATTGTCTCATAGCTCTGGAGGCTAGAAGTCCAAAAATCAAGGTGCTTGTTCCTCTGAAATCTGTATGGGAATTCTTCTATCTCTCTTCCTATCTTCTGGTGGTTTACAGCCAATCTTTAGCATTTCTTGATTGGCAGCTGCGTAACTCTAAACTTTGTCATCACGTGGCATTTTCCCTATGTGTCTCCGTCTTCACTTGGGCAGCACCAATCATGTTGAATTAGTGTTCCTATCTACTCCAGTATGACTGAATCTTAACCAGTGACCTTGTTTCCAGATAAAGTCACATCATGAGATACTGAGACTTAGAATCTCAAAGTATCTTTTTTTTCGAGGGACACAATTCACACATCGTGTATCTGGGCTATTGTGTATTTAGGCTGTTGTGCCTATTGTGTACCAGGACTGTACTAGACATAAGGGTAATAACATGATGAAAATAACTGTTTTTTTAAAAAAATCCTTTACTCCCACAAATTTGGTTAATTCTCTCTGCAGAGCACTTTATTTTAGAGTAATAATAAGTTAATGGTGTAAAAGTGCTTTTGCACAAGAGTCCTCGTAGGAATTATAATGTTCATATTCTAGAACAAACTTTATAATTGAGAAAACAGTTGAATTGAAAAGTCTATTCCCCTTGTGAACAATCACATGCATAGCAAAGTTAGGCTTAAACTTTGCAATTTTCAGATTTTATTGTTTAGACCTCTGCATTGCTTCATCTAATTTTTTTCTCTTTTTTATTCATATATATATACATATATATACATATATAGACATCTATGTGTATATATATATATATATATACATATATATATATATTAGAAGACTCATTTTTTTTGAGCATGTGCTTTGCAATTCTTGATCAATAAGGTTCAAAATGACAGTTAGTAAATTATGTCTGCTATTATTTTTCTTTATTTTTCTACAATATCCATATTGAAGAAATTTAGCTTTTTCTACATTTTCTGTAAATGAGAACAGGGTGGAGAGGACTCACATGGGGTTTTCCTATCATGCATCTCAATGATTACCCAGTTAGATTGTTTTAAAATCTACTTTCTTTTTTAATGATATGATACTGTTTTAAAAAACATTTTCCACATATAATAATGGGCATTCTCTGTATAATAGAAAGTTAATTGGTTATTGCCATTTAAAATCCTGCTTTCTTCTAAACATCTTTGTAAATTATCCCTTGTGACTTATTGCTATATTGAATTTGATCCAGCTCACAAGACAAAAATCATCATGTCTAATACTCTTGGTTTACCTATCAGTCTCAATAAATATTTAATTTATATTAATGTATAATATTTAGCATAATATGTATTTATATAAAATATTTAATAAAAATGGCACATAGTTATAAATTTTACACCTACAGTGCCTAAGTACTTATTTCCATTTTTGTACAGAATCAGCCACAATTTTTTTCTAAATATATTCATTAAGAATATTCTTAAGTCCATTAATAGCTTATCTGATATGTTTGACAAAAAGTTCCAGATATGAATATGAAGGAAAAAAAACTGCATGAAATCTTTAAAGTTTTTTTAAAAATTATTGTTGAAAGTACTTTTAAATAGCTAATTATCTAGTCATTTATTTTGTTACACATATGTCCTGCTTGTCCTACTTCTTCTTTTCCTTATAACAGAATCAGCTGAAACATATGTGATATTTTATATCAAACCAATTTTATAACCATTCGCTTTTCTCTTTGGTTTTGACCAAACCTTCTCTAATATGGTAATGGAATATCATAGTGAATTACAATGGTCTCTTCAGAAATTTCTTGAATATGAAGATATTGCCATTTCTAAAATATTTTTGGGCAGTTTGAAGCAAGACAGCTATTTTTTGAAGAAGAAGTCAAGAGAATGACATAGAAATAAGAATTTTAGCACCTTAAGATTTCATTTTATTATTTTTACTTGCAGAACATTTGAGAATTCAATTTTTCTTTCTTAACTATTTGTATTTGGCTATATATGTTATGCAGGGCTAAGCCAGGATCTCAAAACATTAAACCTCAGTATTTCTTTAATTCATCCAGAGGCTCTAGAGATCGTACAGGAAGCACACAGTGGTGACTGAGAGCACAGACTCTGGAGCCACACTGCCAACTGTGAATCATGTAACTTTGGGCCTCAGCCTCTTCTCCTGAGGATTAAATTAAATGGATCTCTCAAGTTCTCAGAATAATGCCTGATACACAGTAAATGCTATAAAAGTTTTAGTAGTATTCTTCTGGGCTTAGACTCTACATTAACTAATGTGATCTAGGACAAATTCTTTAAATTGTTTTATGTGAAATATGAAAAATAAAACCTAGCCCACAAGCTTTTCATGAGAATTAGATTAGATATTTCATGTAAAAATCCAGTGCACATATAGTTTATTGCCTTTAATTATGCTGGGGCATCTGTATACTCTTTGAGTGTTTTATCCAAGGCAGTCTGGTGACCAAAATGGTTAACATGTTTTTAATGGCTCTTAAAACTCAATGTTCACTGGGTATTGTTTAGATATTGGGAACATTCTAAATTATTACTACTCATTTAACATGTTATTTAATGTTATTGCATATGCAATTTTGAAGTATACCCAACTACGTTTTTTGTTGTTGTTATTCAAGCCATATTTATTGAATAGTACTTCATTAAACCATAAAGTATCAAAATCTCTTGAGTAAAAATAAATATAGTAGAATAAAACATTACCTTTAATATCATCATTCCAAGACTCAGGGCTCAGTGAAACTAGGTGCTATTAGTAAAATCTCAGCCATGACTATGACTAGAAGTTTAGAACTTTCAAAATAAAAATAATATTGCACATCATTATGCTTTCACTCTCAGTGGAATAGGAATAGAGTGAGGCAAAAATATATTCTAAAGTTTGGAAAAAAAGGGTTAAAATATTTTGCAGTTTTTTTTGAAGCTTGGAGAACTGCCTACATCTTTAGGAACAATTTGGGAACAGTATAAGATTCACTGAACTGAAGTGATAATATCAAGTTTGGAAGGTAATACTCTTTATTGTTTGTGAGGGTAGTAATTTCAGAAGAGTACTATAACCTTGTTTTGTGTTTCTAAGCAGTTTGAGTCATTCAGTTTTCGGTTTTCTGGTTCATTATGTGATCATTATTCCATATGCTGCTGTTATCTTCCAGCTCATATTTTCATCAACCAGCACTACCTTGTTGCCCATTTAATGATGCATAAATTCAAATTCATGGATGGCAGTTTCAGATGTTAAAACACCATTGCAAATTTACCTAAAGAAAATGAGAAAAAGAGCATTTTTGCATTCGGAGCAAAATGAGTCTTTATGCTAAAGAAGAATTCTTGATATCCTCACTTCCCATACTATATAAAAACATCACCCAATTATACCTACTATGAACTGAATCGAAATAAGGAAGGAATGTATTTTAATTCCAATCATGTGTGTTAGGTTTACCAAACTGCCATAAACTTCTCATGAAAAAACATTTATTTCAGAAAGAGAACAAACACGTGTTTCCTCAGGCATTTCACAGATTCCTCTCAATTTTTTAAACTTCAAAACTAAGTTCTCTTAAGTCCATCCATGATCTTTTATGCTTTAAACATCAGTACAAGCTAGGTGATCTCCTTAAGTGGAGGTGGCAGAATACAACACATGGGTTTAGTTATTTCTGCGTATTAATGACAATCCATGACCACATCACGCTGCGACACTCAGAGTCATTGAGCAGAATTTAAACCTCTGTAGGAAGTTCATGAGATAAGCAGTCTAGATTGAGACCTGGAGCAGTGTAACTGCCTCTCATTGTTTTTGAAACAATTACCAGACAACTCTGCTGTTAGCATCCTTCACAGATAAAGGAGGGTTGCCCCACCTTTTTTTTTTTTTTTTTTGGCAGACTGATGAGATATTTTGATCATTTCTCAGTTGATGTCTTCAGAAACAGGTGAATGTGGTTTCTGTAAATTGGCTTCCCAGCTTAGCTTTCTCATTACTTCCATCCAGGAATTAGTCTTTTTCAAACAGTAGGTTGCATTACTCTCATATTTTAAAGTTTACACAGAATCTTACTTCTTTGTTAAATCTCAGCTTCAATGGACTGATATAGACAGGTGATATCCAAGACTGCTAGAAAGAGGTTTTCATAATTGTCGAAGTAGAGTAGCCACTGAATAAATGAATATTTGTTTTCTTTTGAAGATAATTACTACCTTTGCTTACTTATATAATCAGGTTCCAGATGTTTTACAAATGTCTATTTTCAAAAGTAAGTTAATGGAACATATATAAAGGCTCATATATCCTGATTTGAGTAGGCTATTGGGGCCATTCTTGATTCTTTTTCTGTTTTTATAACACTGTTTACAGAAAGCTCAGATCCCATAATGAGTTCATAGTTTATATTTATAATACTACCTAGATATTTTCCAGATGCTTAAATTTGTTGCAACAAATGGAATAATACTCATTTATTTGTCCAAAAATATTTTTAAAAACCTACATGTTGTCACCTGAAACATATGTACATGTGCAGGAAAAGTATCATTGATTCTCACTGGTTGGCTGCTATATTATCTGAAGGTTCAAATTAAATCTGCTGGCTGGGAGAAGGAAATGGGTATATGAGTTCTTAATTTCTGCCTTGAGCACTGACTCACTGGAATACCTGATATGGATCACAAATCTTCTGTGCCTTTTTTCTTTATCTCTGGATGGCAAGCACATATCCTTCTCCTTGCAGGTCAGCTGCAGATTAAATTAAGCCTGGGGAAGTAGCTGAATGCTTGGTCTGAAGTCTCTAGGCAAGTAACAACTTCAGTCTAGCCACCAAATACACCAATCAGAAAGCCAAATGGCATTATTTTGCTCTTTCTCTTCTTCACCTCATTCTTCTACCATCTCAATTTCAAAACTTTCATTGAAAGAGAAAAAAGAAAAACGTTTCCTTCTTTATGAAATTTACAAGACTGCTCTTTGTGTATACAGATATAATTTGCTCCTCAAGGTCATGGTCCAACATCTTGAAGTGAATATCTAAGGAATGAGAGGGGCCAACATAAATAATGCATTAGTTTAGAATATAAGCAAATGATTTTGGGGTAAAGGCAGTAATGGGTTGGGAGCTCTACGTATAGCTTTCTCACAGCTCTCTGTGAGCTGAATGCAAAGTGACAAGGATCACACAGAAGTCTATGATGATATTCTCTTCATGTACTGGTCAAGAACATTTAATTTTATATATCATTTACAAACTTTGCTATGATGTCATGATGCCATTCTCAAACACGAATTAAGCATAAAGAAATGCAAAGATCGAAACTTTCTTTTCTTGTGGATTGTTGGTCTTGGTTCACATAATATCTGGATGGAATGAGACAAGGATGCCTAAGAACAGAGGAGAGAATGACTCAGCAGTTGGTTTTTGAATGTTCCATTGTACAGTTGATGCATTTCACAACTTTAACCTAAGCCACACTCAGAATACTTTCTCATTTCAGTCTTTTGGAAGGAAAAAAACAAAAAGGAGTTTTTGTTTTTCCATAAATGTACATGGGTGAATACTGCTTCATTGTCATCTTTCTAGTTAAATGTGTGAACCTGTTCAGCAGCATTTTCTCAAGTGCCTCTTTGTGTCATTTGGGAGTTTTCATCTGAAGCCCTCTCCACAGAATCCTCCATGAGAGTAGAACTACCTCAGGTCTTCAGTTAATTGCATAGCATTACTCCAAATGTCAAGTTTCAGACTAACCTTCTTGTCTATTATCAGTCATTTCATTGTGACAGTCATGCTTTTTTGCTTACTTACAAGGTTTAAAATAACCAATTGTTAAAAAAATCTTTTCTTTGATATTTTATCCTTTTCTTTCCGGATCATCTCATGTGCTTTGCAGCATTCTGATTCTTACTAACCAGTAGATTTCTTAATGATCCTTATGTTCAGTGGTTGTTATTCACACCCAGAAATCAAACATCTCTTTATATTAATTCTATCTCAGCTAAATAGCTTGTATTTAAGACTATAGTCAATACAAAATGATGTAGTTTTGAAAAGGAGTAACACTGAGGTCAGTCGAGGCCATATGGCTATCTACCAAGGAGCCACTCAATGTGCCATTGTGTCATGATATTACTGTAGTCCATAATCTACCTCCCTATTACGTCGTTCAGCATTTTACAGACTTAGGAAGGCTGACTCACACTAATCAAAACCGCATGATGCTAAAATATCTAAGCTATAATAAGCATTTAGAATGGAGATATACTTTTTTCATGATGGGGATAAAGACATGTACCAGAATCCCTGAGATGTGGACTTAACTTGAGTTGCTTAGTGAATGCAGTGAAGAGGGCGGCTGTGGGGGACATTTCACCATGGCTGTTTTGAACCTGTCGAGTCATCCATTATTATAGATTACATCAGTATAAGAACCCCAAAAGTATATGTCTTTTTCTTTTATGGGATTTGATAAACAAGGTCAACTTTAGGCTCTTGGTTCTTCTGACTTATTTTTGCAGCTGACTGTCCTTTTTCTGTACACACATTTTTTTCTCCAAACTTACATAGTTATATTTCTGCTTTAAAATTATAGACATCTTTCAAGTTTACTTTTCTTTCATTAGTTTCAGGTCTTTATAATATCTTGTAATACCAATTTAGAGATAACCTCCAAAGTTACTCCTTCCAAGGCTAATACCATACATTGTATATTAATTTTTCTGTTTTATTAACTAATATTTAGTTCTTGGGTATATGAATAAGTGACTAATTTCTTCTTAATGTTCCTGTGGTCCAACAACATATAATAAAATACTTATTGTAATAATTATTTTATCATTTGCAGATTGACAATGTGTACACCTTTCAACCAACTTGCCTATATATAATATACAATGTAAGACAGAAAAATGCAAGTACTGAAACTGGGGAGTATGCATGCTCCACTATAAGAATATATATTTAAATTATCAATCATTAACCAAAACTAGCATTCTGTGAGAATTACCTATATCTTATTTCAATTGCTAACCATGAAGTGGAAATCTACAGTAACAAAGAATTCACGGTTCTGTGGAATAATTTAACATATTTTAGAATGGCTCTAGACTGTTAGGAAATCTTTTCTTCCTATTGAGGTTATTGGTAAAAGCTTATGGTTCTTTTATTATAAGAGTCATTTTTTATGCTTTTTATAATCATTTTTCTCTCTCCCAACCACCTCTAGTATTTTCCAGCATTCTTAAATGTTGATATCTACAATTAAACGAGTATGTAATTTGCTCTGGAGGTACCATGTTTTGATTTCAAGACTCCAGTGCTTTATAATGCCTATAGCACATTACTGATATGATTATGATAAAACTAAAACCCAAGGTACTTTTTACAAATCCTGATGACAAATCAAGTCTTCTCGTCCCATGATAGCACTAAAAATTCTTTTGATTCTAAATATAGAACTTTCCATGTATCTTTATTTTATGCCATTTTGTTACATGTGTTTGGCCTTTCACTTCCTCAAGGCCCTTTTGAATTCTTATTCCATCATGTAGTATATTTATCCAGTATAATGTAATTAGAAAAACTAAATAAACAAACCCTCAAAACTCAAAACAAAACACAACAATCTTACGGTTACTTGGCGAATAAACAAACAAGGCCTTAGCTTTTATGAAGCTGATATTTTAATGAAGGAAATGGATAATAAACAGAATGTGGTAGAAAATAAACAGGGTTAGAACAGAGAATGAAAGGGTTGGGTAAGTAGCCATTTAATTTAGAGATAATTTCTGAATAGGTGATATTTAACTAATGTTCTCAGTTTGAGAGTGGTCCAACTATTAAAAGAGATGAGAGAACAGTCCAGGCAGAGGGGATTAGCAAATGCAAGCAGTAAGGCATGAGCTCATTTAAGTATAAGAAGTCACCAGCATGACTGAAGCTTTGTGAACCGGGAGAGAAGTAGGTAGAGCAGATCATGTGGGACATTATGGATCATAATATGGGGTTTAGGCCTTTTTTTTTTTTTTGGATTGCTAAAGTTTTTGTGTAAGTATGTTTAACTAGTAAATAATCCATCTAACCATAGCACTATCCAATCCACATTTCTCCATATTGTTTATAAGAATATACTGAATGTATTGGCAGAATCCTCATTTACTCCATACAGTTCTTTTCTGATGTATAATTCAAAACAAACAAGCAAACAAACAAAATTTTTTAAAGATTTGTTCTGAGTGAACTATGTTTGCTTGTTAGTTCAGTTTTTCTAAACCATTTGGATCTATTGTAGAATTTTATCAGGGATTAGAGTCAGTCAACAGTTTATAATTTCTAGAATTTATGTTTTCAAAATTTGAACCAAGATATTTTTCATCCTCAGTCTATTCAGATTTCTTCTGTTCCCACTGATTGTACAAAGATGACCACAAATGGTTCTTGATCACACTTATGAGATGGTTCAATACTTGGCAAGATAATTCACTTTATTTAGTATAACTAGATTCTTTCTTGCTTACTACAAATATATTGGAATTTGTTCTGGTTCATTATGCTTTAAGTTTTAAAGTACTTTTTCTTAATAAGGAATAGTGAAGCAGAGTAGTACTTAACTGGTTCTGTCCCTTCTCTCTCATCTACCAACTTCATGTATCTTGATAAGTTTATTTTATGGCCTAGGCCAGCACACCACCATTTGGCTGTAAGCATAACTTACATGATACCGAACAAAAATTCTTTTAAAGATAGCAGTTGGCAATTTTTTTGATAGACATATTTTATTTGAACAAACAGTATTCAATGAATTCCCAGATTATCTGTCTTCAGAAAAACACAGAAAAAGTGTATATCACTTTGTTTGCCTGCTTCTGCTGACAATAGAAACCCATGATGTGGAAAAACTTAAAGGAGAAATGGGCATTGTACTTTCTTTTTAAAACTGGGAGTAAAGTGCAATGGCAATAAAAGAGCTGAATTCATCTCACATGTAACCGTAGGAGCTGAAACCTCAGCTATGACTCAGCTATGACAGTTCACTTTCCAGTTGTAAGTACTACGCAAAAGTGTATACTCTATTACCTTTGTGGTTTGCATTTGAGTGAAGCAAATCCACAGAACAAATCTCAGCAGATTTAAATCTCATTAAAAGCTAAGAATAAGGCTGATAAGTCACTTAAATTATCTGACCCCCAGTTTTCTCATCTGTGAAATTAAGAAGAAAGGTCATCTCTGAGATTTCTTCCAGCTATGATATTCTATGATTGTTAAGAAGATTGTCTTTCTCCTGAATAGAAAGTTTGATCTTTTTGGAGATTGAAGCAGGGCTACAATACTCTCTTTTATTATTCAGCAATTTTATGTACAACTTTTACATAAGGCACTAGAAAACTGGATCAATTTCCTTGGAGTTTTCAAAGAACATTTCATTTATTAGTTAATATCCTCTTTGTAACATATGAAGCAGCCTTGCAGTGGAAGTCAAAAGTGACCAAAACACTGGTGGTCAGTCCTAAGCCGCTTTCCTCATTGAACAATTTTTTGATACCATATCCAGAGTTTCTTGCAACCAAAAATTGTATGTGAGAAGATGTTTGTTAAATCTTCAAAGTCTTTTGTGTTGTCCAATTGAATAAGCAATGTGTTCCATCACAACAACTTATCTGTTTAGAATTTGATGAACAATTATTGATTTTTAGCCTTGTAAAATTTTAGGAACATCTTTGAATAAACATAGTGCTAACCTTTTTTTAGTTGTTGGTTTCTTCTTGAAGTTGAAATACTCTCATTTGATCCAGAGGAAAACAAATTGCCACCGAGATCAATTCCAGTGGACCTGCACATACGTGTTTAATTCAGAGACTTGACAACCAATGCAGTCACAGAATGCTATAAGCCAGACATGAAAGGTAAAAGTATTTTTTTCACTGATCTTTCTTTTTCCAGCCTCCTCAATTTTTAAGGAATATTTTGTTAAATAGCATCATTCAGGCCATATCTCATATGGAGTAAGTATTAAGATTGAATTTTTAAAAGAAAATATTCAGTCTTTACAATTTGTACCAAAGCATGAAAAAAGATATGAGAGAGAACAATTAAATGTTTTGTCAGCCTCTATTCAGATTTGTAGGGGGGTAGGTAGGAGGGAAAAAAAGAGACAATGAAGAAATTTATTTTCTTTTCTTTATTAATTCAGTTTATAAAATACTATTTTATCTTGGTTTTATGAAAACTTGTTTTTTATGAGTTTCAATCAATCAACTTCTATTGTAATGTTTTTGAACACTGAAAAGTAAATTGCAGGTTTTACATAAATCTTGACCATATAGAACCTAATTCTTGGTAGTCAGATAATACTAAAACAGTATACAAAGTTTATTTCAATATATCTAATTAGATGAATTGATTGATGCATTAATTTCATTAGTCATTCTGGAATGCAAATGAAAGTTTGGACTTGAATGAATTTAAAGACTGATGTGTGCTCTTAAGGGTTGGCATAAAAGATGAAGATTCTTGTCTATTTTTTTTCTTCACTTAAAGTTTTGATAATACTAAATTCTTTAAAGAGCAGCATTGTGAACATGCACATGGTTGTTATTGGTGCAAAGTACAATAACACACACTGACCTCCAGTGTATGTGTGCGTGCATACATACATTATTACGTTTGTATGTGCACACACACACATGTCACCATCACCACCACCACTACTCTGAAACTCTTCTTTCATGACTGCATTTCCTTTAAGGCAGATAAAAATGCTGAAAAAAAGAGAGAAGAATTAGGTTCTAACATTAGGCCCACAGCATTTCCTATTGTGACACAGACACATGTTGTTGAACTTTCTCCTTCTTAGCTGACTGTGAGCACAATGTGTTAGTTGTTATTCTCCTTAATCCCCTAAGAAGTAAAACAGATTCTCTTGGTCAATTTAATAGGAAACAATCCATGTCTGTTGAGAAAAAGTCATTAGGGGTGTTTCTCACATACTATCAGTCTGTGCATACTGCCAAAACGTAATGGCACTGGAATCATCCCTCAATGGGTTTGAGCTCACAGAGGTCTGAATGAAGGGCGGCCCACAGCCTTTTTGTGGCTACAGAATCTAGTAGAGAAATGATTCTTTTTTTTCTGATAAATAAAACTATTTTGTATTTCTATTCAGTGTGAATTGACACCACTTCTTTACCATCTCACATTTAATTGTTGTGAAACTTATCTCAAAGATTCTCCATATCTAATTTTCACATTTTCTCTCAGAAAGCATCTGTTCCCTGCAGGTGCATTTGAACATGTTATTCTCCTCCCTTTCTATTCAAGAACAGTTTGTGTTGCATTTATTGGGGGCACTGACGTTACATTTTTGTTGTATGACAAATGCCATCCCTGGCCAAAGTGAGAGACTTTGGGGTCAGGTCTTCTAGCTGCATAGTACTTTCTGGTATTTGTGCTGGTACCTGTGAAGTTCTAAAAGGAGATGTAATAAAGAACATGCCCAGTGACATGGATAAAATGCGGTCTGTAACAAGGCTTCTGAGCATGGCATATTTCCGGTGATTTTCTATGACTAAAGAAAGCTCAGTTCTGGGCAAATGACATGGTGTATTCTGAAAAGAATAATCATAAAGGGCATAAAAACAAATGTAGAACAATGCTTGCTTTCTTTTCTCTCTGTTTATATAACATAGAAGAAAACATGGAATCTGAGACCTTTGTTCTTTCAATAATCTGTTGGTATTATCAAACGTGTAAGACAAAATGAATGTGTAAGACAAAACTGAAACATTTAAGACTGGGAAACAAAGATCATCTTAGAGGGAAAAAATGAAGGACTAGTTACTACTGCAGATACTGGGTTAGAAATATATCTGAGTTGGTAGCATGTTCACACCAGAGGAGCTGAAGCAGGGCTGACCAAGGCAAGGTATAACTTGGTCAGATAATAAAGAATTAACCTTCACTGATCAGCATTTAAAGAGCTGGGAACTATGGCAAGAAAATTCTCAGAGAACCTGAAATTTCTTGTTGGTTTTGGCTAAATAAACCATACGCATTATTAATAAATAAGTGATAGCTATTATATATTTTAGAAATAAGGGATGAGACTGATGGGGACACAATGGGAAACATGGGGTCATTGTCCTGAACAAGGACAGTGGTTCTCAAACTTGTCTATATTAAAATCACCCTAGAAAAGGAGTTTTAAAAATTTACAGACATAAGACTCACCTTTAGAGTTTCTGATTCTGCAGGTCTGTGTTGATCCTCGGAACTTGCATTTATAAAAGTTCTCCAGAATTCCAATAGAAAGTGAGGTAAAAGATGCTATAGCTCTTTGGGATGACAGATAGGAGGGGACTCAACCTGTAGAGGCGCCAGTTCTCCTCCCTATCACTTGATGCAAGGTCCCTGTACTGATCTTTCATTATCTATTTACCTAAACCAGATTTGAAAAGAATCCTTTGAAATTCTGTGAAAACCAGACTTCTTTTCTATGTTGACAGATGTCAAAAAAAAAGTATTTCAAGCCAAAACTCAAATGAAATCCAATGAATATCAAAAACTTAAATAATTTTTCTTATATTTAAGACACTTTAATGATCTAGACATGCCTTTTTACTTTGCATTCATACAGGTATTTACTGAAAATAGCAAAAAAAGAAAAAGAAATTATTTTATATTGCAAATGTGTAGGCAGATGTAGTTCTTGCATAAGTTTAAAGTGTAAATGCTTTGGGTCTGATTGCATAGTGAACTGTTATTACTAAGTCACTGCTTTTAAGTCTTAGCAGGCTCTATCTTATTATCTTTCTATGCAGAGGGTAAAGGCTGTGGAAGCCCATTGTACAGAATAAAGACTCTTTTCCTTAAGAGTGGAGGAATAAAAGAAGGGAAGTGTCACAGATAATCTCTCCCTTTCAAGTACATCTTGTTTTTCCTTGTACAAATCTTAAACATGTTGCCTCCTATTAATTCCTTGTATGTATTTGAGATTTGAAAACATTGCTCAGCATCAAAAAATAATTAAAAATAAATCAAGGGCACATTGAGGGAGGAGATAAATAGGTATAGAAGAAGAACACTGGCCCTCTGCTCCAGGAAAAAAAGTACCTGCTTTTTGGTGGGAAAGTGGAAAGCAAGCTGCCAGCAGCAGCGGCAGTGATCACATTATTATTTTCTTGCCTGCTAATATCAGACACCATATGAAGATAGGATCAGGGTCACAAATTTGTCAAGGAGGAGTCATCCACAATTATAAAAGCACACATTTGTCTATTTAATTTTTTTAAGTCTTACTTAAAAATTACAAAATATTTATCAGATCATACATTATTTCATAGGTGAAAGTGAGATTCTAATGACAGGTTCATTGTTTTGTTTACATTTGAAAATTCAGAGAATGCTAACTTTTGGTGTTTTGAATTATTGCTCTAAAGCTGAAAATTTTAGGAACTTGTTCTACCCAGATATTAACGAGTTATAACTGCTGATGAATTAAGGCCATTAGGGGAACTAGGTATACATTAGAAATGTTAAGGCCAGTGACTAAGAGAAACAGGTGTCAGGAATAGGAAGTAGCTGGACCAGCTGCCAAGAGCCTGGTAGCTGAGGCATCTGTCCAGAGCTGTATTCCAAAGCAGAGCGATAGACTTTCAGGATGTCTTCACCTATGCAGGCAGACACAACTCTCTCCTTAAAAAGGAAGGCTTCGTGCAAACTGAGTAGGCAAGCTGCAAGGTATCCAGGAAAGCCTGCCCCTTTCCTAGTTTTTTCATCTTTAGCTCCCTTTCTGTGGTTACCATCACTACTGGAGAGGGCTTGTCCTGCTGCCCCAAGTCCGCAACCCATAGTGTCAGCCACTTGCATAGTAGAAGTGATCTGGGAATCTAAATCCTTCTTCTTCTTATGGTGAGGAGGGAGTTGGGAGCACAGGTTGAGGGAAAGAGGTGATTCCAGGACTCGAACTAGGAAGGGAAAGAGAAAAGAATTGACTCATTAAAGAGTTAAAGAACCAACCCTGGATACCAGACACTACAATAGGCACTGGGTCTACAGTGTGAACCTGGCAGGGATAGTCTCTGCCCTGATGGAGCTTGCATATTGACCTTGTGCAGCAGAGTTAAAGCTCAAGTCTCAGCTTGAGTGACCCCATAAACATAAAAATCAGCATAATAATGGCAAAGCCACATGGTGTTGTGAACATGCATGCAAATCACCTAGTCCAGTGTCTGGCTCATAGCAGATAATCCGTAAATGCTTCTTTCCTTTTCTCCTCCTCCTCTACCCAACTTGAAACTTAATCGTTTATGTAGAAAGTTTTGAAAAACAATGAACAGATGATCTACTGCAGATTCCTTGTACATATAATCAGTACCCCAACACCTTCTTTATCATCCAGCATTTCTCCTTTATTCCACCGCATGTTTATTTTTTGGTAGTGATTTTATTTCTCCTCCAAGGTTACCCTTGATGTTCTTTTTAACCTACTTCCACCCACATACCATATGCTGGAGGATGGTGGTACAGAGAAGAGGAACTGAGATTTATTTGTTCTGCATTCTGCATTCTGCACCTGCCCGGGGCTGGACCTGTCTATATATAGATAGAAATGAGCAGCAGGAATCTCTGAAATGTCAGGCCAGAGGAATAGGCATGTCCTTTGTTCTCTCTGAGAGTGTGCAGAGTGGTATCAATAGACTGACATGGGAGTGCTCTCAAAGCCCTGTGCACAGATGCAGTGACTCCTGTCCTACTCTTTCCATCTATGCTTATTCTGAGCTGCTTAAGATTATGAGGCTATGTTCAAAGACACTGGGAGTTCTAGGGATTCTAGGGGTCCTATAGCTAGCTCTCTTTATGATTGTGTAGACTCTAGAATCTGACTGATTTGGTTCAAAGCCACCATGTACAAGCTATATAACTTGTGGCAAGCTCATAATCTTTAGAACAATGCAAATAATAACTCCATCTCTTGCCCGGCTCAATAAGTGGGAACTTCATTCTTTCTGTTTCTTAAGGCAAAAGTTTTGGAGTCTTCCTTAATTTTTTTCTTTTTCTCCTGCTCTCATCTAGCTATCAATATATCTTGTTGGCTGCATCTTGAAAATAAATCAAGAATCCAAACCCAACAACATCCCTCACTACTCCTGTTTCTAGGGCATTTTTTTCTGAAGCCTACCCTGACCACTCCATATCATGTCCATTTGTCTTTCTCCTTCTGAGTTATTTTGTCTGTCTCTCCCACTAGATAAGCTTCACTGCTGTATCCTCATCAGTTAGTGCAACTGGCACAAAATCATTCTTATAAAGATTCATGTCAAATAAAGCATTTAGCCCTTGATTAAACTATAAAATATATGTAAATCACATAGCAGAGTACCTCTGTCATGCATTTTGAATCACAGGGAGCCTTCTTTTGATGTTATTCAACAGCAACACAACCTAACTTCGAATTCTGGCCCACAGTTCTGTGGGACTCTCCCACAGGACAAGCTGCTAATTCTATTTTGAAGGAAAAAAAATAATATCAAGCTCATGTATCAAAAGCAGCATACCAAGTGTGTATATAAAGCCATAACACTGACACTTGGCTGTGACTTCTTGATAGCATTGTTTCTGAATGCCTGGTTGTCACCCACCAGCATCAGAAACACCGGGGGTGTGTGTTAAATACCTTTTCCCAAGACCAGGCCCGAGAACTGCTTTATAGCCATGTACATTGTTCTTGTTGAAATGTTTATTTCACCATCAGTAGCAGCATCCCATGTCACCCAGTATCAGAGAATATAGTACTGAGTGTCCAGTAAGCATCCCAGAGGGTCAGGTGCTGAACCAAAAAAAATCACACCAATCTTCACCTGGTTATCTAAAATACCTGGATTGATTGAAAATATCAGTTCTGGATAGATCATAATGAAAATAATTACTAAATGTACACCTGAATGTGAAGTTAGGTATTTTTATACCCTGAGCAGATTAAGAGGGTTGGTTGGATGAGTAAGAATTGTAGTTCACGGTGTAAAGAGATAGGACAATAAACCTCTAGCTAGATATATCAGAACTATCTAATCTAGAAAAGACAAAGGGTCATGATAGTAGATTAAGGACTCTTTTTGAAAAGATAAGCTTGATTGTGCATCTTTTTTAAAAATCTTATAAACATAGGATTTTCACATGGGAAAATCTCTATTTTGAAAGAGAATGTAGAGCAGTGTGGTGTTCGTTGTATAAATTACCCAAATGCCCAGAATCTTATTTTAATTCACATTATATATTATGATATTGACTTCTGTTACACCTGGAACCACATGATTACTTATGTAATTAACTTTATTTTAGTGATAGTAAAAAAAGAATTAACATTATTAATTTCTATTTTTTCAAAGACTTAAAATTCTGAAAAATTTTTATTACTGGAATAAAATATAGGGAAGGAGAAGTATTGTCAACATGCAAATTGGTATTTTTATTAGCACTTACTAGGAGTTATCTAGGTGGATGGAGTTCTCAGCCAAGATCACTAAAATCCACAAGCCAGACGCGTAGTCAAAACTACTGTGAATTCCATTATTTGGTGATGAAATAAGATAATATATAACTCTTGAAAGCATCATTACTTTTCTAAGATATTTTAAAGTTAATATGAGTTATCTGAGTAATTTCTAATAAAAGAAGCTTACTAATCTTCTGAGAAATAAAAGATTGAATGACTTTTACATATTTACTAAATATACTAAGCCAGGGTAATTTTTTCAATCTTCCCCACTTACCTATATTAAGGTTACTGAGCTTGTCATACATTTCCAGAATGAATTCTAGACCATGCACTTAAAACTTTATCATTTCAAATTTATAAAAACCCAGCCATTTATTTTTTTAATGATTAAAAAAGTTTAATTATAGTTGACATACAATATGATATTAGTTCTAGGTGATTAGACATTTATATAATGTTATCACTCCCATAAGTCTAGTACTCATCTGACACTACATATAGTTATTACAATATTATTGACTATATTCCCTATGCTATACTTTATATTCCATAACTATTTTATAACTATCAAATTTGTATATCTTAATTCCTTCTCTTTATTTTACCCATCCCCCAACCCTTCTCCCATCTGGCAACCATCAAAATGTTCTCTGTATCTAGTTTGTTTCTGTTTTGTTAGTTCATTTTGTTCTTTAGATTCCACATGTAAGTGAAATTATGTAAATTTGTTTTTCTCTGTTTGACTTATTCTACTCAATATAATACCCTAATAGTTCATCCATGTTCTTACAAATGGCAAGATTTCTTTTTTTTTTTTTATGGCTGAGTAATATCCATCGTACCACTTCTTTATCCATTCATTCCTTGATTGACACCCAAGTTGCCTCCATATCTTGGCTATTGTAAATAATGCTTCAACGAACACATGAATTCACATGTCCCTTCCAAGTAGTCTTTTGAGTTTGTTCAGATAAATACACAGAAGTAAGATTATTGAGTCTCTTATTATAGCCCTTGTTTAAAGTCTATTTTGTCTGGTATAAGTATTACAGCTCCAGCTTTTTTTTGTTTGTTTATTTCCATTTTCATGAAATATATTTTTCCATTCATTTATTTTCAGTCTGTGTGTGTCATTTGATCTGAAGTGAGTCTCTTATAGGCAGCATAGCTAAGGGTATTGTTTTCTTATCTATTCAGCCTCTCTATCTTTTAATTAGAGCGTTTAATTCATTTACATTTAAAATAATCATTGATAGGTATTGCCATTTTATTATTCATATTTTTAATCTTTTTTTCCTTCTTCTTCTTAAAGAAGTCCCTCTGTAGTTTCTTGTAATACTGGTTTGGCGTTGATGAACTCTAACTTTTTCTTGTCTGGGAAGCTCTTTATATGTCCTTTAATTCAAAATAATAGCTTTGCTGTGTAAAGTCATCTTGGTTGTAGGTCCTTGCTTTTCATCACTTTGAGTATTTCATGCCAATTCCTCTGGCCTGCAAAGTGTCTGTTGAGAAATCAGCTGACAGTCTTATGGAAGCTCCCTTGTAGGTAACTAAGGGCTATTATCTTGCTGCTTTTAAGATTCTCTCTTTGTCCTTAAATTTTAGCATTTTAATTATGATTTGTCTTGATGTGGGCATCTTTGGATTCATCCTGTTTGGAATTTATCCTGTTTGGGATTCTTTGAGCTTCCTGGGCTTGTATGGCTATTTCTTTGTCCAGGTTAGGTTAATTTTCAGTCATTTTTTCTTCAAAAAGGTTTTCAATTTCTTGCTCTCTCTCATCTCATTTTGGTACCCCTGTGATGCAAATGTTAGTATGCTACATGTTATCTCAGATATCCCTTAAACTATCCTCATTTTGAGGGAGATTTTTTGTTGCTCTTGTTGATATTCTGATTGGGTGTTACCTGCTACCTTATTGTCTCAATCTCTGATTTGGTCCTCTGCTTCACATAATCTACTGTTGATTCTTTATAATGTATTCTTTATTTTAATTATTGTATTCTTCATTTCTATTTTTTTTATTTTTATTATCTCCATTTTTATGTTTTCTATCTCTTTGTTAAAGTTCTTGCTGAGTTCATTTACTCTTCCCTTAAGTTCATTGAGCATCCTTATAGCCAGTGTTTTGAACTTTGCTTCTGGTATATTGTTTGTTTTTATTTTGTTTGGTTCTTTTTCTGGAGCTTTGTTATGAGCTTTTATTTGGGACATGTTTCTTTGTCTCTCCATTTTGGCTGCCTGTCTATGTTTGTGTCTATGTATTAGGTAGGGCTGATATGTCTCCTGGTCTTAGTAGAGTGGCCTTCGGTAGTGAGGTAATTCAGTTCCTCTCTGTATGTCCTTGGCATCTTTCAAACTGCTGTCACAGCACTGACATTCAGAGTGAGTGAGTTAGTCAGCAAGTGAATTCATGGCAGGCCTTTTAAGAGGAGTCACTGGGACTCCAGACACCTTCTGTCCCACTCAGCCACAATCTCTCCTGGTTTTCACAACCAGAAGTTATGAGGACTTCTTTTCCTGGCACTGTAACCATGGAGCCTGATGTGAGGTTGGGACCCCACGCTTCTCCAGGGGACCTTCTCAGCTGAGATACCTCTCTGACTTTTTAACCACCATATACGGGTATCCTACCACTCTCCAGTTGGCTTCCTCTGTATATTCTTAATTGTAGGACTTCTGTTCAGCTAGATTTTAGGCAATTTTCAATGATGGTTGTTCTATAGTTTAGAAGTAGTTTTGATGTGATTGTGAGAGGAAGCAAGCACAGCATTTCACTACTCTGCCAACTTGATTGAGTTTTTCATTATCAATTTTTTTCATCACAAGTTCAAACTTAGCTGCACATAATCGTAACAGACATATTCTTTCATTTGTCATTGTACTTGGGTGTTCCACTTATTCCATAAGGTATTTGAAATTTGTTTGTGAGAATATATGTTGTGAGAGTATATATTTTACAGGATGCTATATTTAAATTTGATTATTAAAAAAATCTTGGCAAATATGGCTGACTGAGAACCACAGCGTTCAATGCCACTGTTTAAGTGGTGTAGAATTTAGGTGTGGACCACACATATATGTCCATGCCTGAAAACATGAAATGGTTAGATATCAGAATATAAGGAAATACCTAAACTGCTATAGTGTTGAACCACGCTGTCTATAGGTGTCAGTGGGTTGATACTACATATTAATAACATTTTCTGATTTAATCTCTTGTAAATTAGAAAGTTTAGAAATATGATGCCATGTTAGTAATTTCCATTACAGTCTTCATTGTTAGAATTGCGTGACCTATTTAAATATAGAAAAAATGAAGAAAAAAGTAAATTCTTTAACATAAATTCTATTTGATGGACTTTGGGGGACTTACTTAATGAGTCCATAGTGTTAGTACATTCTCTGGCAAGAAGTTTATATCACAGTAAATGCCAGTGTGGACACTATCAATGAAGCGGTGGGTGAATTGCTCAGACTCCCTGAAACAACATGTTTATACCTCCAGCTTATTGCCAACTAACGTGGAGCTTCTTGGATTTCTAGTTGTTCCTATGTATTACATATCTACTATAGTTTGTGAATGGTACATTTTAGTATACATTTTATAGTATACATCTAACTTATTGAGTTAGATGGCATTTATTAAAAAATAAATACAACAGACATTTCTTTTGTTTTTCACAATATTGTGACCCTGTAATACTGTTTTTAAAATTGGAGAAATAAGATTTTTCTGTTCATCAAACTGTTGAAGATATGTGTTAGCAAAAGAATATTTTGTGAACCATGAAGAAAGATGTCAAAATTCACACCATTGCCTAATTAAGCATTTTCTCCAAACATATTCCCAAAGGCTCTACAGTGTTTGTAAATTGTCTGTTATTCAGTAATAGAATTACTCATAGAAATTAACTCTTTAATATAATCATGATAGATAAGCAATATTGTGAAGGATATGAAAATATTATTATTTTGGCCTCTCATGTTCTCAACACTGACATAAACTAGTACAGGGAGAACTGTACCCTAATAAGAATTCTTGGTAAATGCATGAGGAAGGAAGAGACAGTTTCATGTGTATAGGTTAAAGTTTTTAAAAATAAACCATATTTTAAATGTTATAGGCTAGCTTGTAATTTAAACCAACCTCAAACCGAAGAAATAGTGAAGTATTTTTTTGTATGTGTAACGTGACTAATTTTATTATTCTAAATTATCTGTGTTTTTTTTTTCTGTTATTATCTTATGTCTTATATTTGACTTTTTTCAAAGTCAGGCAGACCTGTGAACACGTATTAATGCCATATAAATATATAAATTAAATATAGTATTAAGTTTAATAGGATGGGAAATATGTTTCAGTGTACCTGTAATGTTGCTATAGTGTCTAAATCTAAAAAAAAAAAAGTAATTTCTTGGAGTTAATTATCCTTTGTATGGATAATCACAATACTGAAAAAAGCTATTAGGTTTATATTAGGAAAGCAATAGACACTAAAAAGCTTGTAGGTTTAGGACCAGAGCTATATTATGAGGACTCTAAGGCTAAAAGAAACTCAGGAAAAAAAGACCTGATGAAATTTGAGCTGCATATTAATTAACCCTCAAATGTCTCCATTTATACAAAGGGAATCTTATGAAAGTATCTAGGTACACGATGGTTGCTTTCTAAACTATGAAAATACTCAAATCTGAAACTCTCATCCTAAAACTTTCTCTTTCACTTGAAACTCTTGAAAAAAAAGTCAGGTATAGTAGAGAAAGGCAATGAACTGACTATAATTATCTTTCAAATCAGAATAGACTGTCTTTTGTAAGCTTGTAGTTGACCTTTTTAATATTCTTTTATTATGTGAGAGGCCTTGTGAATTTTTTGTTTTTCTTTTAGTTGTTATGCTGTTTAATTACTGTATATTTGTTATAGTTCCTAGAACAAATAAATATGTACAATTATATAATTAAATTAGAATCAGTGCTATGTACAATTATGATATAAAAATTTCTACTAAGCTTTGTCAAATACAATGTCCCAAGTATATACATCACATTCAAATCTCAGTAGATGACGTTTCTAATTTATTCTTTTCAAAAGCCATCGAATGATTACTTTACTGTCTGTGTTTACAAAAATTTACCTTTTATGTAATTTGTAAGCTGAATTACATGTGTTCTCATTAGCTCTCTGGAATACTACATACTGAATGTTCAACTCGGGCTATTTGTGGAATAGAATGGTCAGGAGAATGTGGTAGGTGATGTTGCAAGGGACTTCTTAGCTGCATGACAGACATCCTCAGGAACAATCAGAGGTGAATTGACCAGGAGACTAGCAAAAACAAACTTAAAATATGCAAATACCTTCCAAGGTTAGGAGAGGGGCCTTGCCTAGTTCTTAGCATGGTTATACAGTTGGTAAACTTTGTTTTCACTTTCCAGTCTTTTTCCCTTCCATCACATCTTCCCCTCACATTGGGTAGTATTGCAGTGGCTGAAGGTATTTTTGGTATCTGGCTAAGGCATAATTCAGTTGGGAATACATTGTTAGTTTGATTGGACATACTGATATGATTTCCATTCATTTCTATGTACAGTTCCTTGAATGTTAACTGTCCTGGCACAGCAATGTCTTCCTGGAATACTCCTGCTCACCATGCCAACTGACCTGGTATCTTGACACAAAAAGATATTGGGCAATTTTAAAAAGATATTTTGATATGACTTAATAAAATATGAGATATTAGACCTACTATAGAAGTATATAACGAGTCTCTTTTATCTTCTTCAAACTTATTTATTAAAGAAATGAGAGAAATTTCAGATTTAAAAAATGAAATACATGACAAAATAAATAGAAATTAAGCATAGCAAAAACAATAATTAAGAATAGGTGATACATTTCTAATAGAAGCACTGAATAGGTTCATGGATTGAATCATGTGAATGAATGAAATGAACACTTAGGGAAAATATTAAACTTTTTTGGTGATTTAACGAAAAATATAAATAATATAACAAAGATAATAAAACTCATATTATACCATTACACTGAGGTCATTAATGATAAACTGGTTAACAAATATTAACAATTCAAAGAACACTTTACTTTATAGTCACAGCAGAAAAAAAACTAACTCAAAATGCTTATATGTATAAGGAATTTTTTTTAAATTTGACAACAATCATAAAATAGACATATTATTAACAATGGTTGAGAAACTGAAAGTTGCTTTTAAAAACTATCAATAATAAATGTTTATCAACCTGAGTAGACCAAAGGTCAGTAAGGTTCATGTTTTCATATAGCCCATATGCTAAAAAAAGATTTTTACATTTTTAGAAGGTGGGAGGGAAGAACAATATTATTTCATGACATGTAAAAATTACATAGAATTTAAAATTCAGGGTCCAAAAATAAGTTTTATTGGAATATAACCATGCTCATCCGTTTATATTGTATTGTCTATCAGAGTTGAATAGCTGTGACAGAGACCATATGTCACAATGCCTGAAATATTTACTATTTGCCCTTTTAGAGAAAAAGTTTTCCAACTTCTGGTTAGTAGATGAGTAGGACTGAATTCTCTCCATAATGATATTACAAAATCTTTGTCATGTAAAGAGATGATCAAAGAGCATGCAGCCAAAACACATAAGAAAAAATGTATTATGAGAGTGAAACAGCTAATTTATAAGCTTATCTTGTGATTCTTCTGAATTTTCTATTTGTGGTATTTGTCAGCCTTTCAAACTTTACAGGCCATGACTACTTTTCTCATGCTAAATGTTCACTTTCATTTCTAATTTTTATTTGTAATTTTATCTTTTTCTTAAATATCACCTTTATAAATTATTTGAACTCAAGGTCCAACAAAACTGGATATACCAGTATATAATAAACTATATTTTCTATCTCAGTTGGAGCTTGAATATAGTTCTCATGCTATGTGTCTGTCCTATTTATAAACATCACACATTAAATTGAAATTAGTTTTCAGAGGGCAAATAAGCATCTAGGGTGAAATAAAAAAAAAATCTGCTAAATGTTTTACCTTATTAAAACTTGACCCCCTACTAAAACTTTCTCAAATATTGTTTCTAAACAGTGAAAACTGTTGGTTTCAGTCTTGGAATGACACATTATTGCTCAGAGGAATTTTTTATGACTAGGTTTAAAATGGAAATGCCAATAGATTTAATTATGGTTCTACTGCAGAGGGCACAGCACATTAACATTATTGAATGAAAAAATATTAATCTGCTCTGTGAATATGTTGAGCACCTTTAATATTATCATTTGCATTTACAAAAGCGTACATTTAAAATTTTCATCAAAGCTAAATAAGACCTTACAGAGAAATGCCCTCTTAAGATCTTTCAGTTTGAAATTTCTTATTTTAGAAAAGATGATAAGACAATGTAAAGAATTATGATTACTGATACAAATCGAATGGCCTTGTCATTCACTATGGTCCTTCTGATTGTCATACTTGACCCACTTTTATGGAGGGCAAATAAGTGGGCTAAACGGTCAACTGTTAAGCATTTTAGGGAAATGTAGTGTATATATATATATATATATATATATATATATATATATATATATATACATTTAAATGAATATATATATTTAAATGAATATATATTTAAATGAATATATGTATTTAAATGAATATATATTTAAATGAATATATATATATTTAAATGACTCTAGACAGTGCTGTAATGAAGCTAGACAGAGCCATTGGCTATAATATTTTGGGTCAACTTTTTATCTCTTTTTTCTTTTTTTAAGAGTCTATATATATATGGCAGAACCAAAAATTTATATGAACAGACTCTTTTTATACCTTCTAAAAATTCGGTTCTATGATACAGTAGACAGTATTTTCATCTGAGCTTTAGTCTTCTCCAAGACACTAGATGGTTATTAAATGATCCATTTCTACTGACAAAGACTCTTTGTTCATACTCTCATATGGCTTCTAGCTGCTCAAGGCCATGCCACTAGGATGATTCCAGCCCCCATTTAAAAATGCCTGCCTAAAAAAGCTTGCAGTTATAAATCCTTTCTTTGACCTTTGAGATATAACTCTTCTACCACCTAAAATCTCCTCAAGGACTTGGGAGCAGTCTCTTTGTAATGAAAATATCCAGAGGATAAACTTACTTTCTTGTTTTCCAGTTCTGAAGAGAACAAGGGCCACACTTAGGTGGGCATCTTGCTCACTGCACCATTTATACCTCCTGGCATAAATATATGAGAAATTTGTTTTCTTCTGGATGAGTGCCAATTAGCAAACCCAGATGGCCCAGCCACATGGACCAACCCTTCCACCCCTTAACGCATCTTCCCTTTCACACACCCCCACACTTAAAAAATCTCTTGTTTTATAGTCTTTGTTTTAGTGGAGTCGATCTCAGGTTACATTGTGTTCTCTCTTCTATTGCAATAGTCATTACTGAATAAAATCTGTCTTTTCTGCTTTTAATTACTGTCTAGTTTTATCTTTGATATTGCATTCAGAAAAAACAGTAATGATGATCCTGTGTATTTTTTCATTTCCTAATCTTAAGAAAGTCAGAAGGGACTTAGATCCTATTTATTTGAACTCTCCTTTTTACAGTAAAGACACCAAAGCTTAGAAAGAGTCAGTGAAGCATGGCCTGATAACTGTGGAGCTGAGATCAGAAGCTTATGTTCCCAATCTTTTCCCCTGCTCTTTCTATTGCCAAATCCCTGGTTTGGGTACAGAGTTTCACTTTCTATGAAATCATGTTTATGGTAGAAAAAGAGATAAGATAGGTGCTCTGGCAGCTTCAGAGCTTAAAAAGGGGAGGGGCTTTATTTTTTTAAGTGTAAAGTTTTATAGACATTATGATAAATAAGATACATAATTGTGCTAAACAACAAAAAATAATTTGTGATTCCTAAATTAGATGATGAAATTCAACAATTTGATCAATTTAATGTTCATCAAATTCTGTACTCCATTGAGGATAAGACTGAAGTTGAAGATTTAGATCATGAGTATAACAAATGTTAAGAGTGTCTTAGAACTGTTTTAGTGCATAGCTCTAATTTCAAAGCTCAAATGCAATTGATTTTTAACCATTTTCTTCTATGAAATTTTAAAAATTAGTTTTATATACATTATGGACAAGACTTTGCTATATTTAGCACCAGCAGTGGGGCAGATCTAAAATTCTTTGATTTTCTTATCTCCATTATAAATAAGGGTAAGCAATTACCATAAGAGTTCTGATGGCCAAAATGAAAAAAAAAAATGAGAAAATGAGCTTTAAAAATAGAGATGCCTGCCTTTATTCTTACTCTAAATCTGTGAAAATAGCAAATTATAGTCTACTGAGCAAGGTATGTCATTCATTGCATCTAGCTAGACTTTAAACAATACTTTTTTGGTTACATACTGCATATTTGCAGGTACTGAAGTGGTTAGGAGAAAAATGGTGCAATTGCAGTGAAAGGCAAAGACCATCTCTTCTAATGATTTGAAATTGAGATCAATAATGACACAGTTCAATTTACGGCATTAGTTCTTGATGTCAGAGATAGGTTAAAAATGGATTATAATGACTCTTTAGCAGATAAATTTGGAGCAATTAGAGGTCTGAAAATGTCTATGTAACTAAAAAATAATTTCCCTTAAATTATCTAGGCTGTAGAACCTGTTTTGTTTCTTTTGCATGTTAGAAGCTGTTTTAAAATTCGATTGCTTCTCAATATGGACATAATTGACTAAGTTTCTAAACCTGAAATTTTAAATGAAGATAGATTAAATGCTAAGTCAGTTTGAGCTATAAGCAAAATGTTAGTAAGTAAACATATAATGGAAAAAATTTTTAAAAAGATAAATTTTATTTAAACCTTGCACAGTGCTTTATAAACAGTAGGTACTAAAATAAATATTTGTTGAATTAAATTTTGTTCCCTCTTAAGATATGGCTGAAAAGTACTGACTAGCTAAGTATCAGTCATGCCAAACAATCTAGGTAAACTCAGCTGCACTGTTCCCAAAATATAAGCCTTTATATTTTGAATAAAAATATGAACTAAGCCAACACAATTCTTTTATTGTAGATTTGGTGGACTAAGATTGCCATTTTTCCAGTTTGTTTTTCTCCGTGTTCCTAGCTTGGTCCTAGGAAGTCTTATAGTCACTCTGAAGCCATAAACACTGACATTATCTTTTCAGTTTCCCATTGTCAGGTTTATTGAACTGACATATTTATTGCTTTATCTCAATCCATAGATATATTTTAGAAAGAAAATTAAAACTAAATCAGTTTTTTGAGTTTCACAAATGTACAAAAAGAGGCTTTGGTTCATGGACATTCTGAACAAATTAGCAAAGCTTTCAACTTAGTTACATATTTAGAAATCACATATAGAAAAATAAAAATAATGTGTTGTCTCCTCCTCCTTCCCTTTGAATTGACTTGGTTATTTAGTTCTCTGTTTCCTACCCTCTTGCTCCTTTTGGATTCTGTTTTCTGTACAGTCTTTATTCTGTCAGTTTGTCTTGGCATGTAAATTACTGTCAATGTTGAGAAGGCATAAAAGAACACAGATTTCTTGTAAACTTATTACTCATTGATGCTCTGTCTTATGTAAGATTCTATGTGTTTTCTTTAACAGGTTCAGGACTTTTCTCTTGCTCTTAAAAGCTTTGAAATTATGTAAGTCACTGTATTTCAGTGACAAAAGGTGGGTAAGCAGAACTTTAATGTTTCTGACATGCTGATAACCTCATTTTAGTCACAAACCAATACTTAGAGATAAGTATTTTTATTTACAGATAATAAAACTGAGGTTCAAAAAATTTAAGTAATTAGCTTATTTTTGCTCAGTTGGTATTTTTCAGTTAGCTAGCCAGCTTAACAAGATTAACTAGAAGTGTTGTTCATAAATTTTAAACGTTAATAATTCGATATAAATTTCTAATGCTTTGACGTTTACAAAATATTTTAAAGGGTAATCACTTATTAATTCCATTGTTCTTTTCTTTTCTAAATTTTACTTTTGAGGCATTTTAGAGAGGTCATGTATTGCTTGTTTCAATGTATTCATAAAAAACATGTATCTAGCATACATTTTAAGACTTTATATTTTGACTTCTTGAAACTCACCTGAGATTGAGTTTATATACATCAAGATAATCTCAGTTTTTCCTAAGATCCTGGATCATTCTTGATAAGAAATGTAATGATCTTGTGAATTTCAGAGCTAAGGTATTTTGCAATTATGCATTATTAAATTGAATAGATTGAAAATTTTTTCTTTTCACAATAATAGTCTTCAAAAGTATAGATTTTCCTTTTACATTTAGAAAAACAACACAAAAATATCTTTTCTTAGACTCATGATATCTGTAAGGTTGCGATTCAATGGTATAACTATCGGGCAATATAAAAATTAAGGTCTGATTATTTTTCATGTGGGGATTAATCTTTTACGTGGGGGTTTAAAGCTACTCTTAACAGAACTAAAACTGGTCCTTATGGTTTATTTTTAGTTCACGTGTCTACATTTATACATGAAACATTTCATTGCCAGACCAACAGTACTTGAAGTATTTTATTGTTTTTCAGTTCTTAAGGGCTAAGGAGCAAATTTTTTAGTTATATATTCATTGTTACAATCCTGTGATTTGAAGTAGGTACCTCATATGAAGAAACTAGTATGTTCCAGGTATTATGCAAGGTACTGAATCTAAAAAAAGGGATAAGACATATTTCTTATTCTGAAAGATCTCACAGAGAGATCCTGGCATCTGACTTGATGGTGTATAGTTCGTTAGTCTTTCCAGAGTTGGTCTCCAGGGTTTCACCCAGCACTTCCTCTTAAGCTGTAAACATGTTAAAAGTGACATGGAAACTTTCAGGTGCCACATGAGAATGCTTCTATGACATGTCAGTTGCTCAGCTCCCCAAGGCCGGAATGATCAAGCATGTAGATTCATATAAAGAGAGAAGAAGGACCAATGGTCATATTGATAAAATCAGTAGGTGGTATATGCAGTCAAACCATCTTCATTCCTTTTTGTTGCAGGGTATTTCCTTGACTGATCCACGATTGCTCATGGACAGAAATGATATTGGATCTCTCTAAGGTTTTCATTCTCAAATCTGGCTCCATTTTCTGTAAGAAACGATAGCTTGAGGCAGTGTATAAGAAAGAGGGATTAGTGTGGCTGGATTCCTAAATTCCATGTTATAATGCACATGGGTCTGTTCATCGCTCTGGAAGCAATTCTAGTAAAAATCATCTAGCTATTTATAGAGCAAAGTTTCTGAAGTTAGGGATGAAATAAATGACACAATATATAGAAAACACTAATAGGGAAGATCTCAGGATAACTCAGCATTAATGGAAGAAATACATGAAGCAATGGATAGAAAATACTTTCTCTACTGTCTGGGTTTTGCTGTCCATCATTTTCAGGTCTCTCTTTACTTTGCCAACACTCTTAACGGATATAGCATTTTCTAAGTACAGAACAGCTGCCTGTGAGGATATAACACCCTCACCTCCCACATTATGGCACCAAAGATGCAGCTCATATTCCCAAAGGAAGGTGAATTTGAAAGAAAAACGCGCATGTTTGCCACCCCCGTGGTTTTCTACAGGACACCGAGATGTGCAGAAACCTAGAAATGTGTCAGCTAAACAGTTTGACTTCACACGCTGATTGAGAGGCTGGGTAGCACAAATGTTTAGCTCAGTAACTGAGCACAGTGAAATAAGTATGTGAGCTGACGATTCAAATGAGGTTTGCTTCAATTATAGCAGCTGTCTCAGCATCAGCCTATTTTAGTAGTTTCAGGTAACACAGCCTTTTGAATATACCAAAAATATTCCATGGACATCTTCATTTCCTCTTATCTTAGGCCCAGTAGAGTTAAGAGTCTCCCTTTGACAGCATGGGCTCTGGAGGTTAAATGGAACAATTAAACTCTATTCATACTCAGAGTTTCTTGCTATTCTGAGAAACTGGATAATTCTTCCAATTTGATCAAATATAACCTTAGTATAAAGTTGCTGGAGTTGTGAGTTCAGCCTTCATTGTTTGCGCCTTCTTTCTTTTTATAGGAAAATTTTATGTCAAAAATCTCTATTGCACTTTCCATATTTATGATTCAATAGGAACTGAGGAGGCTCTGTAGGGGAGAGTTGTCTAGAAATCTTTTGAATTAGATATCATCCAAAAATCAATGAAGAAACATGGATTTATTCCACCGGAACATCTCTGTGTGCTATAAGTCCTTCGAGGGCAAAGATCCTGCTTTATAAATTTTTGAACCCTCTACAGAGTTCAACATCATACTTTAAGTAAGGAAGATTCTCTATAAATCATTGCTGAAGCAGTATTTTCTTACTTTGAGGAATGAGTTATCCCAGGACATTTTGGAAGAGGAAAATATAATACATAATTAAAAAACAAAAACAAAAACAAAAAAACCTCTTGCACCAAGCTTTTGGAGTTAGTTTCATCAGTATCTTTAAAAAAATTATTTGGAGATATTTGTTAATAAATCCAGACTCAAATATCAGAATTAATGTAATCTGTCTGGAGGAGATAACAGTGAGTGAGAATATTTTATAGTGTTTAAAATAAAAACTCACTCAATCTGGATTTGGCACTTGTCAACCATGTATACCTTGGTTCTTTTTACATCCTAGACAAAAATTATTAAAGAAGAAAACTGTGTAAAAAGAAAAAAAGTCCATTATAAAGAAATTAGACATGTGGATTACCTTTCCCCTCCCTATCCCAAAACCATTATTTCTGGAACAATAGAATTATAATACTTTTCTTCTCTGTCCTGCTATCTACACAGTTTCCCTCCTTTATAGCTCTTAGAATAATGTCACTGAGAATTCTGTTTATGTGCATAAATTGAATTTTTCTTTAAATGTTCAAAACACACTTCTGTGATGCTGTAATAGCAATACTATCACACTGACATTTTCCTTTTCTTTTTCTCAATCTTCTTTCTCTTTCACTCCAATCTAGTTTTTCCAGCTGGAAGAAAATGCAAGAGCTTTGGGTTAAAGTTGGTGCTTTGACCTAGAATACTCATTTGCAGAAGATGAAGGAACAATTGAAGCAGCGTTCTTCCCTTTTCCCTCACAGAAGATCGCTGATGTGCAGGTTGCAGGCAAGCACATGCACACATATCCTGATAATGTGTCTGCCCCATCTTCTTCAGCCTAACACTAATTTGGGATTCTTCATCTAATGGGCCTTTGCACAATGATTTCTTTCACGTACAGGCTAGTAATTTCACACTAAATACTTCAATTATTTATAAATGGATCTCAGAGACAGCAAATAGCAGCTGGGCTATAGAAGCTGTTTTGACTGAGGTCTGCCCAATAAAACCACATGCCACTTTAAAACAGTGTTATTAATATTTATGTGATTCGATCAGTTAGTTTAGATGCTTTTCTTCCCTGGGCTATGTGGAAGAAACCTTTCTATTTTTGCTTACCTGTAATTATAAACTGGTTCTTTTCTTTGTCATACTTCAGGGGTAAGTATGACAAAAGGTCAGGCCCCTGGGCAGAAAAATATGCCAAACACAAGCAACTTATAATGCTTTCTCTACTTTTCCTTCAGGTCTTTGGAGTCTAATAAAGTATAGGTCTGATAGTAGAAAATCTGGAAGCTCAAATTATGAACCTTGGATGAAGATTTTGGTTTTAACTTTTGATAGACTAACTCTGTCTATGTAAATAGAAATGAGTAATCTGACATAAGGGACATTACCAAAACAAATTGAGACCCGGGTTAATGAATTTGCACCTTTAAAAGAGAAATATATACATATACACACACACATACATACATACACACACGCAGATATAAATGTGACAGATAATCAGTACACTTAAAAAGCATTACTAACAAACTTCAGGCCTTACTTGCTTCCGGATATAAATATCTACTTTGTTTTCAGTGTATTACTATCTAAAGCAGGATCCTTTGTGCTCCATGATCTATTAATGAAAGAGTATACCGTACTGGTTTCTGAAAGTTCCATAATTTATCAAGTCAAATACAAATGTAGAAAAGTGATAATTCTAGTGCTAATTAAACAATGATGATTGGGGGTGGGGGTTTAAAAGGTTATGTGAGTTCAGTTTAGAGTCTGTTTTCTGTATTGTCTATCTGATGACTTTTCTTGCTATGGTAGTTCGACAGCACAACTTTGGCCTGTAAGGTGACAGCCATGAGAGGGCAGCACAGTTACATTTTCTTAGCAGGAAAACAAGAGGGAACAGATGGTATAAACATTGTTTGCAAGCGTCTTCATGACTAAGGGCGCAGTCTCAGCCACCAGGCTTTTTTCCTCTTCTCTTTCTCCCTCCCCTTTAAGACAGACTGATAGTAGAAGCTCATAGTAACAAATTAAGCTGTCAGTAAAATGTCAGTACAGGAATATACTTCAACTTTTGTGTAGTTATAATTCTTTATATTAAAAACACTTCCTTTAGTACCTATTTCTGTCTTAACTAAACAAAAGTTGACCTTTTTGATATATTTTTTTCATTATCGTTTTTCTCTTTGAGACTTGAAATGTGCGTGTGTGTGTGTGTGTGTGTGTGTGTGTGTGTGTGTGTGTAGTTTGAGAAACTATAAGCAAATGCAGATGATTTCCCTTCTAATAAAGTCCAAATTCCCAAGTCTTCCATGACTTAGCATTATAGAAAAGATAGCTATTGTGGAAAGGATGAGTTTACTCACACACAGAACTAATGACCTGCAATCATGACAAATCACCTTGCATGTTATCTCATTTGTTAGCTACAGATGTCTTAGCTGCAAGCTGTTGGGGAAATAAGATCTGGGTAAATAATCCATAATTACAGTAGAGTAGATGAAGATAGATTGGTGAAGGGAAGTTTTATCCTTTGGGATCAAAGAACTTTTTCTTTGACTTTACTGATGAATTAGTTGTTACAGGGTAAATAAAACCAGACAGTGTAGCATGCTATACACTTAAAAATACTCCCTACATGCACACCCACCTCAGTAGATAAAAGAATGTCTTAGGAGTAGGAAGGAGCTCAACAGTTGAAGGGCGGAACGTGAAGCTCAGCCCGTGCCCCAAAATGGAGTGACCCAGGAGTGCTCTCATTCCACAGATCACTGGGCTAAAAACTGAGGTAATAAGATAATTGGCTTGGTCTTTAAACAATCAAAGCCAACACTTCTCCTGATTCCTTGTTCTTTTCTTTGATATCCTAAAGATCTGCTTTCTGCTCAGGCAAAGCTTGACAGAAATAATTCAGGAATGTTGACTTTGAAAATAGAAACAAAATTTAGATATAGAAGGATAAAAAGAATCAAGTTAAATTTAAGAGTGGTTGCAGCTAATTAGCATGCAGGCAGCTTCCTCACACTGAATGTAGTGAGATATTTACTGTCCTTTTAACAGAGTGGAAATAAGAGGTGAAGAATGTGGGGAGATTTGATTGGGCACTGAAAGCTTGCATATACACCACCAAGGGAAATATAAAAGGTCAGAGAAATATTTGGTACATATTCTAGAGATTGAATGAAAGCTTGTATCACTGAATTAACTTCTCAATCAATCTAATTGTTAGGCAAAATCAATGCTCTCACTTTTTCCTGTGTACTTTGACATCATTTTTACTCACGTACTAACAGCTTTAGCTGAACTGTATTTTAGGGAGCTTGACAAACAGTGGAAAACAGAAGACACACGTACAATTTGACTCTCTATAATACCCTATTTTTGTACACATATGACTTAACTCTCCATAATTCTCAATCTGCAGCATTATTTTTAACTATTAAGTTGCATAGATGATGAGTTTAAAGCAGATCATAGCTTTATGTCGCTGTATACGAGCACTGCCATGACCTATGCAACCTGGCTAATCAGGTAGGGGAGGCTTTGAGGATCTGAACACAGGTGGACTCCCTTCTAGTTAGCACAGTTCTCATGGGTGAGAAGTGTGGCTATGATACACAATGGCAATGAGTGGCTTTAGAGGAAGAGAAAGGAAGGCCCTGACGAGCTGCTTGGGTATCATATCCTTGTCTCCAGGCTCTTTTTACCAAGTGAGTTACAGATTGGAACCCATCTGGGACTGGTCATAGGCATCTCACTCCACTGCATCATTTATAATACTAGATGTACTCATCTGTTTACTCCTCTTGCCCTTAAAACTAAAATTTCTCTGTAGCCGGAGGCAATATGGTAGATCCTTAAGGATGTCATTACAATGTACTGCAAAATGAGTAGCTTACACATAGTGACTCAGTGACTTGGAGGCTAGATATTAGAGATCAAAGCGTCAGTAGGGTTGGTTCTTTCTGAAGACTGTGGGGATGAATCTCTTACAATCCTTTCTCCCAGCGTCTAGTTGTTTGTTGGCAATCTTTGGAGGTCATTGACTTGTAGAAGTATCATTCCAATCTCTGCTTTCATCTTCACATGGTGTTCCCCATGTGCGTTCACATTGTCTTTTCTCTGTACCTGTCTGTTGCCAAATTTTCTCTTTGTATAAGGACACCATTCGCATTGGTTAGGGGCCCACCTTACTGCAGTCTGACTTTATCCTATGCTAACTAGTTACATCTACAATGATTCTATTTCCAAATAAGGTCATATTCTGATGTACTTAGGGTTAGGACTTCAACACATGAATATGGGAGTGGGGAGGACATAATTTCATTCATAACAGGGAGAAACAATTAATAATGTGAATTTAACTTATTTAATTATAGCGTTGCTGTTTGCCCTTTACACTTTATCTATTTAGAGTAAACCATAATACTATTTAAAGAAGTATGATGGAAATACTTTTATGATGGTTCATGTATTTCTTGAATTTTTAGTTGCAATAGTGTGTTTTACTGAATACTGTAGCTCTACCTGTTTCTTGAAATCAATATAACCAGTTGAGAGAGATAACATTATTTTGCCTCCATTTCTTTAGTGGAAGAGCTCTTCATTCAAAGCAAAGCCCCACTATGTTCTTAACAATCCCATTATGAAGCCTAATAATCCTTAAAACCACCAAATGGTGTTTGACTCTAAATCCTGCAGGTTTCAGGTTTTGCTTCCTCTTGTTCCTGCCTCCATGGGTACAAAGAACAGTTGGTCAATGTGCTTTGTGGAGGAACATACTTGACAAGCATTATTAGGTTCTATCTAATAAAAAGATAATCTAATTTTCACTTAGGTTTTATTCTAACTGAATCATCATTGTCGTCTTATAAAACCTCTCCAGGATCTCCTGATATTCTTGAATGAGTTATTTTAGAACTAGAGAGAAGTCTGACTTCACCAGGGTAGAGGAGGACAAACCACTGTGGATCCAGGTGTGTCTGTTTTCTTGCAGAACTGTCCTCAGATGAAGTGGCCAACCTTCCTCTGAATTTCACACAGATCTTTCCCTCTGAGCAGTGTCCCATCTTTATTTCATTTTTTTGAAATGTGTTTATTTAATGCTTTCTGTGAGCTTGATACTGGGGCTAGGAGCTGAGATATGATAGTCAACATAACGAGGTTCCTGGTGACAAGGACATATACAGAAGAGCAGATCAAAAATGTGCTCAGGATTTGACCTCAGAACCCTTTATACTCTCAAAAATTATTGAAGATGCCAAATAATTTTTCTTTATGTCTATTATCTAATAATACTTCTCAATCAGAAACTAAAGCTAAAAAATTTTTAAATATTCATTTAAAAATAGCACTAATACCTCATCACATGTTAACATAAGTAACATGTTTTAATAAAAATAAATTCTTAGTTTTTCACATAAAAATAAATTTAGTAAGAAGAGTGTCTTTGTTTAAAATTTTTGCAAATATATTTTTAATGCCTGGCTTAATAGAAGATAGTTGAATTCCCTTATCTATTTTTACATTCAATCTGTTGTAATATGCTATTTTGGTTCAAGGATAAGAAGATAAGTAGATGGAAAAAAGATGAATATTTTAATTATTTTTCAGATAATTGTAGATATTCTTCTTTCGTGCTATACCAAAAACACAATAAATGAAAGCTCCCTAAATGTTAGTTGCAATGTGAATTTTGAAGCCATATAAGTGAATATTTCAGACTTCGTTGCGTTAAAATCCATTGGTCTATCTTACTTTTTAATTATGTTTTCCTTGTTTTTGTGGAGTTTCTTTTTTTTTTACTTTTGCATATCTGAAACATTTGGAATATTATGTTAATATTTTTAATTGTTTTGAAAATTCATTTATTAATTTTTGTACTCTATTTTTGAGAGAGGTATATTAAAATTTTCTATTTCTGTTGATTTATCCATATTTTATAGTATCTCTGTTAATTTCTGCTTCACTAATTTGTGAGTAAGTTGTTAGGTACATATAGATCAAGAGTATTAAAACTTCGCGTCAAAATTTTCTTTTTTAATGATTGTATGATTATCTTCTTCATTAAGTCTATCAGCCTAGTAAATAACAAATTTCTACTTAGTATATCATTAAAATGGAAAGCATTTTACAAATACAAAGTATTCTATAAAACTTTATTAAGTCAACCACTTGTAACAACAAATAAACTAAGCAACAATAAAAACAGCAATATATAACAGCAAACCAAGACATGAATACTTTCTGTGACTAGTTCCCAAAAAGAAAGGATGAGGAACATTTGAGCTGTAGATGACCTAAACTCATTTTTCTTACTTAGCACATGAGGAAGCTGAGGCCCAAAGAGAAGTGATCACTCAAGGTGCTGACACCTGGGCAACAGCAATGCATAGTAGTGAGGAGCAGTTTTGTGAGATTCAAAATATTTTGGTCTCTACAAGTGGTATTACTAGATACTCTTAGACCCTTTCTCAGGACCAGGGAGGTAATTTGGTGGGAGTGAGCCTGCCCCTCACTTGTTGGTGTTGCATACCCCTCCTTCGTAGCAAAAGGAACAAAGTAGGTGAGGGGCAGTGAAGCTCAGGGAAACCTATAGATGGACTCCACCAGCATCCATTAATGAGTTCCTTGAAGCAGAGGTTTTCTGATCTGGGCATTTAGTGTCACTCTTCTCCAGTGAGGAGAGGGTTATTTCATTCTTCACTCTTCTTCCTTCTGTGTCACCCGCTCTCTCCCTGCATCTGTTCTCCTTTTGCTCTCTGTCCTGGCCATCTTCATTTACTCCTCTGGTTCTGGCAGGATCATGGCATCAAGCTATTCATATCTGTGATGATTAGCTGCCTAAGAAAATTTTTTTAAAAAAGGAAAAAAACTGAGCACAGAAATGGCTGAATTCAATAAGCTCTTTAACCTTTTTTCTGGACCTCACCACTGCTTACAGGACAGCGATCCTGACCTTTGAGTCAGCCTTTTTGTCATCACTCAAGAAAGATACCCAGCCTCCTGCTTATACCCTTGGGATCTATTTCCAGCTTCTTGTCTGCAGTTTTTGTAGCTGATACAATTGTCAGCATGGGCCATGATGTCAGTATCTTCCTCTGTTTTGGTTTTAAATGTGATGCATAATTATTACCTCGTCTGCATTTGTGCTGATTACCTGTTTTACTGACTCTTTGAGCTTGCTTCTTTCCATAAGAGAGAATTATTATGACTATCTCCCAAACTAAAATTTTGGGGTATTTTATCTTTGGGTATTTTTGAGTAATTTATCTTTATAAATTAAATTCTGAAAAAAATGAAGAAAAATCATATTGGGCAGTTATACTTTACTAAAACTTTAAGTCTATTTAAGTCTGGCTCTTCCAGGTCTGTAGAACGTTGGAAGAAATTTTAAAGTTAATTATCTTTTTATCCTCTATGGTCACCTAGTGTCTCAGCATTCTTGGTGACTTGGTATTTTGAAGACAATTTCTTATAAAGATAATATAAGCTACACTTCGAAACGTTTTTCATAGCTTTATTTTTAATATTTGTTCAAGGATGCTATGAAACTCACTTAAAGGAAGCATTGAAGTCTTATGACATTAGTGTAATACTATTTATGTAATCATATCTAAGTAAAATTACGTGATGAATAAATAAAAACAGTGCTAAACCTTGCACTGGCCACATCCATGCCTCTCTCCCTACATGCTCCTTTGTGAAGAATAGGAACAGGCAAGAGGCAACCTGAACTATCAAGCATCACAAACTGCATGCAGCCTTCACATTCTTATTCAGAACATAGTATCAACAGTTTCTTTTGCACTGTGACAGGTTTCAACTGGCTGCTGAGAACAAGGAAATGGCTGTATAACCCAGGATTTTTACTCACCACAGAACTCAGTTCATAAGTTTGTAGGAAACTCCATATACCTACATAGGTAAAAGCCTCTTGACATTCTCAGGAAAGAGTTCTGGGGAGGCGGGGCTTAGGGAGTTTGGAAATGGCTGAGTGATGATACCTAGCTGATCTCTGAATAAAATGAGCTTATCTTGATATGGCTATATCTATTAGCAGCTAAGATTTCCTTGGGAAATACTTTTATAAGCCCTCTCATTCTGGGAGAGATTGCTCACTTTTACTTTCAGTATCGATGAAGAGAGATGAAAATTACTCTAAGTGGATGCCTCCTGCCATAAGTAACCTGAGGCTTGAGTAAATGAGAGGAGCTGATGAATTCCAACAAAACTATAACTACAAAAACAAAAACAAAAACAAACAAAAAAACCACTCTGAGGCTAATTAAATTGTTTTCTAAATTATGCAGGGTTTTTTTTTTTTTCACAAGAACACGTCTTTCTTATTATGAATAAAACCTTGATGTGTCTGTGGACATCCCTAATCTTTACAGGCTCATGCCATGGGAAGGGTAAGATGAATATTTAGAATCATCTCAAGCCTTTATTATCGGAGGTGGACACTAGGTATAGTTGACCAATAGAGCCTTACAACTTGTCATCATTGTTATCCTACTCTTTATCGCAGACTAAAAAGCAGGCACAGTGCTTAGAATGACTGAGCTGAGTCAAGATGGCAAATTTGCGTATTTTTTATATTTAGATTTCAACATATTTTCCTGCCGAGCAAGGTGGTAATTGTTCTTGTAAGGCTTAAACTTTCTCTTACCCCATAGCATACAGATGGACTGTTTTAGAAAAGACTCACTCCCATCATGACTTTGCAGGGGTTTGTTCATTACAGATCTAGTTCTGAGGTTTAAGGTAAGGTATTTTCAAATTGCTACCCATATGTACAACTAACCCTCAAAAAACTAATTTCCCCCCACTCTTCCTATTTTACAATAGAGGATTATTTTGATGTCATGAAAATTTTAAAATGAAATTTCTTGCCTGTGGAGCAACAGTGTTCAAGGAAAACCCAGAAAAGATGAGATTTCCTAATTAGACATTTGGATGAACAATCAAACCATAGCAGAAGAAAGCTGAAAAGGAAAAAAATAGGAAAATAAGCAGCACATGATTATACATAATCCTCTTAAGATAAAAAAAAAAAAGTTTCTACTTTTTCTTCTCTATTCTGTTGGAGTTTACTGAAATAGACTTGTAATTAGAATGACACTTTTTGTATAGGCCAAAAGGTGAATTGCTCCATGAGGTAAAGTGTTACTCTTTCAATTGAATTGCTCAAGCAGAAGCTGAATCATATCAGAGACATTGTGGAGAGGTCGAATAAGTTGCCTCTAAGATGCGTAAAATTGTATTGAAGTAATACAACTTTATTAATATTTTCTTATTTTCAAGAGTGGAACTAATATTTTGGGACATCTACTAAGTGGCAATTGCCTTCCAAACAATACAAAGTACCATTAGTATTAGTGATTTAAATCTTGTTTAAAAATTATTTTAAAAAATATTTTAAATTTATGTATTGAAAAAATTTTCACCTGCATCATGGTTTGACTCTCCTAGGCTGTGAAGTAGAGAGGACAGATATCTCTATTACCATTTTATAGGTGGGGATATACACCAGAGCAGCTATGTGTCTGATCCTTGTGCACACAGTTAGTTCAATGAAAGTTTACATAGTGTTGAACAAGTTGGCAAAGCGACCAATAAGCATAATTTACCAGGTTGCTGGTGTCTGTAAAAGCTCCAGAAATAAAAACTGGGTTTGCCAGTTTAAGTCTTTTTCTCACATGCAAAATGGAAAGAATTAATAGCCATCCAATTTACCACAGAGATTTATTGAAAATAAACAATATCCTGAATGTAATCGATGATTTAGATTTTTTTTTAAATATGATCATGATATGTGTGTGGGTATAAAATATAATTGAATATCATAACAATAGCAATTGGTAGTTTATGATAGAGTTTAATATGCCAATGCAATTTTAGTCACAATTTCTATTGAATTTGTTCACTTGGTCTTTACTGATTAATCTCCAAAATACAGAAAGATAGTAAGGAGAGTTTTTAAAAGGTCATAGTTCCATAACAATTTATTAATAATTTGGTAATTTTTTCTCTTTTTTCTAGATATAGTTTTTTAAAGTTTAGTTATATTATTAATAATATAATAGTTTAAAAATATATTTTGACTATAGCATTATATAGTTTTATAAAATACTTTTTAATGACCATATGCAATTCAATCAAAGGGATTAACTATTTTCTGATTGATAGGCATTTAGATTAAAAAAAAATTTTAACATTTATTGGGCACCTTCTATGTGCTAAACCTACTTAAATTAATAAGTATTCTTTTTCTTTTTTAAAGACTTAGTCATGGCAAATCCAGAATTTGAAGCATCTCATTTTAAAATGTTTTTCTAACCCATGTCTACTGTAATAACACAACTTTTAAAATGGAGCATTTGTCTAACACTATTGCACAAACTATGGTGTTTTGAGGACCAGAGAAAATTGATGTAGCTTTATTTTTCCTGTGATGGCTTTCTGCAAATTTTCATTTAAGATTATACCCAAAAATTAAGGTTTCCAGGAAAAAAGTGCTTTGGTAACCCAAATAAAATATGTCTAGATTCTAACAATACCATAGAGGAGAATCTGTCCTCAAGCAATTGATTGGCATTTAGAATTCAAAAATGTTGGGTTCCAAATGGAGTATGGAATCCTATAGAAATTTAGGATCTTCACTAACTTTGTTTCCTCTTTGAATTAGATAACTTTAGATGCTTCCATTGTGTTTTTTATGATGTAGTAATGCTTTTAGGTCTAAAAGAGAAATGAGGGACAACAGTTCTAACCTGGAAAATGAACCAAAGACTGTATTCCTTGAAGGCTAATAAATGTTCCTTTTTAAAAACAGAAAATTTAGTTAATTTCAGTTATCATATCTTTGATTCAAAACACATCTGGTCTTACAGAAAACAGCTGGGTCCAGAAGCTAAGCTAGTGAAGGCTGAATACATTGTAGTAGGAAGATAATTGGTCTCAGAAGTAAAAGCTTCCAAATGCGCATCTATTCAACATTACTTCAAGGAGTGTCTCTGGAGGAAGATTGATCTTGACATGCCATTCTTCTTTCTGTGGTGTCCTCTGACAGTGCGTGAAGACAATGACAGTTAGCAGGGGAGCTGGAGAAAAAAGCTCCCAGAGCATTTGCGGGAGATTCATTTCTGCAGCAAAGTCGTTCAAGATGTGGACTCTTTGTTCAGCCCACTGTCTTCAAAGCAAACTCTGACTCTATGAGCAGAGGAGTAAGCCCATTTGAAGAGAAATCAAATGGTTTGGGGTAAGGGTGAACATTTACCTAGTCCTTTGTGCCAAAGGTTACCAATCCATGGGCTTGGGAACTCTGGGAAATGAAGTGACTACTATCAATGCTGGACTTTTTGATGTCTTCAAGAGTAAGCTTTGTGCACACACACACACACACACACACACACACACACAAGATAATTCAGAGGTGACTTGAGTTTTGAATATTAGTATTCCTTAAACTTAAAATTTTGTAGGAACTTTTGTTAATATTCTGTGCCATTTACAAACTTAGATAGTTAACCTTTTAAAAATATTTTAAGCTGCAATTATAAATTTAATATTATTGGCTCTTTTTAAGTAATCTGTTTATTTAACAAACTTTCTCAAGTTCTTAAGTATTTCTTACAAATCTAATAAATTTATCTCATGAAGAAAGTGAATCTTAAGATCCTGTAAGTCAGTGGTTCTCAAAGTGTGGTCCTAGGCCAACAGTGTCAGTGTCCCCTGGGAACTTATTAGAAATGCAAATTCTCAAGCTTCATTTCAGATCTACCAAATAAGAAATTGAGGACTGGGCCTATCAAGCTGCTTTTTAGCAATCTCTCCAGGTCATTCTGAGACATGCTAAGGTTTGAGAAGCAATGCTTTCTATCTTCCAATATTATATACAAATATAAGATTTCAAGTTAACATCATAAATCTAAATTAATCCCTTAAAGATTTTCTATCAAAATCATGGCCTTGTGCATTAAAAGACCTTATTGTCAAATTCTTTCATGCATTATCAATATATAAATATGTCACATATATATGTTATTTCTAAATCTAATTTGAAAAATATAAGTACTGAATGATATGTTTTACTTAATTTATTCTTAAAGAATTTACTCTCTAAGAAAACAATTGTGATTTTGCCTACCAAAAGAATTAAGTTTTAAATTACCTTGTTAGCTCCAGGAGGCTCTTAATTGACCAGAGATTTTGTTTGGATATGAGACCTAGAACTGGTGATATTCAAGATGAGCTTCTTTAATAGACATCATGATATAGAACTCACAGCTTAATGAGGAGAGTATCATTTTAGCTCCCCACCTTTGATGTGAAGTAGCTCATTCTTTGATTTTCAAGGAAAATTACAGTCCACAGCTTCTACCCATGTAAACCATATGCTTTGCTTTTGTTAATCAATTTATTACTTCCTTTCATTCTGAATTCTTGCTTTTCCTATCTGTCCAGTGACAAAGATCTTTATTTTTAAATGAATTCTGGCTGAATTCAGTGTATCGCAGAGTTGTCTGACTTGGGATTGACTTTCCGAAGAGGCCATTTACATGACAATGACAAGAGGTCTGTGAAATTTTATGCACCCTGCATATGGTCAGTGAATTATAAGTATTTGGTTTTGTGCATACACCTGCAATTGCTTTTCAGTTGAGTGGAGATGTTGTACTGATAAAATACTGCATTTTAAAGCATTATTGATTTTTATTGTAGCTTTTTGTCATTATGTATTATTTTCAACTGTGGGTGCTAAAAATAAACTGAATGTAAGTATTCACAAAATTGTTTTCTGTTAAAAGGGTCCTCATTTCAAAAAAACACCCTATAAGAAAAGGATAAGTGTTTTATGTGAAATGCATTTTGTTATTTGTCTTATTAATTGTGATCCAAGAGCAATATATTTTCAACCAAAACGAAGCAGTTAGGGCACCATGGCTACAAATTTTGGTATAATATGCAGTTCTAAAGACGATACTGCTAAATTAGCATTATTAAGAAGATATATTTAGAATAAATTTTTCAGTGGAGTGTTTCAGATATAATTCTGGCTAGCTTGATTAATTCCTTATTTCTCTTTATGTGAACAAACTACTTATCAACTACTTACACTTCTACCACCACCACCACTGTGGGCCATCTCTCATCTGGATTACTGCAGTGCTCCCTAAACTGGGTGCTTATCCACTGCATCCCCACATACCTCTCTCCACCATAAAACCCTGAATCAGATCATGTCACTCTCACACTCTAAATTCTCCAAAGTATTCCTATCTCATTTGAAAAAGACCCATTCTTTACAATGGCCTTCAGGGCCCTTTGTGATATGGCCTTCATTCTTCTTTTCGACTTCATTGCTTCTTCTCTCCTCCAGCTACACTGAACTATCTGCTAAACACACCAAACATATTTTGCCTCAGGGCTTTAAAACTGCAATATGCTCTGCCAGGTAGATTCTCCCTTGGTGCTCACATGACTTCCTCACTCACTTTCTTAAAGTTTTTGTTCAAATATTACCATTTCAATCAAGCCTTTTTCATTTAACTACTTAAAATGGCAAAGTCTGCCTCTGCACTGCCTCTCTTCCTTCCTGCTCTTTCCCCCTTAATACTTTCCCCCTTAATTACATGACTGTTTCCTTCCTCCTTGAGAAATGTATACTTTTTTTCTCTCTGCTATATTCCCCATTCCTGAAATAATGCCTGCACATAGTCAGCACTCAATAAGAAATAGTTAAATAAAATAAATAAATAAAATCAAAAAAATGGAAGAGATCTATTTATTATTGATCCTTATCACCTTCCATAGAAGATCCCAGAATATAATTCTGCAAAATTCTGGCCCTGATTCTTTCTGGAGAAATGCATCTTCCAATGAATGTACTGTGAATAGCTATTATAGAGAGCTGTAGAGAATCTGTCTTTTCAGAACTATAGCTCCCACATGTAACTTCCATCTGTAATTGGAGCTCAGAATTTTTTTCAAAGTTACTCCTTCTCCAACATTTTCTCTCTCTGCCCTCCTACCCCACCCCACCCTGAACTCACCTCTGCATCAAGGGGAGGATGGAGCCTAAAGCTCTGTCATTCATTCCCTCCTAGGAATACACAAGGTCATAGCAATCTAACATTATAGACTTAACTTCTTTATTTTATTTGAAGAGCAAGTTTAATAAATCAGAACATTCATCTGTTTTGAATTTATGATCCAATTTAGGCCAAAATATATTTGTTATCTGTGCTCCATAGTGTCTGTTGTTCTCTCAGCTCCACAATTGACCTTCTTCTCCCACTGAAGGTTGGACGATTACAATTTATATTTCCCAAACTCTCTTTATCAACTGTATTTCTGGTGTGTCATCCAAATAAAAGGCATTGGCAGGACATGGCAAAGTGAAAGGAGGAAAAGCCATATTTAAATGTTCAGGTAGTAGCCTCTAGCAGTGACAGCAACGGCTGGCCCCTGAGGTGGCTACCAGTGAGTGTGGTTTCTAGCAGTGTTGCAGACAATTAGCAGCATAATAGGAGTTCAGCTCCCATTTTTCTACTTAGGAGTGGTGTGGTTCTGTCAAAATATCAGTCTGTGATCAAAGGATCCAGTTCAGAAGTAGTTGTAGACTCTGATCTTAGATTAACAACCATTCCCCTTTCACTTTTCGCGTACTTCACCTTGCAAGGTGAGCAATTCAAACTCCTATATAACCAGTGTCTTTCCTGAACATCCCTCTGTTTTAAGTATATTGAGTGGTTTCTGTTTTCATGACTTGATGCTGATTCACTGTCCTAAAAATATGATTCTGCCTCACTTTCCAAGTTTATAAATCACAACATTATGGATATTCTCTAAAATCAAGGAATCACAAAGAGAACCTTTGTGTTGATGGGCTAACGAGAAGCAGGGTATATCCTATTTGATCAGTTGGAGGGCATATCTGATTTTCTCTGGCTGGTCCCAAGTGAGAAGCAGGGTCAAAAATTAGAAAAGCTGTCAAGTATTAACCAAGTCATTTTGGGTTGATTGTTACAAAAGCAATGGTTTAACTTTCTGCATTGTTACTAGAGGTAGTATTCTGAGTTTCTCCAAGTCTGATTTATAGTAGACTGGCTTCCTGGACTGATGATTATAGATGAGTTTCCTGGGTAAGTTGCTGCTGGTCACAGGTCAGAGTTTTATTTTTATATATGGTGTGCCATTGTCTATTTATATATTTAGTCTGTCAGAATTAATGGTCTTGTGGAATCCTCCCTTTCCTGCTGACCTTGGGGAAGTGTTGGATCTAGGCCAAGCCTACAGGGTAAAAGAGAAGGACAGTCATCTTGGATCTTTTAAGCACTTCAAGTCAGGTCATCTTGGATCTTTTAAGCACTTCAAGTCAGGTCATGAGCCATGTAGCATAGTGAGGGTTGATATCAGGAGACAGATTTGATATTTCAGAAACTCATAATTACCTGGTCAGTCAACTTACTGTCTTGAGATCCAAACTCTTAATTAAAATCTAGGATAATGTGGAAAGTGAATTTTATTAACTACATAAATTTAATAGCTATGTAAATTGACAAGCTGCTTATTTTTCATATAACTTTTTTTTAAAATTATATTTTGAAGAGTTTGTGAATATTTCCAGTAACCCTTGAACAATGCTGCACACATTTGAACTCTTTGTTGGTTTTGAAAAAGAAAAGAAAAGAAAAGAAAAAAGCCTTGCAAGAAAATCCCCAAAGGGTAGTTAACAACTGCAATAGAAGTGATCACACTATTTGGCTTGGTGGGTGTTCTAGTCTGTCTGGAATGGGGCCCCAGCAATACTTTTCGCATGATGTAATTATAAATAAAAATACATCTGTGGTGAGCACAAGCATTTCAGCCCATGCAATTGATCCTGTGTTATGTCTCCTTCAGCTGAGAAACCATGGTTTGTTAAAAATACAATATATTTTCCACTAAGAAATTCATCGCCTTTACAACTGATTTTCTATTTTGTCAAACAAGCTCTTGGTTTCCTCATGAATTCATTTAGTACCAGTGGACACGGGATAGGAGAAAGAGAACATGACAGAGTTATTATACAAACTCGTTGGTTGTGGCAAAAAAAAAAATGAACAACAGAAGGAAATATAAACACAGAACCTTGTTATTTCTGGGTTAATGCTGCAAGGTTATCGAGTAGCACTTGCCTTTTCCCTGCCTCTTGCTTTGTATCCTAAAATGATCTGGATCATCCTCACTTTGTGAAAAATGACAACGTCCAAGCCCAGGAGCCTTCTCTTTTATTGGCGAGTTTTACTGACTCTTTCAAACTTCTTTTGCAGGACTGCTAGCTATTCTCAGCTACTCTCTTTTGTGATGGTGACATAGCGCTAGCTCAAGTGTTTAAGCAGTCCTCCCATTTTTTCCCTTCTGGAGATAAAGAAAGGTTTGCGTTATTCAATATCCTTGAAGCAGACGCAGGAGCTTCAAAGGACACCCAGGAGAGTCACTGGGATGTTTCCCAGCTGCTTCCTGAAGGATATATTTCATATAAACTCATTCCAAAACCAATGGCATCCCAGCAAAAGGGCCCATGAAATCTGTGTCTAGAGGTGGCACACCTTAAAAGAGGTTTTTTTTTTTTAGTTTGTGTTTGCTGGAAATATGTTTTAGGCTAATCCTTTGAGTTGCTAAACTCAGGAACTGAGTTTTAGTGTTCCCACAGGAACACTGAAATGCCAAGACACATGTGTGTGCCTCTGTCTCATGAACATCCAACATTATTCAGCATATGCAGTGATCCATTTGTGCTGCGAAGATTCTTCAGCATACTTCTGTAGTTGGCGATAAACTCCATTTCTGCTAAATTGAAGTGTAAAGATCCTCATTTCAAAGTCTTCTTAAAGGAAGAGCCATTTTACTGTGAGTTCCCATTCCTTTTCCAAACTTGTTTACCACATGAACCACAGAGCATGATGCTTTTATTTCTGTAAGGAAGATTCATGCATACCCACTGAAGCCCTCTCTAGTTTAAAAAGGTACAGAAAGGGTTTTATTTTATTTTACTCATTCATTCATTCATTCATTCATTCATTCATTTTTACACTTCAGGCCATAAGCAGGATGTAACAGCTATTTTTTTTTTAAATTTAATTTAATTAAATATCTGAGAAAGCATAAATGAGGGATAGTTTTCATTTTGGCTTTCACAGAGACCTTAGTGATTCTTGTCCCTTCCCCTTTTAGCTCTTTCCACCTGTACCTCAACTAAAAAGAAAGTCTGCATACAGTATTGAAACCCAGGGGGCTTAACCTTGCTTTGGAGAATTGGCAGAATAGTCAGGCTGCCAAATTCCTGATGATCAGAGAGGTCTTGCTGAGGACAAATTTAAACTGGGAAGTACATAAGCTTCATTGGGCTATTTCAAGTTCATGCAGCTTTAGCGTTAATCCTCTTAGCATATTAGGCCAAGTGACTCACATGCCATGATGGCAGTGGCATAAAGGCCTCTTCAATTTTTATTTACATTTCTTTGCATGGTAGAATGCAAGTCAATTTATTGTCCTCAGTGCTACCTCTCTCACCATCCTGCCCTGCCCCAAGGTGGCCAAAATTGTGTGAAGGCCAAAAATGCTTATGCTAACATATTTGCAGATTTTATATAACATTGCCTTCCCAAAGCACTGGAACACTTGCAGCATGTTGGCTTAGTGATATTTTTTCTTCTTCTGCAAAGGATAATATCTTGGCTGTAGACAAGGTAAGCATTTCCAGTATGAATGTTTAATGAAGATGAAGTCAGCATGCAGCATACTGTTTATTTTGCTTTCTAATAAACCCAAGCTCGGCAAAGGTCTTATTACTGCTGTGACTTCTTGCAACAATTTTGCAGCTTCTCCTATGCTCAGAAGAAATTTCTTTCAACATTACTAGTCTTATGATAAATTAATTACACAAAGCATGAAGAATTCAAGGTTGTGAAGAAATGATGAGCTAAAAATAACCCCTAAAAATTTTTTTAACCTCCAAATACCATGTGCAAGTTCACAGATGACAGAAACAGAACAAGAGAGAGTAAGCTCTGAGGTTATCAGAATATATTTTATATTCCAAATGGGTCTCAGATGTCATGGGTTCTACTAGAAAAAAAATCTATCATTGGTGGAATAAAAATACTTGTGTGAGTAAAGAGTAAGGAACCAGAAAAAAAGACAGACTGTTAAAAAGATAGAAACATCAAGAAACAATGAGAAAGGATAGAAACATCAAGAAACAGTGAGAGGCGTCAAAGGGAGCTGAGCACAGGATGGTCAGGATTCTGGCCTCATCTCGGCTCAGTTTCAAGCTGTCTGTATGACCTTGGACATGCTTTTTTGCCCCTGTCTTATACTAGTCCATAACTAGTATAACCATAAATTACCTTTTAGTCTAAAAACTCTAAAAGCTAACACTATGACTATGATGACCATTCACAGAGGACTTTTTATATATCAGAAAACTATTTTAGGCACATTACATATATATTTTTTCAAGATTCTCAAAAATACCCAAAAAGGTATATATTATTATGTTTATTTTAAGGTTATAAAAACCAAGCTTGGAGAATTATCTACCCAGTAACTCAGATTGTAAATGGTGGATCTGGGATTCACACTAAGGTTTGTCTAACTTCAAAGCTCTCTTTTCCCCCTATTAATTATGCTATATTGTATTTGTAGAGCTGGCAAAAACTCTAGTGGGCTTTGATGAATATAGAGAAATAGTTACAATCATCTATTTTCTTCTTTTTCCCTTGGATATTATTTTTTAAAAAGACTTGCTTTGAGAATAATACCAGAGAAATAGAAAAAAAAAAGTCTGCATTTGTTCAGATCTAGAAGACAACTTCTGGTAGAAAGGAGATTTCCCAGAATGGAAGATGAAGTGTTGGAGTATATGTCACTGTATTTAAAACCCTGCTCATTTTTAGATCAATGAGAAAGTAGAGACAAAGTTAAATGGAAAATCAATTATTTTAAAACAAATTTTATATCTTATTAAAAAAATGAAAAACTCTATATATCATTGGAAACTCATCCAACCTCAAATAGGTACCCCAAAATGTCTGATGACCAAGATACCTAGTGTTTGTGTTTAAAAACTAAGAATAACAATTTATAGGTTTAGAATACATTTCTTGTATGTATGGTCATGAGTCCTGCTGCCTCTGTTACTCATATTAATTCTATAAAGTGGACAGATGAGAGTAATTGGTACATTGCTAGGTAGGGATAGAAACACTGATATAAATAGATCATCAGATGAGAGAGCCACCTGACTGATTTAGAGATGGTGCAATGGGAAGACCATTGGCCTTGGAATTAATTGAATTCCTGTCACAGTTCCACAATGTGTGATGGTGGAAAGATACTTAGCTTCCATGGGTCTTAGTTTTCATGTCTGTAAATTGAGATGAGTAATACCTACCTCAAAATTGAACTTTGTGTGATAATGTATATAAAAGCACTTAACACAGTAGCACATGGTAGAAACTCAAAAATATAATCTATCTTTACCACCTCTTTATGTTTTACTCAATTCTCTCATTTCTCAGTTGCATTCAATTTATTCTAGGAAAGAGGCCAATGGAAGCAGAAGAGCTGTTTACCATCTTTGTCTATGATGATCTTTCAAATGTCTATGGATGTACAATGTATACTTGAGCCTCAAATATGTCCTCCCCACCCCAAAGCATTTTATATACCTTATTTTCACTTTTGGACATGGACATTTTTTTCTGACTCCTAACATATTCCTGGTTTTGGAGTACAACATATTATAATCATTAATAACATAACAATTAAGAGCACTGACAATGCAGTTAGATTGTTGGATTCAAATCTCATATTCAACATCTAAAATTTTTTATGATCAGGAGAAACATACATAACCATTTATGGCTCAGTTTTTCTCATTTGTAAAATTAGAATAACAATAGTACACATCTCATTTTTGTGAGCTAATTCTTCTAAAGTTCTTGGTAATGATACCTGAGAAGTAATAAGCACTAATAAGTGCTAGCTATTACTATTAATGTTATTATTTTATCATATTGAAGAATGAGAGCTTATTATTCAGGATTTTCATAAGCATCTGAACATTCTGTGCATTTAACATATTCTTTTACTTCCACACCTTCATTTGTATATGCCTTTATTTGCATATGAATCATAGGTATAGTTATTTTGTGGACCATAGATATAGTTCTTTTGTATGTGGCATTGCATGTATTTGTTATACCATATATTCTATTTTTTGCTTACTTTTTAAATTCATCATTATGTTTCTGAGATTGATTCGCACATATATAAGTGGACCTCGTTAATTTTTTCTGAGTTCCATATTCCTTCATAGACACGTAGTAACTTTTTTTGTGTGTGTTCTCCCTTTGATGTCCATTTAGATTGATCCAACCTTTTGCTTTCCCCAGAAAATCTGTGATGAAAAACTTTACACACATTTCTTTGTGAACCTAGGTGAATTTTCTCAGAAATGCATACATAGAAATAAGATGACCTAGTTGAAAGATATATGTGGCCTCAATTTTATTCAGTACTGCCAGGTTGAATGTCTCTCTGTTCTTTTGCTATTCCAGGTTAAAATGATTTAAAAAAAAATTCTGGTCATTCCATTTGTCTCTTTTTCATCTGGAATGTCTTCTTCTTGCTGAATTGTAGGGTCAGTCCCTTATGTATTCTAAATATGAAGCTTTTGTGCACATTGAGAAGCAGTGTATTAAGCCAGATTGCCTTGGTTCAAACATTGGTTCTTCTATTCACTAGCTGTGACTTTGCCCAAATTCCTTAACCCATCTGCGGTTCAGTTTCCTCATCCATAAAATGAGACAGTAACAGTGTCTTCCTTACAGAGCATAAAGGGGAATAAATGAATTAATGTATGCAACCACTTAGAATGGAGCCTGGCATAAAAGAAGGAGTCAATTGACCTTTGGAAACTTTTGATATGCCCAATACAGTCATTTTTCACTATTTTACTTTTTGACTGTTCTAATTGTTTTACCCCACCCTTATACTCACTCAACTTCATTCATTTTCCCTTATGGAATCTTGTGCTCTTTGGGTCAGGAAACTTGTCTTGGTAATTTTTGATTCCCAAGTCCTTAATAAACTGTCTGGCCTATACGGATGTTCATTAAATGTTTATAGAATGAATGACAGGATGGATACTTGTGGGGTCATATTGCCTCTCTCACTACTAAAGATCTCTTTCATTTCTTTAAAGCAGTGTTTCCCAACCTTTAAGGCACCAGGGTCCAGAACTCCTATGAAAGTCTATTGCCTGATGATCTGAGGTGCAACTGAGGCAGCGACACCAGCACTGAGAAGACATTGCAAATACAGATGAAGCTTCATTCAGTCACCTGCTGCTCACCTCCTGCAGTGTGGCCCATTTCTTAACAGGGCACGAAATTGGTACCGGTCTGTAGCCGGGAAGTTGGGGACCCCTCTTTAAGGTATAGTTGTGCCCAGCTATAGTCACTGTGTCTGTGACTAAATCAATGGAGGGGCTCCCTTTGGAAATTTATAATAGTTTGGCTTCTAAGACATAGTTCCATATACATTTAAAATTTATCTTCAACAGAACAAACTTCCATCCACATATTACTACCATCTGCAAACTTAAAACATCCATTCCAATTTCATTATGTGGGTCAACTTTTGAAACTTAGATGTCCCTGTGGCATATGGATGGAAAGACACTACTGATCTCTTGATAAAAATTCTGTAAGGCCCAGGGAGACCTGCCCAGAGCCCAGAATGAATTGCAGATGGACTTAAGTTTAGACATTTCATCTGACTTATAGGTCAGTTCTCTTAGTTTTTCTGTAGCTTAAAATTTTAGAAATATTGTGATTATCTCAAAAAGTGACCTTGAACTTCAAGATTCTGTAAACTCGTATTTAAAAAATGTATTTTCAACCTTGCCAATTTTGCTTAACTTGGTGTGGAGCTTTAATTTTGACAAAATCAATAAAAGGTATCATGTAGAACAAAAGGGGAATGATAAGTATATACTGATGCAATTTAGAAGGGTTGAAAAAATGCAAGGAAGAATAAAAATAAGCAGGCAAAAGAGAAATGACATTGAATGATAATTAATACTCTTTTCACAATACATTACCATCTAGTAGGACCTGTTTTCATAATTCATATTCTAAATATTTGGCTAAAACCATGATGATAAGTGGAAAATAAGGCACATAGGAGCTGTGTTACATTTTCTTTAAATATTTCCAAAGCAATTGAACAGATGTATAGTAAAATATTTGCTATTACTGTAATGCGTAAATGAAAATGTATGGTCAATTTATTAGTTCTCATATAGGATTATCATTGCTAAGTTTTTATTTATTCTACCTAACCTATTAAGTACTAGTCTATGGAGCTGAGACATAAGAAACATGTATATAGTACAAACTAAATATCCCTATATCTTTATTTAATCTATCAGTATCTTTAGCTTTTTTAGTGACTCTGTCTTCAACCAAGTTGCTTTAATGAATTTTGCAATTTTAAGCTAATGGGTGGAATTAATACTTAGCAACTAAAAAACTACCCATCTTGCTTCCTTCCTCACCTAATTTTTTCTGGCTCTCCTAGGTAAATCACATTAGTGTGGTCTGGGAATTACACTTAGATGGAACAACAGAGTTATGGTTTTCATTGGCTTTTACTAACTGAGTTCCTTCCCCTGCTCTAAGCAGTACCATTCACAGACTCAGAGCTCCTCTCATCCTTCAAGTGTACAGGATTTTTGAGGTTCATTAGTAACAAATAAGACCAGGTTGAGAATGCATGGACTTCCTCTAAACTTCTTCTACCTGCATACATTCATTCATTCATCGAGCAAGTATGGAATACTTATTCAATGCTAGAGATGCAGGGATGAATAAAATGTGATCCTGTCCTTAGCAAAATGACATTAAGTGAGAAAAAACAAAAACAAAAAACTGTTACTGTGTTGTGAGCTAAGTTCTCCAGGGACTGTGGGAGAAAATCTGGGAGACAATTTCATCTACCTGAAGAAGGAAAGAAGTGACAGAAAAGTATTTCTAGGAGAAAAGGGAATAAACTGAAGTTTCCAGAAATGGGTCAAGATTAGTCACTGGAGAGTGAGCTAAGAGTATTCCAAGCCTGTGTAGCCATATAAAAGCAATGGGTCAGTGATATAAAACCACATGTCTGGATTGATGACATTACAAATCTCTCAAAATGTACAGGAAGAGAGTGCAGAAAAATGAGACCACAGAGTAAGAAAAGGACCCACTTCCTCACTTCCTCCCTGCCTAGAATTGCTGGGTTAGTATAAATTCTGGAAACCAGAACATCATCCACATTATCTTCCCAGTTGATTCAAGGCAGAAGCCAATCCAGTAGTTACATATCCTTTGACCCTGTTATGGACTGAATATTTGTATCTCCTGACACCCCCCAAATTCATATGTTGAAACTCTAGCATAGTGTGATGGTTTTTGGAGATGGGGCCTTTGGGAAGCAATTAAGGTAGTGCCCTCATGATAGGATTAATGCCTTGACAAAAAAAAAAAAATGACATAGAGTCTTCCTCTGTCCCCTGGTATGTGAAGATACAATGAGAAGAAGGCTCTCTGCAAACTAGAAAACAGTTCCACAGACCTTGGATTTGTTGACACCCTCATTTTAAACTTTCAGCCTCCAGAACTTTAAGAAATAAACGATTGTTACCCAAGCCATCCAGTATATGGTAATTGTTACAGCAGCCTGATCTAAGAAACATACCAATGGAAAAGTTATTCCAGGAAAATTGTGTCTCCTATTGACACAGGTCCTTAATCTGCACCACTTAAGCACACTTTCCAGTTTTCAGTACTGCAAAGACTGTGTCAGAGGCCTTAGTCTTCATTCTACTAGAAAACCCCTGCTCTCCTATTGTAAATGGGTCAACCCACCTTTTGAATTCCACATACTAAAGTGGGCAAGAGTTTGTTAAACTGCACAAATACATATAAAACCCTCCTGAAAGGTACTGTTACACACATTCCCCTGGACAAGCAGTGAGTTTACATACTAAGTAAAGTACTCAGATCATCCTTCTCACTGTAGGAAAAACATCACTTCAGTGACTTGCTCCTCCCCTTCCTAGACTTTTGCAAAGTTGGTCTGACAAGACACTAGCTTAGATAAGTTTGGGGCTTAGGAGGAAGATGTGGACAGACCAGAGAAATCTTGAGTGAGAACACCTAGGACATATTGCAGGACAAGAAGCTGACATTTAGGGAACGTCAATATGGAAGGGAAGAGTGGGACAAGAGGAGAACTGGGGAGAGAGAAAATGATTGGTCAGAGAGTGAAGGAAAAGTTGTGCCAAGAGCTCACTGGGAGAGAGTTTTAAGAAAATAGTGGTCCAGACTGAAGAATTTAAGAGAGACAAAGGCTAAAAAATGTCTCCTTTTACATCTAGACTCAGGGGGCAAAATGGAATTTTACAAATACATTCACAATTGGGCCAAAACAAAGGTGTATGTTGGAGGACAGTTTGAATGAGTTTATCATAAACATTTTATCTCAGGACAAAGGCTCTGAGATAAAAAAGTAGAATGGGATTAAGATAGAAGATAAGGCAATGTGGCAAGAGTTTGAAAATTACAGGAGACCAAAATTATCCTTAGGGGTATAGAGAAGATGATAGAGGAGTTGCTATGGGGTATGCCCCCTCTTTTTCCCTTTGCTCTGCCCTTGTGACAGCTAATCCTGGGGTGGCTCAATATAGGTCATGAGACAGATGAGAAATGCCTGGGGATGCGGTAAAGGCATAGTCTCAGAAAAGAGATAACTAAAGAGGAAGAAAAAAAAAGAAGAGAGGTTATCCCAAATAATGTGGAGGGGGCAGACAGAGACTGCTTGAGAAAGGACCAAAACTAAATAAAAAGTTATAATATAAATAATTTAATCAGTAGTTCAACACCTTAACACGTTTGATGTTTAAAAAAAATTAAATTGGCTAAATTCATTTAGACACATCACAGGACACACATTTTAACAACAGCAATTATTCTGGAAAGAAAAGGAAAATGAGCCCATCTATATGGTTTTATTGTTCTCAACCATTTAGGGCTTTATCTTTATGTTGCCAAAACAAGCAGTTAATTTAGTTAATTTAGTCAACCAGCCAGTCATTTCAGGAGGAAAACAAGGCTTTCAGAAGAGTAATGTTTCAAAATGCATGCCCCAAGCCCCAGCTGTTTGGCTGGACTTTCCACTTATCTATTTGAAATATTGGCATTGAAAGACATAGCTCTCAAGGCCTGGAATGGAAATTTTAAAGAGGCTGTTAAATGTGAACAGTAGTTGAGGATTACAGCAAAAAGAGAATTCTACAATATCTTTCCCTGATACAGTGACTGTTTCTAAATAGCTTTATACTTTATTGTATGGTTTCTTACAAAATCATAGGGCTAAATTAGAGGGAAGCGTGAGCATTATTTACAGTTTAGAGAAGTAGAAACAAGAACTTCAAGAAATTTCATGTTTGAAGCATTTTCGACAACACATCATGGACAGGCCCATAAACAAAGCTTGTTTTTCAAACCCCACTGCTGGGCTTCATCTACTGTACCATGTAAGCTTCATGTTGTAATGAAGCAGTCTTCCTCTAGTGTCACGCACGCTGTGGCTGCTCGATGCTTATTTGTTGAAGATGATAATAATCATGGTGATAACAATCATCATCTGGAATGAACAAGTGGTAAGTAGCCAAAGGGAGCCAAATGAGAGCAAGTATTTAAGGAATTTTATTGTTAGTCATAATGGTATAAATGGGAAAGTGATGGGACATCTAAAGAAGAGAAATGGAGAGGAGGCCTGGCTCTAGCTTCATTTCAGTTTAGTTGAACTTTGAGAAAGTGTTTGAAAATCAGTTTTTAACAAAAAAGAAATGTAAAAACAAGGACTTGATGACAATTTTGACATAAAGCAACAGATAAAATTCTAAGTGGAGAATACCATTAAAAGGGAACATCTATTATAACAACCAGCAGATGTGAAAACTCTTCACCCTGAGGTGATAAGGAAATGAATTAATGAATTCAAAAGCAATTCTTTTTTCCAATAGTACATAAGAAAACTTGAGGCAGTACTAGAATGTCTATGGCAAGCAATTCACTTAGCATCTGACTAATGGTGTGTAACCCCAAAAAGTTATAACGTTGGCCTGACGACTTCATGATATGTTTGCTACTACCATTCACAAAACGATACAGGGGAGGGCAACTCTGGTTATGGAATTTCTGTCTATTACACACTATCTTTGTTTTCTAACACAGCTGATACTTTTTCTTTTCTTGCCCATTTTAAAACTAAAACCAGTCCGAGTTAGAACCGACTTTCTACTTTAAAGGTAGCATATTCTGATTCAAATAAACACAGTGCTGGGTAGAGTTTTCCATTAAATTCTACTTCCCAATAAAATGTTTAATTGGTTAGATGACTTTGGGCAATTGACAAAGCTATTTCTTAGTTTAAGAGTTAGGTTCTTTCTAATTTATAATGATATAATTTCTTATCTGTTTCATCTAATAGCAGATTACCACACAAATCATTTTAGTATGCAATGTTACAATTGTACAGAAATTAAGGCAGAAATGACCATAGGAACATTGCTGAGGTACAAAAAACTATTATGACACTTACTATTGGACCTCAGCAGAGTAAGCAGAGGCAAGAGGAATAAAATGAGGTGAAGGGCACTCCCAGAGCTGTTCAGAGTATGACCTTTGCGGACTTGCCTGCATCCTTACTGGCTGGGAGTAGGCCCAAGAGGCAGATTCTTATCCTGAGTCAATATTTCTAGAAATGTGTTCTATAGATTATACGTTGCAAGAATATTTTATAGAAATTACATTTAAAAGGCCTCTGTATAAATATGGTTACCTAGTAGGTTACACAAAGTCAAACAATTCTTCTGTGAAAGGGTTTCTAGAGATCTCAATGGACTAATATGCTTTCAAAACTCCAGTAGGCATATTTCCCATTCTTCAGTAGTTTACAAACTCCTCTGAATGTGAAACATATTTTTTCTTCATGAAGCTACCCAATGGTTCAGTTTTCTGAAGAACATATTTCTGCAACATTCTTGGTAGTGATCCTTGGCAAATTCAAGTTTACTCCAGAGGAGGGTCCAAGGAATCTCTTTATGTGAAATCCTGGTTTTTATGTTAAGACTGTCCTTAATAGGCCCTGAATTTAACTCTTGGGAAAAAATTAGTTTCCAGAATTCATAAGTTCACCTTCAACTTGTTTTTGTTTGCATGATTTTCTTTATTTGCTTGATCTTACCTCCTAAACAAAGGTTTGTTCTAATTTAACTAAAAGAATATTTTTAAAGTATGTCACCTATTTATGTATTTCCCCCTGATGTGTTACTAATATACATATTCCTTTTTATTTGTATAGAATTCAGGAACTGTTTTATTATAAATTTCTTTATCATAAAATTGATGAATTTTACAACTCTAAGTTTACCTAATGGCAGTAAAATCTCTATTGAGCTGTCTGATTAATTTTCATATATTCAATTACATTAACAACACATTATACTCTATATAAACTTATAACATGTAAAGTTTCAAATATATGATCTTCCCAGAATAGAAATAAAATGTGAGAACTAGCTAAAAGATGTATAATGTTCTTTTATAATTTTTAAAACTTCTTGAATGGGACAAAACTCATTCTGAAGACAGACAAATCAAATGAAAATCTGGAGACCATCAAGTGTGTCTTTATCTTCCATTTGAATATAAAAAGAATGCCATAGTAATATATATTTGGGAAAAACAAGTTAAAATAAAGAAAAGCAGAATCCCTACTTGAGCTTGAACCCATTTCTTACTACATAGTCCTCCTCTGCCATCAGACAGCAAAGAGTTACTTATGATGAGGCCAAGAAGAATTTAGTATTTTTGTCACCTTCAAATAATCAAGGAAAAAAAATATGTAGATAGAAAAAGTGACAAGTGATTTTATGAAGGCATTGTATGTATGCATTTGACAAAAACATCTTGTTATTTTTCAAATGTATTAAGTTTGATGGGTCCCTTAGTATGGTTTTGATCAGCATATTTTCAATCATTCTGAAAGCCGTCATATAGGCCCTGAAAAATACTGGCTGACTGAGAGCTGTTTAATTTTAACTTACCAGAGTATTGTTAGGAGAGAGCCATTTGGTACTCAAGCATTTTCCCACTCTGCTTAGATGCAACTTTATTAATCTAAAAAATAACATTAGAATGGAGGACAAATGTACAATAACAACTTATATTTATTGGTATCACAGTCCATCACTTAGTACTAATAATATCTTGATCCTATCAGATGTAGAACCACCTATATAAAATGTTTTACCCTAGTAAAATAAAAGAATAATTGGAGAGGTAGAAATGAGGCATAGATGGCTTAACATTTAAGACCCAATTGTAAGAGTCTTTAGCTGATATACTTTCTTTCTTTCTCTTTTTTTTTTTTTTTTTTTTTAGGCAAGGCAACCCTGGGTTGACCTCACAGATTGCAAGGACCTTGTCAGTTTACAATCTCTTATTTTTTATTTTTTATTTTTTATGCCTTCGGCACCTGGTTTTTCTAGGTGGTCTTCCATCCAAGTACTATCGAGGGCTGACCCTGCTTAGCTTCCGAGATCAGATGAGATTGGGATTGTTCAGGGTGACATGGCTGTAGAGAGCTGATATACTTTCTAATAGTATATTTCAAAGTTGCTAAGAGAGTAGATTTTTAAAGTTCTCATCACAAGAAGAAATACATGTAACTGTGTGTAGTGATGGATGTTAACTAGTCTCATGGTGATCATTTCACAATATATACATATATCAAATCACTACGTTGTATATCTGAAACTAATATAATGTTCTATATCTCAATAAAAAATTATATCTCATTTAAAAAAAGAATAGCATGGACAATTGCTCAAACACCTCTTTGTCACCCTGGCATGACAAACACATTTCTTGATTTTGCAAGATAGTTAAATTATTAATTCAGCAATCCCTGCACTTTTGGTCTCAGGAGCTTTTGCATTCTCAAAAGTTTTCAGGACCCTGAAAAGGTTTTGTTTACATAGGTTATATCTATAAACATTTACAGTATTAGAAATCAAAACTAAGCCATTTTAAAACCGCAAGAATGAACAAGCACACATTTTACTGCCATCAAAACAATGACACCACATATCATGTAGTTTCTGTAAAACTCTGCTGAACACTTGTAAAGGTTAAAAAAAAATGTTTTAACAGGCAAAAAAATGTTTTATCATTATAAAAATACTTTTACCTTATGGACCCCTAAAAAGGAATTTAGGTCTGCCCAGGAGATCCTGGACCACTTTAGAACTGCTGCATTAATGCATTCATCAATTTAATAAATATTAACAAATGTCTACTGTGCACTGGGCACTGAAAGAGATACAGTAGATGAATGATTAAAGGCCTTAATCTCTTTATACTTTTATTACGTAAAAACAATTCAGTCTGCAATCTTCAAAATAAGCTTCATGAAGGTAGAGATCATGTTTTAGAATGATTTTGAAAGAGTAATGTAGAGGCTTAGGAGATTCTAAGACCATTTATGCACGATGGCTCATGGTTCATAATAGAATGTGAAACTTGCCTTTAACTTTTGTAGTAATTTCCATAGTTAGCTATTTCAGAAATTTTCAGGTAGCTACATACTTATACACATTTATAATTGTTTTTGGAACTAGAAAATATGAAGAAAAGAATAATCAGAATCCTGCTGATTTTAAGTCAAAGATAAAAATACAAGCAATATCTATTAATTATAAATATTGCCATATTATTATTCAAGTCATGAAAATTACATGTTTTTCCTTCTAGGATATATTACACAATCAAATATCAAGAAATATTAGTTATTTAACAACCTTATTTAGACATAACTTACACCAGGATATATGAATTTGATGAAAAAGAAAATAATAAGGCTGCCATACATGACTTCAATTTTAAAAATAGCCATTTTCATATATGTTTAAATAAGAGTTGGTTTTAAAAATACTTTATTGTTTTTATTAACTTTTTTGTTTATTTTTAAGAAAGGTAAATCTATGAAAAATATCTCTAAGCATTATCACAAACAATCAACTTAAAACTAACTTTAGCATTGATGAGGAGAAAAGGGCTGAGAGAGAAATAATTTAAGACCAATGTAAAATATAAGCCAAGCTGTATAAATCACCTTTTACATTTACAACCACTGTAGAAAAATGAGTTATTGAACACAACTATTTTTATCCTGATTACAGATTCCAGACGTGCATATGATTACAATTATTTTTACTCAAGAATTGAACACTTAAATATTTATCAAAACTCAGCATTGCTTGTGAATTGATTTTGTCTTTTTAAATTTAGTTCTGTTGATGTTTAATAAAAGTCTTTCACCAATTCAATATATTTCTCTATACAACACTACACTATGAATTTATTATGTATCATTGAAACTGAAGACCTTAGTTTTTTATGCTGGAAGAAATACAGTATTTAGTAAAAGAATAGAACCCTATTGTACCAAATTGTCTAAAAGCAGGATAAATAATGAAGTATTACATGAATGAGCTGTGTCCATATATGCTTACAAATATTTGTATCTGATTTTTAGTTATTTATTCTTGTTTACTTTGTTGGTGATATCACATTAATTCATTATTGTTTTGTTGGTGTGGGAGAAGGGAGTGGGCATACATATGTAAGTAAGGCAGAAACATGATTTATTGGACTTGTGTCATTAGTCTGTACTAGGTGGACAAATCCACTTAAGATTTTAGCTGCCACTATCACATTCTTGTCAGTTAAAAAAATAATGATGTTTGATAAACATAAACATTTAACCCATGAATTTTAAAATTTATGTAAATAGTAAAATTTATTAAAAATAACAATTCAACAAAACTAAAACAAAAATAAAAAAATCTGAGTAGTCCTACATTTAATTAAAACTAGAATACACTATTTAAAACTTTCCCATCATAAAAATCACTAGGTACAGAGGACATAAGCAGTTATTGTTTTCTACATATTTAAGAAAGAAATAATAATAAACTTCTATAAAACATCCAGAGAATACAAAAAGAGGATATATTCCCCAACTCACTTTATGTAGTTAACATAGCTCTGATACAAATAAAAATAACATGGCAAACTATCTTATGAACATAGACATAAAAACTTTAAACAGAATATTAGGAGATTAATTAAATCAAGTGATATACAAAAATGATAATCACAACCAAGTTAAGTCATTCCAAGAATATAGTTTTGCATAATATTTGAAAATATATCACTGCAATTCACCATTAGCTAAATAAAGAAGAAAAATTATATAGTTAACTAATTACAAAAATTAAAGCTCTTAGAAAATCAGCAGTAAAGAAATGGAAGAGAATTTGTCTAATCTGATAACAAATATCTACAAAAATCTTATAGCTATTATCAAACTTAATAATAAAATATTAAAAGCTTTTTCCTTGAGTTTAAGAACAAAACGAAGATGCCTTTATAATCACTTCAATTCAACATTGTATGGAAGCTCTTTGCTAGTGCAATAGGCAAGAAAATGAAATAAAATATATAAGAATTTAAAGAAAGCCTTCCAATTTATGATTTTTAATGTAGAAAATCCAAAATAGTCTGTAGACAAACAGAATTAATAAGTACATTTATAAATGCCTTTAGACACAAGGTCAAAAGGATCTTCATATAAAGTAATGAACAGCTAAAAATAAAATAGAAAAACATTTATGAAAGCATCAAAAATATTAAGTACTTAGGAGTAAATCAACAAAATACATTTTTATAAATTTTTATACACAGAAATTTATAAACTTATTTAGAGAAATTAAGGAAAACCTAACAAATATATTGACTCAATGTATTAAAGATACTAATTTTCTCCTGATTTATCATTAAGTCAAATGCAATCACAATCAAGATCATAGAGGCATGTTTTTTTGAAAATGGACAATTTCATTTAAAAATATATAAAAAATTAAGAGGTCCCAAAATAGGACAGTCTTTTAAAAGAATATAGTTGAAAGACTTATTCTATTAAATATAAAGTTATCACCATTAAAGGAGTGTGAAATTGGTTTAAGGATAAACAAGTAAACAAGTAGGACATAATAAAGTTCAGAAACAGGTTCTCATTTATATGGTAAACTGATTTATAGGCAAAGTGGCACTGAAACATAGTGGGGTAAAGTTTTGTTTTGTTTTGTTTTTATAATAAATGGTTCTTGACCAATGTAATGTGTGTTTGGTAGAAAATATTGAATTTTATCTCATACTTCCTAAAAGTCAGTTCCAGATGTACTATAGACAAATACAGAAGTTAAAAGTTTCAACCTCAATAGTCATCAAGAAAATGCAACTTAAACCATTAAAGCAATATCAAGTACTGTGTAGAAACTGGCCATCTCATGCACTATTGTGTGAAGTATAAATCTGTACCACCGCTTTGGAAAACTGATATTCACTGCAGATAACCTATTATCTTTATGACACTGTTCTGTAGCAAGCTTTTAAAATAGTCATCAAGTAGGTTGTCATTTATTTTTAATTCCTAATGTTTAGTGGGTTTGCATTATAAATGAGATCTTTTTTTGCCTCTGATTGCATTTTCTAATTGGTTTTTACTACATTATAGGAAAGCTTGATTTTCTGTGTTGATCTTCTTTCTTGCCACGTGTATTTTTCACTTGTATACGTAGATAGAAACTCTTAGAATCTGAATCGTTTTAAGTATTTTCCAGAATATTTTCTTTTTTGTATTATCTCTTTGGCAAATCTCTAGCAACACAGCTGAATATTAATGACAATAACAGCCAAAATTATGTGTGCCTGACAATTTAATGATATTTTTTCTAACATTTTGTTATTAAAAATAATGTTTTTGTGGATTTGGGGTAACTACTATTAGGTTAAGAAAGTTTTTTTCTAGTCCTAGTTTTAATTTTCTAGAGATTTATTAAGGATGAGTGAGATTTATTGGATACCTTTTTGCATGTTTGTTTTGGTAATTTTTATGTTTTATTATATATGATGTATATATGATTTATTATATAAATTACTTTATATGCCTTAATGCTAAAATATTTTTACTCTTTAAATATATTCTTGTGTTCTGTTTAAAAATGACTCTGTGTGTGTGTGTGTGTGTATGTGTGTGTGTTGCATTTGTTATTTTTATAAATTTGCCTTAAAATAGACTTTATGTTTTAAAGTGTATAAAAGCCCAGATATAACAATGGTTTGAGATCCTCTTTTTCAAGCAGTGAAAGAAGTGTGTCTCAAGCTAGACCTAGTCCTATAATATCACGTCAAAATTTTCATTCATGACAGATCTCTGCTATTTGCTTTCTCCTTCTACTCTTAAATAATTAGAGTACACAAATCTAGTATTCTATTGCCCACTGAGATTGTCTCACCTGGTTAAAATTACAATTATTTTGCTCTCATGTATTGTTTGACATTCTAAATATCAGGAACCTCAAAAGATTCACTACTATAAGTAATTTCGCTGCATCCATAACTATAAAACAAACATTTCATGTGCTATCTACTTGTCTTCTTGACCTAGTTTACAAATATGAATGGAGTTGTATAAATGAACTCTAAAATATAAAATATTTAACTTAAGAAACAATCCTTTAACTCATTCAGCTCTCACTAGAAGCAAGGAGCATGAAGGTTGGAATACTTTTGAAAAACAATGTTTCCAAAGATCCACTCAGACATAAAGTTAAAAAAAACTATACATTCCCCCCCAGGTGGCTTTAAGTGTCGCAAACTACTGACTAACAAAAAATGGAAAATATTCTTTCTGACTAGCTGACATTTTACCTTTTTTTAAAAAAAATAAACATGAATATATCCCTATAACAGCCAATAATACTACTCAAGTTAAGGGTCAGGCAGACATCTACTTCAGCTACAAACAAAGTTGCCAGTTCCTTGATGGCTTTAAATCTCAGAGCAAACATTGGTCTAAAACTTGTAGTCATTCTATTGCTCACTTTCTTATTTACAGCTTCTGGGGACAGAAAGGTTGTCCTGCAACAAAGACAGATGGTTAAGAAAGTGAAAACCATGCTATATTGAGAATTTTGCTTATAGGGATCTGAGATAAAAATACTCTGCAAATACTCTGTAAAAAGTTTACTTGTATACTTGGATGTTTTGCCTTTTCTATTTATCTTTAACTCTGTCTTTGCTTTGTGCTCAGTCCCATCTAAGTTCAGTTTTGCAGATTGGGCTTCTTTTCACCTGCTCTAAAAGATTCATTAACTCTATGCTGCAAAAATAAGCTACTTTTTTCTCTTCTGTTCTCTTTGTATCTCTGTCATTGCTGAAGTTGAGCTGATTTTAGTGACATAGGGAAGAAAAAGCCACCCCCTGCTCTGCTTTGCAAACTGCCATTCATTTCAGGAAAATAACTCTCTGCCTGTTGGCTGAAGATCTAGCTGCTTGTCATGTTAGACCATGTGGTGTCTGCTGCTGAGTCCAGCTGTACAGCAGAGAGCAGTGCCCTAAGGACTGAGCACAGAAATGCTGTGATCCCTGGCGGTGACAGGGTCTCTGCTAACAAGCCACTAGACATTCAAGATGAAATGTCATCACCCTGGCGCAGCTATCATAGAAGGATGAAACAAAGCATCTAAAGACCTTTAATAGCATCAGAGTCTGGGAAATAAGTGAAGCATCTCAGGTGTAGTTCCCCATTCTGTGGAGTTGATGTCAATTCTCTGAGCAATTGTGACCCCTTCTCTATCACCTTTATCCCCAATGCTCAGAGATAAAAAGGTAACTTGTAATAAGTTTTTCCATTATTGAACTTAAAGCATTTTCAGATCTTACTGCTAGTTGTCATCCATTACTCAATAATTATAAAATGCCTATTATATAAGTTTCTCTGCTAGAAGCTAAAGTGACAAAGACATTTATAATCAGATTCTCTTGGAGTAGCAGGTGAGAAAAAGTCAATTTTTATTTTAGGTCTTCAATCCTACTGTGCTGGTCTAATCCAATGAGTGGTGTCCTTAAGAGAAGAGGAAAATTGAGAACCAAAGACAGAGGGAAGAAAGCCATATGAAGGCGAAGACAGAGATTGGACTGAGGCACCTACAAGCCAAAGAATGCCATGGATTTCCAGCAACCACAAGAAACTTGTAAAGAGCCATTGAACAAACGTTTCTTCTGCTTCCAGAAGGAATAAACTCAGCTGACACCTTGATTTCAGGCTTTAGATATCCAAAAATATGAGACAATGAATTCCAGTTGTTTTAAGCCACTCAGTTGATGGTAATTTGTTATTGCAGCCCTAAGGAACTAGATTTTTCAGTTCTGAGACTAGGTTATAAAAAAGAAGCTTTCAGCTTGAGTATAGTCCAAAGTAATTGGGAAAGACATGGAATGCACTAAGTAGTCAAGACATAGTACTCAACAATAAATTATTCCTTTAAAGCTTTATTAAACTAGTTACAATCTCATAACATATGATAACAGCCAAGATCTGTTTCTATGCATACTTCTACAAGTAGTGCCATCTCAAGAAATTTCTATAAACCAGGCACAGAAAAAACACTTGTCAGCTAGAATGTTTTTTTTTTCTACGTCAATTCCTTTGTTAGAACAGATAACACTCGAGCCACCATTCTGGCTGTGGAAAAGAACAAGTCGCATGTGCTATCAGTTGTCTCTATCTTTTTCAGAGAAGAAACCAGTCACTAGAAAATGACATTATCCTGGCTATCGATGTGGCTAAATTTTTACTGTATTCATTATTTTTTTGGCACTATGTAGTGTGTGACAATAAGCAATGAGTGTGTTTTAAAAACATGCCAGGATTAACATGTCCAAAGAGTGCCATCCATCAAAACAGTTACTTTGGCATCACACATCCACCATTGCCATCACTACACTGAACATTGGTAGAACTACTCTTGTGCAATTTTCTTCAAATATGGTTAATGAACCATGCAAAAAAATCAGCCTCATAAATTTATAGTCACATATAATTTTGACCATTAAGAATATCATCATGTTTGATGGATATTACTCACCTCATCCATCAGAATTGATTTTGAATAACTTTTGACAATTTCCCTAAATAAAAGCCACCATCCATGCAGTAATATTTGCCTCCATGAACACATTCAAAAGAATAATAGCTTCTAAAATTCTTTTCAAGAGAATGCTTAGCACAGTGCCTCACAGATGGTTGACACCCAAAAATATTTGTGGAATCACTTTAAATACACTGTGTAGGTTCTGAAGATACCACCAAAAGAGGAATTCTAGAAACAAAAATTTAAAAAGTAAAACAAGTATATAACTTTTCAACATGAATTGTAGGAAAGAAATAATATTCAATTACACGTTCAAATTATAATCCATATTAAAAATAAGAAATATTACCTATCGCTACATTAATATAAAACATATCTTCCCAAACTTTAGAAGATACAATTGTATGGATTTTGCAAATACAAAAAGTTCATGTACAACTGTACTTATGAATTTGCTTTTGTTAATTTTTATTTTGTTGGACGATGAATAACATAGTGAAACATGGTTTCACAAAAAAATTTATTTTTTGTTCCATTTTGTTGTTAAGCACCATCTATTCATTTTCTTGTCAAACTGTAACTGTGAATCTAGAGGTTACCTTTATAAAAGCAGGAGGAAAGCAGTTAAACAGATTTGATACATACAGCAAAACCACTAGCATTGGGACAGCTAACGTACAGTTACTGTGAATTGTTTTCTCACACCAAGAACACTGTGGATAAAGTTCAGAGGAAAAAAAATGGATTGTAACTGAAGGATTAGATGACAAGTGTGACCAGATTGTCAACAGAAAAGAAAGTGACAGACAATGTTAAACAAAGCATGTTAGTGATTTAATGTGTGATAATATTTTCTTTCAGTAGTCTAATAATTTAATCTGGCTTCTTGGATAAACACTCTAACATGTAAAATAAAAGTTTAAACCAAAACCACTATTTTTTTTTTTTTTTTAGTAATGAACATGAGATATTAGGCTTTAAAAGTGACTTAACTTATAGGAATGAAAAATAGTGCAGCTGCTTTGGAAAATAGTCTTGTGGTTTCTCAAAAAGTTAAACAGAGTTACCATATGGCTAGCAATTCCACTCCTTGTTTTGTACCCAAGAGAAATGAAATATATGTCCACACAAAAACTTCTATGTGCATGCTCATATAAGCGTTATTATTTATCCTAACCAAAAAGGAGAAGCAGCCAAAATGTCAACCAGCTGTGATTGGAAAACAAAAAGAGATGTATTTATACAATGGAATATTATTAAGTAATAAAAAAAAATGAAGTGCTTCAGCATGAATGGACTTTGAAAACATTATGCTATGGGAAAGTAGCTAGTTACAAATGATCAAATGTTATATGATTCCATTTATATAAAATTTCTAAAGTTAGAAAATCTGTAGGAATAGAAAACAGACTATTGACTGTCAGTCACTGAGGAAAAATGGAGAGATTGGGGAACGCCTGCTAATGGGTGATGAAAATGTTCTAAAATCGATTGTGATGATGGTTATAACTATAAATATACTAAAAACCATTGAATTGTACACTTAAAATGAGTGAATTGTATGGTACATGAATTATATCTCAATAAAGCAATTAAAAATAATCTCAAATCTCTTTTGAAAGCCTCAAGTCCTATATTAAAAGGATTTTCTTTCTATGTAATATTAACTCTCCCTGGTAAGGGATAAGGAACAAGATTGAATTCTTACTACCTGAGAAAACTCCAGCTTCTGCTGTTCCCTGAGCAATAAAAGGGTTAAGTGAAATATAGGATAGAGCTATTTTATATGCTTGTAGTGTTTTTATTTTTGTTTGCTTGTATTTGCTGCTGCTGTTGTTTTAGAGCATGTCATGCTTACCATGAGTCAGTAGATAGGTGTTTACGTTTGATTTCTTACAAGCAAAACTAGCTCTCGGAGACCATATTAGCTTCTGATTGTTTCTGAGTGTCTCTAATGTCTCAGAAAGTTGAAGCCATTACACTAAGCATTTCAGAGAAATTCAGTCTTATTTATATCCTTAACTTCTACAGCTACAGTTTCTTTAGGAATTCAGCACTGATTGATAACCCTTCTGTTGTTATTTAAACTCTTAGTTATTGGACATTTATTTGCGCCAAAGATTTACCTAATATTATGTGTGTTCTCTTATTTAATCCTTATAACAATGCAGCATTGCATAACACCAAGGGGAACACTCCATAAAATGGATATAATGTTCAACTCAACAGTTCTAAATTTTATTATCCCCAGTGGCTCAGAGAGGGCTTCAGAGCCTCACCCAAAGTGTCATAACCAGTAAACAGTGGAGCAGAATGTAAGCTTTGGCCCATATGGCTTAGAAAATGTACTAGATGAGACTCCAAACTGATAGTAGTGAAAGTGGTTGGTTAGTATAATGAAGGAGGAGGGCGTAACAGTATAGCATAAGGACTAAGCACTAAGGTCTGTTTGTAACTACTGGTTGTATCACTTAATATTGTGGACTGTGATAAATTATACTCTTTTGTCTCGTTTTTCTTGGCTGTAATAGCAGAAAGATAATAGTGTCTAACATTACTTAGAGATTTTAAATGAGATATTCTCTGTAAAGAGGACAATATAGTATCTGGTACACTATAAAGCTATCCACAAGTGTCAACTATTAAGGTGTCTATGAATTTATGACTTTATAGGGCAATTATATTACTGATTCTGTGCACACTTCAGAAGCAACATTTGAATGGCAAGACCATTTAATTATTCTAGCTATTTTGGTGGTTAAGCTAGATTTCCCCATCATGGGTGAATAATGGAAGAATCAATCATTAATATTTTGCAAATGTTCCCTGAACCTTGAGCATTAAGTAGTGTGTGTTTAAGAACAGGTAAACTGTGTTTTACAGAGCTGTAAGACTGGGACATACTTTGCCTCTATTCACTTGTGAAAAGGCCTGAAATAATGTTTAGTTATTTCAATTCTTCTGCACAAAACACCTGTATTTGAAGATCTACATTTGAGAAACATTTATATTTGAGAAATAACCCATCAATGTGTCCTTTAGAGGATACACTAAAGTGGTAGCTCTTCAAATATACTATTAAAAAAAAAGGAAATTGAATAGCGTGTGTCTTATATAATAAAATTAATGTAAAGAGGAGGAATATAAATATATAATTGTGTCTTCTCACAAAGGTGCAAAGTGACCCTATGTAAGAAAAATATGGATGAGCACAAATTACCTCTGAGAAAAATGAGAAGTGGACGTGAACAGCTAGAATTGAAGGGCTCTTTACACCAGGCCATTTGCACTTGTTGATTTATACTTGTGAATGTATTACTTACTCAAAAAGTTAAACACATAATTTAAAAATTAAACTCTCTAAGAGAAGTTAAGGAAGCATACTCAAATTATTTTCTAATAAATGGTAATTGTTGAAGGACAGAAGAAAAAAGTCCACCGTGAATTCTTTGTTGTCACTTATGGAAGAAAATGCAGATATAGAGCCAGTTGTTTTCAATCACTATATTTATAATTATAAACATGAGAATTTTAAAAAATTACATAACATAAGGAGAAACCCCAGGTGGTGGTGGTTAGCTAAGGAAGGGAAAGATAGCTGAGCAGCCAGACTCTGTTGCCCTGGATTGTGACCTTGAGACCAGGTGTACAGAGATACATTCAAAGAGAATCCAACTCAATTATATTTTTGCACTTGTTGTTTTAAACCCCACAGTTGTTTATTTATAATTTACAAAAAGCTGAGTTCAAAAAAAGTTTGCTTTAGCACATTTTCTGTGTTATATAATAAAGGATATAAGGTAGGCTAATGCATAATAAATATATATTTTTACAAAACTTTTAGTTAGTACAGATATATCCAGGAAGTCAATTAATGCCATTTGGCACTGAAAAAAAAATCAAAGTTTACCTAAAAATGGGAGGAAAAAACATTTGAAAACAGGAGGAGTGTATTGTATTATTACCACAAGCCCTGCAATATAGGAAATCACTTTTCTATTGTGATATGATGTAATTTATTTTAAAGATTGACTACTTATGAAAGTAATTTAGAAGAATTTTATTATTTGGATTCATCTGAGGAAGAAATAATCTGTAAATTGTAAGCAACTTGAAGTCAGAATGGTGTCTTATTTATCTTGTACTCCATTATCAGGCACAAAATAAACACTAAATATGTTTTTAAGAATAAATTTAGGATGAAAACTCAGCTATGCCTGTTTGTTTTTAAAATTAATTTAGTGCTCACAGACCCAGCTCTGCTGTGTGAATAGTGGGAGTGCAGCAGTTAGTGAGTTGATGTCATTTACAGTCCCATGAGAAACAATCTTCCCCTTTTTCTTTCAGAGGAACAATTGGTGCAAGGATAATAGGCCATCTAGTCTGAGACATCTTGTATTCTAGAGTGAATTTTTTTAAAAAGCATAACTTGAGTTTCCTCCTCTGGCTGTCAGATTTGTAAATCCAGGGAAAAAAACTAAGTAGATTACTGGAAGCTTTGAGCCCACAGGCATGGCTGCCTAAAGGTGGCTTTTCAGACTGAAGAGAATATTGAAGAGAATATATAAAACTTAAATATAAGTCCCAGCTCTTTTACTCCCAACTATGTGACCTTGGACACCTCTTTTTACTTAAGCTTTAATTTTCCCCATTACTAAAATGGGTTAAGAAAAAAAGCAGAGGCAGGGCTATTGGTTTTGGTGAGCAGACCAATGAAATTCCATGTGGATTCTAAGAAATATACAAAGTATTACATCAGATCACTGACCACCTTTTTCTTCTAGTTTCCACATTTTGGTGATTTGTTCATGAGTTTTTGTCCACACATGCCACATGGGTTCAGCTGTATGGATTTATTTTATTTGTATTTGGCAAATCATATTTGTTATTCTGGGTCTCCCCTGGACTCCCCTGGGCTCCATCCTTCCTTCACCACTGACTATGCCTTAAATTTCCCTATCTTCCTGATAACCTTCTGCTCTCTGGTTTGGTATACTGAATTAGTAAGACTGGTATTGCAATTTTTTAGCTCAGAATTTTATGATTCTTTGTGAAATAGCTCCTTGCCAAAGGAAATATTTTTAAAATCTCTTTATTCAGAAATAAATGCATTTATCTCTAAAATTATGCTGAGTACAATCAAATTTTTAGTGAATCAGAGGCATTCAAGATCTTTCAATGACTTACAGTCAATATTATGCATATCAATTTTCACTGTATGCCATTATGAAGGCATTTTGATTATTGGAGTTTACTGCAAATTGGTCTATATCCTATGGTCAATGAGTCTCAGTGCTATTAGCTAGCATTTTATTACGTCTTTGTAGACTTACTGCCCATTCTTGCCTAGAGTTTCTTTATTGACTTCTGTGAATTTTTCTATCAATTCCTGTAAAGCTTTCAACTCTCTTGCATTTCAATATTTTATTTATACAGATATAATTTTTGCTATTTTTCTATCTGTACACTGAGATTTTTTCCCCCCTATTACTTAGTTAATCTTAAATCATCTACTATTATTTTAATCTACTGATATCCATGGAGTAAGTCAAATTAGTTGAGAATATGATACATAGCAGTGCATATACATTTCTTAAGCATGCAAAGGGTAAGTTAAATATTGTCTCTCTAGCTTTTGGTACTTCTATTAATGCACTGAATAAAAAACAAAATTAAGTAGTATTATTTCAGGTTATTTGAAACAAACTATAAGTATGACAGTAGTTATTGCATCACAAAACTTTTTACAGTTTTAGGGAAAATTGTAAAGCAATGGTGACTCTAGATGTAAACAGAGGAGAAAGTCATTCTATTATGTTATTTAAAGGACATTTTGAAACCATTTTTTTCCCCAAATATCCCCCTTAAAAGTCTGCCAGGGGCCAGGTGTTTCCACCACTAGAGCCACATGCTTTGCACTATATTCAAAACATCGTTATTTTATGCAGACTCATTCCTTAGGGATTACTAGAACCCTACTGAACATAGGGTTTTTGCTATGTATTTCTTAACTTATGTAGCTACCTCTTGATGAGTAGAGATTAAGTCTTAGTAGACAGGTATGTTTTGAGGGGAAGAAGAAAGAAAAAACACAAGGAAATATTTAAATTATAAAATACAGAGTAAGAAAAATTGGCCATGATGCTTTAATTCAAACTGTAGAATAGTTGTCTTTCAGGTTTTATGTAAGACATAAAAATTGAAAATTAGGCTGAAAAAAAAAATGCAATGGTATAAAACAATGATGGACTAGCTCCCAGATAGATGAAGAAATGAAAGAATGGCTTGGACCAACAGGTCATGGTTAAGTGAATTGTCCCAAGTCACAAGGAAAGACTTAGAATGCAGAGTTAACACAAAACTATTGGAAGAAGAGACTCACAGACAAAGAGATTGCAAAGTGAGCAAAGCCTTGTAGGATTTTATAGCAGTCCCGTGCAGCAGGGTTCAGTAGCTGATTTCTTAAATGTTGCTCAGCCGGGACAGAGGAGTACTTGAGCAGTTACAGTTGATCCCCATGCTTCAACTGGCAGATCATGAAAGAGATTGTTAAGGCCACACATACTGCTGTAGTTACCTGCATCATGTCTGCGTGCATATCAGACTGTGCCCTTGAAACATCGTTTCTGCACCCATACTATCTAGATATTTCTAATGTGTGTTCATTCTTTGGCATCTTAGTTTCTGCTGTTTGAATTCACTTTTTTCTTTTTCAGAAAGGTGCCTCATTAAGATCCTTACACGAACTGCCAGGAGGACTTGTGAGCCTCTCTTTCTGTGGGTCTTGCCAACACAGCCCAAAGTGGCATTTTCATATCCAAACTCCAGCTGTCTTTTCTGATGATAGAAACTTTTGTGGCAGAATGCAAATAGCTCAGCAAGTGATTTTAGGGTGGATGTGAAATTTCTAGTGCACTGCCAAAGGGGGATTTCTCAGGAATGTTTCCTCATGTCAATCTCCACAAATATCAAGTGGTACCTAGTGGCAGCTGGACCGACACTTACTGCATCTTCCTGTGTTTTTGCTTATGTTTAGACAAGATTTAGTGTCAGCATCTGGATTGTATGGGGATCAAGAGGTAGCTATCTGACCCATCACCTTCTCCTGGGTTCATAAAAGGGCAGCAGCAATTTTGATTTTGCCAGGTGAAGGATTTGGAATATTTTGATGAGATAAAGCTCCTATCTAAAGGAGAAACTGCAGTGACCTTATCCTGTTTCCTGGCTGGCTTAGCTCAATGAATTTTACATTTAGGGCACTTCTGGAGATGGACTATGCAGCAGTGAAAGAATAAAATTAAATCTTCAGGCCAAAAAAGAAAAAGACAAAGCATATGAGAAGATACCTGATTCAGAAAGATACATGGAAAAGATTCAGGACAGGTAATTTAATATAGAACACAATTTTAGTGGTAATATAAATGGAATTGTATTGGCTACAGAGTACTTTTCAAGTTAGTGGTAGATTGCATTGATTTTTAAAAAATATTCCCAGTTCTGAAGAAAATGGTACCCAAAAATGGATTTAGAAGACCAAATTGGGAGAGATTGATGGATGTTTACAAACCCATTTCTTCTTTTTTTCTGAGCTCATAACTTGCTTGCATTTTCCAGCCTTTGACACGTGGCCATGTGCTGACTTTTAGTAAATGAAAGAGGATCGTGAGTTACACATGTCACCTTGCAGCCAAGACCACTGCTACCACCTCAAGAGAAGCTCTATGTTTTTGCCTTCTGATTGATTGGAAAAGGGGTCAATCCTTCAAACAAACTTCTAAACCACATTTTGGAAGATGGCCCATTTCTGTGCATCATCATTTGGAAAAGCAGTGAGCACTGATTAGGTAGATCCAGTTTGCACCTTGCATAAGCAAGAAATAAGTCTCTATTGGCTTTAAACCTTTACACATTTTGGAGTTTGTTAGAGCAGCTTAACTGATAGGGCTTTGACTAATATAAACAACCTTCAAAATGATCATGTGGACAATCACTCATGTTTCTCTGACAGTACCATATAGAATACCACATAGCTACCCCTACAATGGTGCAAATTAGGAATTGACTCAATAAGAAGACATTAAAAACATATCAATGAAATATTTTTCTTTCCTAATATGTGACTTGAGACCTTAATGGCAGTGTATCTTAGGCTATAATTCTCTAAGTTACAGTGACCTGAACATTTGGGGTCTAAACAATGCCAGTTTTTTTATTACCCTGCATTTCTTGGGATTTGTGCCTTATTGCTTTATGCGGAGCTCCATAAGAACAAAGGAAAAAATTCCTTTTGAAATAGTTTTGCCAATCAATGCAGACTTGTTCTTAACATACTGTGGAGAATGCTCCTTCAAGCGTCCAGCTGCTCTGACTTTCACCAGCTTGTAATCTTGGCCATTCAGGTACATTTAGGGAGGATAATGCTTTCCTAGATTTTCTGTATAATAGGAGGTCAGTAGATACATTAAAAGATTCAGCAGGGACAATGGAAAAATATTCTCTGCAATGACCATATGCTTTGGTACTTTTTCCAAAGCAAGTAAGGAGCCACAGAAACGATGTTTCAAATGACGACCGGAGATAATGAAAGAGAAGAGGGGCTATCTCAAGAACTCAGAGAAAACTTGAAGAACAGAGCAAAAGGTCTTCTCATGAAGGTTCTTGTCCAGCTTTAGACATGGACAGACTTCTAGCACAATATGAAACTTCTAAGATAGTGTGTCCAGAATTTCAAGGGGAGAAGAAGGCTGGTCAATCATGCTTCTTAACTTTTGAGCAAGGGGGTTTCTCTCATTCCCTGAGTCAGTAGATCTCAAATATTTGGGATTATCCACCCTCTTCTATTCTATCTGTGGTCTGGCTTCAAATATCTCAACTCCCTAAGTACCACTAAGGCATGCTAGAGTTGACATATCTATATCCAGGTCTAGATCTATCGATATCTATCACCTGTCTGTCTATCATCTGTCTGTCTATTATTTATCATGTATCTATCTGTCTGTCTATCTATTTATCTAACTATCTATCTATCTATAAGGGCCAATACCAATCCAAGGAAGAACACAAAAAATAACAAAGGAAACAAAGAAACAATATTTACATTTTTCTGATACTATCAAAGATACAAACTTCTGCAGCCTTGAACACTTTGTGCTCT